>CM053582.1:151440097-151496179 GCA_028627135.1 Pseudochirops cupreus | reverse complement strand
CGGGGGAAAGACGGGGAGAAAAGATGTAACTCAAAAAAATTTAATAAAGAATCTCATAATAAAAACAAACAAAAAAAAAACAAAAAAAAATAAAGTTAAGGTAGACTTATGAACACAATTACAAAACACTTTTCACATAAATAAAGTCAGATCTAAATAACTGGAGAAAAATCAGTTGCTTGTGGCTAGGTCTAGCTAATATAATAAGAATGAAAATTTTACCTGAATTAATTTACCTATTTAGTGCCATATCAAACAATCTACCAAAAATTATTTTATAGAGCTAGAAAAAAATAGTAACAAAATTCATTTGGAAGTACAAAAGTTCCAAAATATCAAGGGAACTAATAAAAAGGAATGCTAGGGAAGAAGGTCTCGCCATACCAGATTTTAAACTGTATTATAAAGCAGGAGGCATCAAAACTACTTGGTATTGGTTAAGGAATAGAGTAGTGGATAAGTGGAACAGAAGAGCTACAGAGACAGCAGTCAATGACTACAGTAATCTACTCTTTGATAAACCCACAGACTCTAGCTTCTGGGATAAGAACTCAGTATTTGACCAAAATTATTGGGAAAACTAGAAAATAGTATGTCAGAAAGAGGGCAAAGACCAATATCTTACACTATATACCAAAATAAAGTCTAAATGGGTGCACGATTTAGATATAAAGGCTGATACTATAAGGAATCTGGGAGAGCAGATCTGTCAGATTTATGCAGAAGGGAAGAATTTATGACTAAACATGAGATAGAGAGCATTACAAAATGCAAAAATGGATAACTTTGATTACATTAAACTGAAAAGGTTTTGTACAAATAAAGCCAATGTAACCAAGATTAGGAGGGAAGTAGAAAATTGGGAAAGCATTTTTACAACCAGTGTCTCTGATAAAGGCATCATTTCTAAAATGTACAGAGAACTGAGCCCAATGTATAAGAATACCAGTCATTCTCCAATTGATAAACGGTCAAAGGATATGACCAGGCAGTTTTCAGAGGAAGAAATTAATGATATCTATAAGCATATAAAAATGTTCTAAATCACTATTAATTAGAGAAATGCAAATCAAAACAACTCTTAGGTACCATATCTCACCAATCAGATTGTCTAATATTATAAAACAGGAAAATGATAAATGATGAAAAGGATTTGGAAGAATTGGAACACTAATGCATTGTTGGTGGAGTTGTGAACTGATCCAAACATTCCGGAGAGCAATTTGGAGCTATACCCAAAGTTGTTATAAAAATCGCATACTTTTTGACCCAGCAATACCATTTCTAGGGCTATATACCAAAGAGATTATACAAGTGGGAAAAGGACCCATACGTACAAAAATATTTATAGTATTTCTTTTTGTGGTGGTAAAGAATTAGAAATGAAGGGGATGTCCATCAATTGGGGAATGGTTAAACAAGTTGTGGTATATGAATGTAATGGAATACTATTGTGCTATAAGAAATGAGGAGCAGATGGACTTCATAATAACCGGGAGAGACTCATATAAACTGATGCTGAGTGAGGAGAGCAGAGCCAGGAGAACTTTATATTACAGACATATTATAACTGTGATGACTGACTTTGATAGACTAGGCTCCTCTCAGCAATGCAAGGTTATAAGGCAACTCCAAAAGACTCATGATGGAAAAGGCTATCCACATCCAGAGAAAGAACTACAGAATCTCAATGCATATTGAAGCAAATTACTTGCTCTCTATTGTTTTCTTTTGTTTCATTCCCTCTTTCTGATTGTTCATTTTATTGGTTATAATTCTTCTTTACAATGCGACTAATGTTTAATGTGAAGGTATTTGTAGAACCTATATCAGATTGCATGCCACCTTGGTAGGGAGGGAGAGAAAATTTGGAATTCAAGGGATTGTGAAACTGAATGTTGTAAACTAAAAGTAAATTGATAAAAAAAATAAATACCCATGCTATGTATGATAAATTTGCAAGGTGGAATCCAAAGTAGGTAACATATGCACACTTTCTTCCAACCCTCTCAAAATATTGTTTTAATGCCTAAAGACCTCAAAGCTGGATGGCACACCATCACTTTGCCAATTCAAATTTTTGAAAGCCCCAAATACTGGGAAGGGAGAAAACAGAGGCCACATTCTATCAAGTAGCTCCCATAAAATAAAAAGGCACAAAAACTGTGTTATTTAGTGCACTGTTTTGGGAGGACCAAACAAGGTCTAGCCCCTTAAAGAGAATTGGATATTTATGATGAATGTAATGGCTATCGAGAAGCATGGGAAGACTACCATGAACTGATGCAGAATAAAGTAAGAAAATGCAAAAAAAAAAATAAAAAAGAGTATTCATAATGCTTAGAACAGTATAAATGGGAAGAACAAAAATCACAAAAATAAATGAAAGTAAAAAGTCTCAGAATTAAGAAAAAAAGCAGAACTCAAAGAGGAGATATGAGAAGACTCTTCCCCTCACTCTTTTGTAAGTATGAAATTGTATGGTTTTCCAGGCTTTTTCAATGTATGAGTCGCTTTTGTTGATTATTTTTCTCTTTTGCATCTTTTCATTTTCTTTTTTTCCCCTTTAACAATTTTATATGTTTTCTGGGATGGCTCTTTGGGAAGGGGGAAAGGAGGGAGGTTGGGAAAAAAAGATTTAAAAAAACCAGTAAAATATGCTTGAATAAAGATGTATATCTGTGTGGGGTGCTGGTAGTAAAGATAACTGTTCTTTATCTTAACAAAATTCTAACCTGCTATGTAATATGCATCCCTGGTGTTTTACCACATAAAAGTGAATATAGATAGATATATAAATAGTTTGATATACATATGTGTTCAGATATACACACACACATACACACACACACACATGTGAACATTTCCTAAATTATAACATTTGAGTACCAGACAACACTCCAAGTTAATAAGTGGTTGCCCTTAAATTCAGGAAAACTGAAATGGGAGAGAAATTTAGAGGTTCTCCAAAGTGATACCTTGTTGGAATCACTCCCCTTTCCTTGACTTCCTCAGGGTTACCTCTCCAGTATGCATGGATAAACATATAAATGTGTATGTGGACGTTCAATACATATGTATTGTATCTATATGTATGTATATATGTAGGTGTGTATACACAAGCACACATACACATGTGTACATGTATTATGCTTTCCTGGTCAAGGCAAAAAAAAAAACATGAAAAGAATTATCCTGATATACAAGGACAGTAAAGTTTTTGCTCTCCTACACTACTAGATACTCTCTGACTCTCTCTCTCTCTCTCTCTCTCTCTCTCTCTCTCTCTCTCTCTCTGTATGTGTGTATATGTCTGTGTACATGTATATGTATATGATATATATATATATATATATCATATACATATACACCCTCAAATATATGGATATGTGAGCATATATAATGTAGGTATATGTATGCATGCTTATTTTTCATTTATTGATCTTTGCATGCATTTTGTCCATGTTCAAAGACAGCACAGAGTTTTTCATTGAATTACAGCATTCTGACGTAGTAAGGACTTGATTTCCTCACATAATAATAAAAGGCATACTGCCTACCCCAAGAAGATTCGTAGATTTTCTTGCTACTAATCCACTGTATAAAATTACAAATGACATTAAGCCTGTTGGAATCCATCTGACCCCATCTCAATCACTACTACCACCAACAACAACTCCTGTACCTGTCTGAGACTGCTGGCAAGTCAGCTGTGGAGCCACCTCTGCCCTGGGGGCCACACCACAAATAGCTGACCCTCTGATAGGAGGTCCAGGGTGATCATCCTTGTGCTTTCTGCTCCTGAAGGTAACACTATGCTCTGCTGGTCAAACCAAAACAAAGCCACTAAAATTTATATTATGAGTTATTTGCTTCATCCACCTGTTCCACTTGACATGGAGATTAGCAGGTTTTATTTTTTTTTTGACCGCAGGAAGAAAAGCCCTAATGCACCACGAATGTGGAATTGATTTTAGACTCATGTGTTCCATCAAAATGATGATTGGTATTTGTGAAATATAGAGAGTCTGTCCCCAAACTGCTTACCTCAGCCACCTTCACGGATCCTGGAAGTCAGGGTCAGGGAAAATGCTGAGTAGCCTAGGAAAGAGGGAAACAAAACAAAACATAACCATGAAAAGAATTAACCTGACATCCGAGGCAGGTGAGTATTTTGTTCTCTTACACTGGGGAAAGAAATGTTAGCTTGCTTCAAATAACATAATGCAGAGAAAGAACAAATACACAACAGGGAAAACACCGTCTCTCTCTAGTGACCCCTCTATCACCAGGACTTAGCTTTCATAATAGAGTAGTAGCCATCAGGAAACAGGGGTGCAGTTCCAACAAGGCATCACTTTGGCAAGTCATTAAATCTCTCCCTCATTTTAATTTTCCTGAATGTAAAGGGCATCATTACTTGGTGAGTTACAGTGCCTGAATATCCCAATTAAAAAAATGCCTTTGAGATGGAAGGCACTACATGTGTACACTTGTGTTATTTGTCTCTTAGAATAGTGCAGCATGTTTGTAACCAAGATGGACCATGGTTCATGGAGCTAATATGCCACCTTGTACTCCAGTGAAGTGATTAGCAAGCTTAGTTCTGTAATTTTAAACACATCGTGAAACTCTTCATCTCATCATTGCCCTATACTGAGATAAATATTGACTTAAAAAAAAACAAACTTTACATGTAAAAAGATGTCTCTGTCTCTGTCTCTCTCTCTGTTTCTCTCACTCACACACACACACACACACACACACACACACACACACACACATACATCCTTAAAATGAACTGAAAAGGAAAAGCCTTCTCATTAGAAAGACCATGCCTACAATATTTGACTATGCCTATTATCTTTTCATTGAAATAGAAAATTAATAATGATTGATATACTCTGGTATTATCCTTTATGAAAGGATTAATAGCACAACTAATTTCAACAGCAAGTTATTTCCTCTAGGATTTTAGGAAACTAGGGCTTAATATCCACACACTTGTTCTGACTTGTTAAACTCATAATTGCTTTATTTTAATATACAAAAAAACCTGAAGCATTTAAATACAAATCCACAAAGGTCAAAACAAAATATATCCTCCTGTGTGTATCCATTTATTAAGATATTTACAGACAAAAAAAAGCACAATCCTAAATATTCTGTCAAATTGTTCCTTTTCTAGTATTGTAACTTTTATTTGTATTAAGTAACATTTAGAAAGAAGGCATATTTTATTCAAATAGGTACACAATACAAGAAATAGCACTAGGCTATAATCTTCATCATAATCATATGAGAACAGAGATGTATATAATCTCTTTTTAGGTATTAGAACTGTATGTAGATTCAAAAAGTCATCCATACAAGTGTATTTGTGTGGGAGAATATGTAGATGAAAGTAGAAAGTCAAAAGAAAGACAACAACAAAAAACCTATCAGAGTGGAACAAAGACACAATGTGATTTACCAATGTGACATGGCAGCATCTATTAATAATAAAAATAATAATGATTAATAATTGATTTCAAAAAAGACATGTTGCATTTTGCACTCCTTTAGAAGACATGTGATCCTTGGTAAATCATTCAAATAAAGTGCTACTATATAAACATCACTTATTATTATCATCATTATCCATAGTGTTATTACATTAAAAGAGCATGAGGTCTATAACAGGAAAAGAGTTAACCTTATTGTCTCCTGTTCTGGTCAAAACAATGAATAATTTTATAATGTTTTACAGTCTGTAGAATGTTTTTATTTCATATCCTCTGTAAATTAGATGATTTAGATAGTATCCTCATTTTAAGGATAAGCTAACTTGATTGAGCACAGAGATGAAGTTACTTGCCTAGATGCACACAGTAGATAAATGATGGATTTGGGACTTCAGCTCTTATCTTGTAACGTCAAGACCAATGGGTTCCCACTATTCCACAGTGTGTCCTTATGGCATACTCATCTCATCTGTAGCAGGGAAATGGAATACCTGAGCCAAGCTAAGAAGAGGCTTGAACGTGGCCATAATGGTTCATTCTATGAATTCAATTTAAAAATATACCCGATGCTATCTGTGATTAAAGGAATTTCTGGAAATTTCCTGTGTTAGAAACAGCTTTATCAGTTTACTGTTTTTCTATTTATCGTGGGAATTAATCATATATGTAAAAGACACCTAGTGATTAAAACTCTTCAAAATTGAATTGGGCTGCTTTAGGTGGTAAATGTGCTGTCACAAGAGGTTTTCAAGGAGAAACAGGAGATAATTCATGACCTAATGGAGGGGCCACTAGCCAACAGGATGCCCAGATACTCCCCAAAGGGACATAGTTCCTAATTGTAGGACATTAGAGCAGAGGTCAGATAGGAGAAGAAGCAAAACAGGTATATGATAACAAAGGAAAGGGGGTTTACAAGTTCTGTGGGACAGGCTAGTTTCTTATCACTGTCAGTGTTCAACCATAAAGAAGGTGAAGCATATTATCGATTGGATGTTTGCCTAGTGGAAGAGTTGGAATAGGTGCCATCCATAGTCCTATCTATTTCTGAAATTCCATGTTTTCATTATTCTTTCGAACTTTAATGTTGAATTATTTCTATGATTCTATTATACATGTTCCATTTGATTTTAGTAACTGTTAAAGTAAAAAAAAGAGGAAGGGTAAAGGATGAGCTTTTAGTGTTCTTCTGAGAAGACCTACAGTTATAATTGACTTGTTGCTTCTTGCCCAGTCCCTGTGACACTCCCAAATGAATGCATATAATATTCTTCATCCTTCCCATGTCTGATGACTTAAATTTAGCAGTTTGGACATAACTATGTTACCTTGGGAAAGTCATTAATCTTCATTGTGCTTAATTATTCTTATCTTTCAAATAAGGAGGGTTAAATTACATGACTTCTAAGTTATTTTCCTGCCAAAATCTATGATATTTTGACATTTTTTTTCTACATGATGTAGCAGAAATAACATTGGCCTAGAGACCTGAGTTCCAGTGCAAGGTTCTCTACCTACTATGTATATCAAATTAGTTAATTGTTTAATTCTTCTCTGCCTCAATTTTCTCACCTGTAAAATAAGGGTAGTAATATATACACTAAATGCCCCCCTCCCCAATGGGATTGTTGTAAGGAAAGTTCGTAGTAAGTCAACAGAGTCATGAACATCTGATTTGAAACTCTGCCTCAGACAATTATTAGCTTATGATCCCAGGCTATTCATTTAACTATTGTATGCCTCAGTTTCCTCATCAATGAAATGGGAAATAAAAATAATATCTACTTTCAGGATTGTTGCGAGAACAAAATGAGATGTCATGTATAGTGTGCCGGAAAACCCTAAAACTCTGTAAAAACGCTAGCTATTAAAATCATAAGCCTCAAAATGTAGAAATAGGAGTTATTATTAACCAAGTTCACAGAAATGAAAATGCCTTCCTCTAAGACAACTGCAGTTCATCTGCGAGACAGCTATTAGGTCTCATCACTGAGGTGGTTTTTAGCCACATCAAGCAATGTGGCAGAAACAGAAGAACTCTGGGTGATTGGAAAGTGGAACAGAATTCAGACAAAAGGAGTTCACAAATTGGTCTTTTCTGACAGTGGTGTTGAATTTTCTACCAAGTTGACTCAACTGTTAAGTTTTTCAGCTGAGAGTGTCTAGATATTCTACTAAAGGTATTCAGTTCATTTAATGATACTAAAAGCATTCCATCTTATCAATAGCCATTGGTTGGCGGAAAGGCAGGGTAGGAAGGCGGTGTGGCATTAGAGGAATCAATTAGAAGACCAGAAGATCTGGGTTCAAATCCCACTTCTGACATGTATTAACTCTGAGACTATGAATAAGTCATTTAATCATTCTGAACCTCAGTTTCCATATCTGCAAAAAGGGTATAATGCCTGTGCTATCTACTCACAAGATTGCTGTGACCCTCAGATGAGATCATTTGATACTCATAGGAATTACTTGAAAGAACTGGGAATATTTAAGTGGTGAAGGAGAAAATTTACTGAGGACGTGATTTCTATCTCTATATATTAGAAAGTTTGTTGCACTGAAAAGGGATTAGACTTTTAGCTCCCCAATAAAAACTAAGACCAAGAAATGGAAGTTATGGATAATATTTTCTCCTGTACTCATAAATATATTTTTAAAAATTGTATTACTTTAATTTTCATATATGTGCATATATGTAATTATACATATATGCACATATGTATATATGCACATAGCACATGTGTGTATCCCTCCCCCTTGATCTACTCAAAGCGATAATTTTTGTAACAAAGAATAAGAATGTGTGTGTGTGTGTGTGTGTGTGTGTGTGTGTGTGTGTGTGAGAGAGAGAGAGAGAGAGAGAGAATTTGAGAGAATGAGAGGACAGAGAAAACAATTCGGTAAACTAACCAACTTACTAAACTAGGCTGACAGTGTGATGTCACATCTACAATTCCTGTCTTAAGAAGTGAGTGAGATGCATTTTCCCATTCCCTCTTTAGAAATGACCTTAGTCATTATAATTGTATGGTATCCATTGTGCTTATTACTTTTTTACTCTCTCTTTATACTTTAATTATGCATATTGTTTCCTTGGTCCTTCTTACTTCATGTTGCATCATTTATTTTAAGTTGTTCTGTGCTTTTCTGTATTCTTCACATTGAACATTTCTTATGGCACAGAATTCTATATTCATATGTCACAACTTGTTTGACTTTTTGCTTTTTGATAGCACTCTACTTTGTTTCAAGTTCTTTTCTACTATGAAATATATTCCTACAAATATGTTGACATATATGGATTTTTTTTTCCCTCCATTTGATCTCTTTGGTGGTATGAACCTAGTATTGGTCTTCTGTATTAATTTTCCTCTTAGTAGATTTTTACCTAGCTCCTTAGACTAAACTTTATATGGCTTGATTTGTGATTTCTGTATCTTTACTGGTCATTTGTGTCATGCATTAACAACGTGCTTGCTAAACTATGACACAAGAAGTGGACAAAACATTTGCTAATATCTTTCTTAAAACATGATGCCCAGCACTGAGCATATACTGGAGGTATTAATGTAGTGCCACAGAGGATGTCAGGACTATATGCTCCCTCTCTGCAGATACTCTATGAGAAAGGACGCAAAGATCAGAATAAAGGGCCCAAGTTATGACTGTCAGGATAGCTGAAGAAAAATGCCAAATCCAAGCCTTTGCAGAAATGAACTGCAGAGGATGTTATATCTGCTTCAAACATCTGACTCAATGTCTTTTCCTTATGGTTCTTATGACAACAATAAGCTAATAGATTTATGCCATAGAAGCACTGACCTTTGTCGGTGGGAACATGCTGTCACGGGAAAAAAATAGCATATGCTGCAGTGACCTCTGATTTTGACAGTGACTGACAACATGGTCTGGTGTTCACCACCAAAAAGCTTCTTTGTCTACTTTGGCATTGTTACCCTTTGATTAACTTCTGACACTTGCTGGAACACAGAACCTTCCCAAGGAAATTGCTGGGTGATGCACACTGAATTCCATCGAGCCTTTGCTATTTAAAGCAGAGATATACAAAAAGGTGGGGTATTTGCAGGGCTCTTTGGACAAACCACATTGATTCTGGCTTATTCAGTGATTTTTAAGCTCAACAGCTCTTTCTATATTTTTACAATGCTATATACTTGTGTAGTCAGCTGCAGAGAGTGATAAAATCAGACTTGGAAGAGAACAATCCTTGATTGGTAGTCGATTCTTTTCTATACCATCCATGGCAAATAGTTATTTAGTCTCTGCTTGAATATCTGATATAATGGGCACCTCACTACCTCATCAAACATTACCATGCTACTCTTTATTAGAATGTGAATTCCTTGAGATTTGGGGTTATTTTATTCTTGGTTATTTTAATAACATCACCTACCACAGTAATTGACACAAATAGGTTCTTAATAAATACTTTTTAATGGATTTGATTCCCCAGTTGTTAAGTTCTTCCTTTTATTGACATGAAATTGGGCCCACTTTCACCTTTGAACGTCCCTTTAACTCTGAACACAGATATTCAATTTCTGTTCTACAGATCAGTCTCAAATATTTGATGACAGTAACCATGACACCTCATCCCCACACTCACTTTCCCAGGTGAAACATCCCTTGTTTGATTGTTACTTCAATCACCATTACTATCCTGGTTTACAAGTCTCCTCATTATCTTCATTCCCTCCTCTTTAGAGCTTCCTGCTTATCAGTATCCTTCCTAAAATATACACCCAGAACTGAGCAAGAAGCTCCTGATATACTTGCAGAATTGCAGGTCACAGTAGCACAAGGGGACTATCAACTCCGTTGTTCAGGACACCATACTGGAGAGTCTTTAGAGAGGCCAAGATCAAAATGAATAATGCAAGAAGCCAGGGACCTGAAGCAAATGTTAACTAATTTCAAAATGGGTCAGAATCATAACAATTAAGTTCCTGACATGTGAAGTCATTTTTCCCCCTAAAATATTAACCAACTTGCTTCATTTCTGCTAGATTGATTTGTGGAGCATGAAAGGTCATTTCAGAGGCAGAGGGGGAATTTTCTAAGCAGAAGGGAATTTGGCTTCTACAAGCCATCCATAATGAGAACCAATAAATTACGCAAAGCTCCTGTTTACCTAAGCTGAAATATTGATGTCCAAGCCCACATCGAATGCAAATCTCAACATTAATCATTTTTCTCCAGTCTGGAAATTCAGACCATGGTAACACATGCTTTGATAGACCTATACATCATAGTTACAGCAACATTAGACAGTGCATCAGTGACAGAATACAAATATATTGCATCTGAGTTACTTGGTTTTCCCTGGTAAGATTTTTATGTGTATCTCTAAGCCTGTTCTGGGGTTTGGGATAAATTTTGGCATGTGTTTGATTCCAGGCATGTGTTTGAGATTGGTGATGAAAAAGACTTCATTTTTGGGTGGCCCTTTGGTCATATGTAAACAAGTCATTGTTTTTGAAGTTGACATCCTCCATGGATTAGCTTGAAAGGAATGAATTTGTTATTATACTTTAGTCTCCCCCAATTGCTTGTATTCTCTCCTTCCTTATGGCATTTTGTGCTTTTTTTCTGAGTAAAGGATGAAGTCTTCACTCTAACCTAGAATATAATGTCCTTCAGCATGGGAATTGCTGTTGTTCATTTATTACAACCAGAAACCATTGTATAATGGATCCTTACACATGCATTTTTTTAATTAAATTCTTTATTAAATTTTTTTGAGTTACATCTTTTCTCCCCGTCTTTCCCCCGCCCACCACCCCAAAGCAGCCATCCCAGTATTTCCCCCCTCCCCCAGTCTATTCTCTCCTATGTCAGCATGCATTTTTTTAAAGTTCAGACTTGTTTTCTCCTCTGTAGGAAATTCTCTTCATAGATAGGTGTAGAAAACTCCTCACCAATACAAATCAGCAACTCATCTATAATTTCTGGTCTTAGTGATTTGCTTGGGAAAACTGAAAGTTTTAATAAATTTCCTAGGGTTACACAGCTAATATATATGAAACAGCATGATCCCAAATCTTTTTGAGCTCAAGGTCATAATGCTATTAACTGGGCTAAATCATGTAGTAGGTCCTGGATACATATTTATATGAATGAATGGCCCCTAAAGGAGGCTGCATCAGTGACTTCATTAGTATCCTCATTCAAAAAATGAACTACTACAAGGGGCTAGACATGACTGAATCATTTTAATGACAAGATCTTCTATGCTGATTCTTTTTAAATCTAAATTCAAACTACTAAAATCAAGTATCAAGCATCTCACTTAATTCATCTAGCCTTTGCATAACTTCTTCCTATTCCACATAATAATTTAGTTGAGCTACTTTCCTGCTCTATAACCTTCAGTGGGTCCCCTTTGTCAAGGCAATAGGGCTCTGTATTTCGACATTTGGAGTCCTATACAACCTGGCTACAAGGTAATTTTTCCATTAACTTAAAAAATACTTTTGATGAAATTATAAAAAAAAAACAACACTTAAATATTTGAATATACAATGAGGAGGGGCATGCATAAGAAACAATGAACTGCTATGTATAGGTTTTTAAGATGTGCATGTATAAATGTTTGTATATGCATTTGTATGTATATATATATGTTGTATGTATGCATATATACATATGTATGCATGTAATATACACATATAGATATACTTATAAGTATATGTATATATGTATCCATCTATATAGCATATCACAAAAGTTGTATGGTTTAAATATTTGTATAAATATCTATTTCACAAATAAATTTATGTATATATATATATAACAAAAATGTAGATGAAGTATTACATTAGTAACAGAAATATTTTCTTTCTCCCATGCTATCATTACACAAAGTCTTACCACTTTCAACCTGAATAGAAGCTCTCCTTTGCAAACACACACACACACACACACACACACACACACACACACACACACACACACACACACCAATGCATTAACCATATCTGAGAACATAGCTTTCTATCTGCAAGGCCAATCCATGATTTCTCAGTATCCTTTCTCAATGGGAGGCATGTTTCATTATCAGTCTTTTCAAATCTCTGCTATTTCCTTCTGACTTCTGACTCAACCCTCTCCTCCTATCTTATCCCATGCTTTCCTTAAATGACCTAATATATTGTAACTAAACTGAACTGCTTTATAGAATCATAGTCTCAAAGTTGGAAGAGGCCTTCTGAGGTGATTGGTATATGCTTTATTGAGTGAGGTTCCCCTCTACAACATGCCTAACAAGTGGTATCTAAGTTTCATCAGAAAACTTCTCGTTACTGAGAACCCATTACATATCAAGGTAGTATATCATATGGTCTAATACTTTTCTTTGTTGGGAAATGTTCTCTTGTTATATCAAGTTGAACTCTGCAACACTGTTAACTCCCAGTACCATACCTACTTTTGCCTTCTGAGACCACACAGAAATATCTAAACACTCTTCCATACACTCTCTTCAGACCATGGTAACACATGCTTTGCTAGAACTATACATCATAGTTACAGCAACATTAGACAGTGCATCATTAATAGAATGCTATGGCCCTTAATACATGTTGATATTGTAATAATGTTCTCCTTCAAAGTCTTTCTTTTCTCTAAGCTAAACATTCGGATTTTTTCATCCAAAAATAGCACAATCTCCAGAATTCTTCTTATCACAGTCTTTCTTGAATGTTACATCTCCCTTAAGTATTCTCTCATCTCATCTAAATACCTTTAGTTCTTTCAAATGACCCATCTGTATCAAAAGTTCAAGACCCTTCATTGTGCTGATTGCTTTCCTCTGCATTCTCTCTAGTTTATCAAGTGTTCTTTCTAAAATGTGGCAGCCAGAATTGAATGGAATATTCCAGATGTAGTCAAGCCCTAGACACTCTGACACTTTAAAGAAGTTTTAGAGTGCTTTAGCTTATTTGGCTATGCCACATTTTTACTTACATTTACTTATCAGTTTATTAAAACTCCTAGATCTTTTTAATAGTAGTAATATTATTATCTATCCATACCATTCTTATCTTGTACATGTAAAGTTGCTTTTTTATGCCAAGGATAAGAATTCACATTTATCCAAACTAAATTTAATATTGTTAACTTTAACACAATGTGATGAGAACTTTCTAGATCCTGGCTTGATGATCTAGCTCTATCTCCATCATATCATATCTAAATTTGATAAGCATGTCTATTTTGCCTTTATTCAACTCATTCACTAAAATCATAATGAATATGGGGCTGTTATAATTGCAAGCTTCATATTGTTTGATGTTATAATGACCAGATTGCAATGTGGAGTTATTTAGGCTAAGTGGTCCTAGTGCCTGTAAAGCATATCAGCCAAGAAAGACTGTACTTTCCCCCAGTTGTGATCCATATTAACTCTGTGACAGGCAGATAATGCTCACAGCTTTTGATTGGATGAAACTTCTGACTTCCTGCAGGGGTCGTGAGTCATTCTTCTTCTGCTGCCTTAGCTAATTAACCCATTTCAGTCCTGATAAAAAAATTCTCCCTGTCCAAGTTTTGGCCAATCAAGGTATTAATAAGCGACCTCAAGAACTTCTCTACAATATCTGGTCTGATTAGGAATGTTCCCTCCCATATCTAGCATCACTAGCCTGTTTTCAACCAAGCTCATTCTTAGTATATATAAATTTACCACCTGAACCCTCATTTTGAGCACACACATACCCCCACCCCCCCACACACCCCCACACACCCCCACAATACATATTTATAACTATATGTGTATACATATATACACAAATATGTATATATATATATTATGCACATATATATATTCATATATACGTATACATACATAAACACACATCTGTGTGGAGTGTTCAATTTCATCTCTGCATCTCTGAACAGTCCTTTCCCCCATGCCTGGCATGCTCTACCTCCTTACTCTTTCTTCTTGGTAAATGTTGGTTCTTTCATGCTCAGATCAAGTAGCAACTTCTTTAAAAGACCTTTCTTGATTACTCCATTTGTTTATATCCCCTTACTAGTCAATTATTACTGCATTTAGTGTCTCCCCAGGAGATTATAAGCTCCTTGAAGTCAGATAGTGCCTTGCTTTATTAGGTATGTCCACAGCACCTGGCATGGTGCCCACCACATAATGAACACTTAATAATGAATGTTTGCTGATTAATGAAGGTAGATAATAAAGGTATTTTAATCTCTACAGATAAGGGCACTGAGGTTCAGAAAGGTGACTCAACTTACCCAAAATTAGAACTTAAATTATGGTCTTCTTATTGCATGTCTAATGATCATTGACCTCCCTACGCTGCTATATCTTGATGTCTTAGGCTCCATGAACATCATCATAATGGGTTATAGGAAGGAGTAAATATTGCCTATGCTAAAACCACCCAACTCCCTCTCCACCCCTTAAAAAAAAGCATAAGGAACATTACTTTCCCTTAAACAACATGACCCTTACTTGATCGTATAGAACATTCATATTTCTATTGCTGTTTAGTTGTTAAGTCGCGTTCAACTCTGTGCGTCTCATTTGGGGATTTTCTTGGCAAAGATACTGGGTAGTTTGTCATTTTCTTCTCCAGCTCATTTTATAGAGGAGGAACTGAGGCAAACCCAGAGTTAATTGATTTGCCCAGGGTCACATAGTCAGTAAGTATCTAAGGCTGGATCTGAACTCAGGGAGATGAGTCTTTCTGATTGTTAGCCCAGTGTTCTATATAACTGTGCCATCTAGTGCATAAGTATATTCATTATTTTTTAATGGTTTCATATATATTAAATAATTTAAAGGATTATTCTTGACTGGGAAGAATAAAAAAAGAGAGGGAAATATACCATCTTTGTGAGAAAGACTAGTATGGCGTTTTTGTTTGCTAAACTTCAGTGAAGGTAGATTCTCCAAGAGATAAAGTCATTCGCAGCAAATCATATAGTTGTGAAAAACAACCAACCAACAACAAAACATTAGATTGTGGCTGATTCTTGAAAGCCATTCAGCATGTTTCTGTTGAATTTGAATTTTAGTCATTTTCAAACATAAATTCAGAAAACTGACTGTCAGAATTGGAGTTAGGAAGACTTGAATTCAAATCTAGCTACTTACTCTTTGCTGGGCAAATTGCTTAACCTTTCTCAACACCATTTTCATTATCTGTAACATGAGGATAATAACATCACCTATTTCACAGGAGTGGGAGCATGAAATCCAAAGAGCTGAGATATAGTAAAGTACTTCAACCCTTAAAGTGCATCATAAAGGTTTGCAGTTATTCTAGTAAAACTTAAGGCTGACAATGCGAAAATTAAGGCAGATGAGGTATAGAAGGGGAAGAAAAGAGATCTAAGTAGAGAACTGAATACCAAGCAATGAATGTTCTAAACTAGGTAGTTGTCATTTCTGTCATCTACCTCAGGTCCTTTATTTAGCTAAGACAGAAACAATGACCTTTAAGTTCCTTTTCTGTGTCAGAATTCTATCATTTGATATCTCCAAGCCTTGATTCATTATTTTTCTCCTTTAAAATGTTATTCAATTAAGTTGTACTTCCACAAATCTTACCACCCTTTAGTCACCCATGAGGGCTTCCCAAAATATATTTGCTTATGTCAATCACTAACTCCTTCACAAATCTCACGACATGTGTCCCTCCCCTTGTGCCATTTAAAATCATAGAATCTCTTCTTTGGTACTGTCCTCGTCCATCTTGTCCAGCCCCCTATTTGGTGGAAGATTTTCACTTACCACTCAATTGTATAATATATTATGTTTCTGGTCTGTATCCCCAAAGATTTAATTTTATATTTTATTTTATCTTCATGTAATCACCATAGTACCTGACACAATACTTACAGAATGTTCCAAAAGTCTTGATGCAATTTTATACTATATGTGTTGACTTTTTAACTTGATGAATATCATTATATACAAATCTTTAGAGGCAAGGTGGCATAGCTAAAAGTTTGCTTGACTTGAGTAAGAAATGCTTGCATTCAAATTTACCTCTGGCATTTACTTTATTTGTGATCCTGGACAAATCACTTAACCTTTAACTGCCTCATGGAGATCCCTCTGACTTTTACAGAGACAACATCATGCATCAAAGAAAAATGACTCCGTAGGAATTGATTTAAATCTGATACCTAATACTCACTACTTATGTGACCTTGGCTAAAGCATGTAATGTATCTAGGCTTCTGACCTCATCATTCCACTGAAACTTCTCTCTCCAAAGTTACCAATGATCTACTGAATGTCAGATCCAGTGGATTTTCTCAGTCTACATTCTTCTTGCCATGTAGTTTTTCTTCTCCTTGATACTTTCATCTATCTAGGTTTTCTCTCGATTCTCTTCCAATCTATCAAACCACTGGTCACTCTTCTTTGCTGTATTCTCAACTGGGCCATGCCCATTAATGAAAAATATTTCACATGGTTCTTTCCTCCATGCTACTTCACTTGGTGATCTGAACAGCAACTATGGATTTAATTGTAATTTCTATGCTTATGATTCTCAAATCTATGTATCCAGCCCAAACCTCTTTGCTGACCCTCATTCTTGTTTCCAACATTTAGAACTGGATGTCCAGTAAATTTCTTAAACTCAGCATGTTCCAAACTGTATTCATTATCTTTCCTCCAATAACCTCTACCCTTTTAAACTTCCCCTACTTCTTTTGAGGGCACCACCATCCTCTTAGTCAACCCAGGCTTGCAATTTTAGCATCTTCTTTGATTTCTCATTGTCCCTCTCATACACATGTCAATATCCAATCAGCTACAAAGATTTATCAAATTCACCTTTGCAGCATCTTTTATTATTCCCTCTTCTCTCCTCTGATACTGCTACCACCCTGGAACAGGCACTTATAGCTTCATACCTGGATTACAAGTGTCTGCTGATTGGTCTACCTGCAAGAAGTTTCTCCCCACTCCAGTCCATCCTCTATTCTTCTACCAAAGTGATTTTCATGAAGTACATATCCATCTGAGTCACCCCCAATTCAATAAATTCCATTGACTCCCTGTTGCTTCCAGATTCAAGTATTAAATCCTCTATTTGGCATTCAAAGTCCTTTATAACCTCCCCCCTTCTAAACTCCCAGGTTCTTTAATCATATGGCCTGATATATATTATTTGATCTAGTGACACTGGCCTCTCTGCAATTCCAAATTTAAGAAATTTCATCTCAGCTCCAGGCATTTTCTCTGGATGTCCCCATTCCCAGAATGTTCTCCCTCCTTATCTCTAGCTAGTAAGAAAGGAAGTCTTTCTTAACCTCTCTTAATCCTAATGCCTTCCTCTGGTAATTATTTCCTATTCATCCTATATAGAGTTTGTCTATAAATATTTGTTTGCTTATTGTCTACCCAATTATATTGTGAGTTCCCTGAGTGCAGGGACTGTCTTTGTATCCCTCATGCTTCATACAGTGTCTGGCACACATCAGATTCTTTACAAATGTTTATCGAGGGACCGACTGACCCTAGACCTCAGTTTCCCAAACAATAGAATCAGGAAATTGTACCAGTTATATTCCAAAGACTCTTTCACCTCTAGACCTTTAATCCCACGATATATTGTCATAAATATGTTGTTATCTGCATCAATGGAAAGCATTTTTATCCTGGTAGACTAGAAAATCTCAAATTCTATGTGTATTTTGTCTGTCATCACATAGATATTACCATAGAAACTAGAGCGAAAATGAGTGGATTTTACACTTAGGGATCATAAATATGCCTTGTTTATTCTAATTAAAGAAGAATGTAATAGGATGCTACAAAACAAAAAATGACCCCGGAGGTCATTAAGTTTAATACCTATATGGACCAGCAATTCACTGAATAACCTCCTAGTTCATTCAGTGTCTGTGTAAAGACTGCCACTGAGAGGCAAGTTGGTGCTTCACGAAAGAGGACACTCTATTTCTGGATATATCTCACTGTTAGAAAATTCTGCCTTATATTGAGCTCAAATTTGCCTCCCTGAAACTCTCACTCGGGCAGCTAGTCAGACTCATATTTACGAGTTCAAATCTAGTTGGTCAAAAAAATTTTTAGCAGTGTGATGCTTGGCAAGTCATTTAACTCTTTTTGCCTCAGTTTTCTCATCTGTAATATGAAATGGAGAAGGAAATGGCAAACGTCTCCAATCTTTACCAAGAAAACCCCAAATAGGGTCACAGAGTCTAACCCAACTGAAATGATTAAAGATCTTTCATTCAGTGGTCGTATTTCTCCCTCTTTCAAGCAAACAGAATTAATAAAATCTCTCTAATTCCCCACCCTGACTACACACATGCTCATCTCACATGACAACCGTCCTAACCCTTAAGTCTATTATACTACTTTTTGCATGCAGAAGCAGAAACTAAAAAAACTAAGCAACTGTTTATAGTCTTGAAAGACTCTAAGAATAGTCTGTACATATTCATTAAGCACTTTCTATGTGTCATTCATTGTGCTAATTGCTTGGGATACAAAGAAAGGGAAAAGCCCATCCCTGCTCTTCTAGAGCTCACAGTCTAATGGAGGAGACAATATGCAGACAACTATATGCAAACATAATATATACAGGAAAAAAAATTAAACAATAGTTTCAGAGGGAGGACATTGAGATTGAGAAGGATTGGAGAAGGATTCTTGCAGAAAGTGAAAACTTAATTGAGATTTGAAAGAAAATGGAAATAAGGAGGGAGAAACTCCAACTATTCGGGAGATCTCCATTACCATGGAAAATTGTGTACAGCAATAGTAAGGAAGCCAGTGCCACTAAAATGGAGAGTTCATAGAGTAGAGTAAGGTGTAAGAAGATTGGAAAGGCAAGAAAGTCAGGATATAAAGAGTTTTGGGTACCAAAATAGGGCTTAATATTGTAATACAGAAGAGAATAAGGAGGCACTAGAGTTTTTTTGAGTGGGGCAAATCTGACGTAGTCAGATCTATGCCTTAGGAAGATCAGTTTAATAGCTGAGTTTGATCGACTAGAGAGGGGAGATATGTTAACAGGGGGCTCTTGTTATTTCCAGTCCTGAAGTAATGAACATCTGTATCAGGGTGGTGACTGTCAAAAGAGAGAAAGAAAAGTGCAAATTGAAGAAATTTCATGAAGATACAATTGATAGGACTTGGCAAAAGATTTAATTTGGGGAAATGAGAAAACGTGAGGAGTCTAGGACAATACCAAGTGAACCTAGTTTACCTGGGAGGAAGGTAATACTCCAACAATAGGAACAGCTGCTAATATTCTAACTTTCTATATGTATATATTTGTATCCAATTCAATATGTATGTTTCTATTAAGGTACAAACAGAGGTAGGGGTCTCTATGAGTAAATAAATGAATTTGTCTTGATCATTTCCTTCTGAAGCATAATCATTTGAGCTGGGCATGTAGGAGAGATTCAATAAATACTAACTGATGAATTGATTTCAAGTTAAGTAAGAAGTTATGTTTTCATAGGGCTATTATCAAGGAAATAATGAAGAGCAAAATGAGCAGAATCAAGAGAAGGTTATATATAGTAATGGCAATATTGTTTTATGAACGAATTTGAGTGACTATGTCATTTTGACTATTATAAATGCCCAGATTAAGTACAAAGGACATATGAAGAAGAAGCCATTGGTATCTAGAGAAGGAACTGATAAATAGAAGTGTGTATAGAATGGTTTTACGAACACACATACACACATACATTTGTTTCTAAAGGTAACTGTCTCTAGAGTAAGCAAGGTAGGAAGGAAAAAAAGAAGTTACATGATAATTTTATTATATATTTATAATGAATAGCAACTTCTATATAATAGATTCACAGTTTCACATGCAATCATTTTTTTGGCTTTTCAACTACATTACGGAAATGCTAGTTTTATTTCTTAAGTTCAGAAAAAATGAAAGAAATTTAAAAAAAGAAAATATATTATGAGTTTGGATTCTTGGTAGGCAGCTTATATACGGCAGCCACACAATGTTAGGAAATTCACAGAATCACAGGATCTAAAATTTGTCCATTCATTCCAGTTAGTACTTGGAGCATATCATCTGTCACCAACTGGAAGGACTATGTAGAGAGTAAAAATGAAGGAAACCTGAGTTTATATTAAGCATAGTTATAGACAAAAATAGAAGAACACATGTGAGATTATTTCCTACAATTATTAAAGAAAATTTCCCTTAATTAGGTACAGGATACTAGGCTCAATTTTTCATATCAAAGTTTCCTGTATATTTTCTTCTGAACTCAATGACAATCATACTATTCTTTCTATCCCCTCTTATGCCTTCCATTCTAACCTGTATGTAACTACAGTAGGCATTCTGGTGATGAGGGTCCCATTGTTCAGTTGGCCATTTTTATAGTGTTGTATTCTCTGAATAGATAAAGACACAGGCTATTAACCCAAGAGTAGAGGGAAAGAAACTCTGAACTTAGTCTTGACATTGACCCTATCTCATTTGCCACAAGTCATGCTCATTTGGCCTCATTACTTTTTTCCTTTGCAAAATAAATAACTTCTTAGACACCAACTACCTCCATTTATATGCTCTTTTTTTTCCCTTATAGTAGAAACACACAGTGAAGCATTAGAATATGTGAATACGGGCAGTTTCCCAATACTGTGGTTGTCAGTTAACACTAATTAAACTATTCAATTTTCTGCCAAGTGATTTTTAAAGTAATATCAATCTAATTCAAATATGATCTGTTACCAAGTTTATAAGACTTCTTATACTATCTCTAATGGGGAACACAAACTCATAGTAACTAAACTTTTTCTTTCAATGTTACTCACTAGAAACACGTGTTTATTCAGATCATTCTCTTGAAATATACACTCAACATCCTGGTATATGAGGTCCTTTATAACTTTGATCAAAACCACCTTTCCATTCAAATGGCATATTGGTCCCTTTCATATATCTCTGTTATAAGACAGCGTGGTATATAAGACTAGATATGAACTAAAAAGACTTGGTTTTATATCCTACTTCTAACAATTTACTTGTCATGTGACTTCTGTCATTTCACCCTCCACACTGGATCTGTTTTTTCATTAGTAAAATGAATATAATGGTTACATGTTCATCTCCTATTTGAAAAGGTTATTGTGAGGATCTGAAGTAAAGTACTTTGGGAATCCTAAAATGCTATACATATGGTAGTTCTTTACATTAAAAACAAAAATACTACCCACTGTTCCCCATTCGCAAGTTGCCTTCTCCTGCTTCATGCAATTTGTGTAAACCATACCACTATGCCAGGATCTGACAGACCACATGTTTACAAACACATTTTCTCCTTTTCTGATCCTAAGCATCTTTCAAGGTTCAACTCTTCCTTACTGCCTTTCTAAATGTTCTCTAGCAGAAAGAAAACTGTCTTACTGAGAATCTATCATGACACCTTATTCTATCCTTCCTAGGCACTTAAGGACATAGTTATTTGCGTATGTATACCAGCCCCCTCTCCCACCTAGACTGCAAGGACTCTGAAAGTAGTATTGACATCTATAGGCTAGTATGGGCTGACAGCCTTACAAGGAAGAGGGATTTAATACCATGTTGTTGTGGATTAAAATTTGTTGAATTTCTCTAACATAATCCAAAGCTGATGTTAAAATATTTTTTTCATGGTCAGGACCATACTCCAAAGCCCACCATTCCCACAGTACCAGCAAACTCTGAGCTGTCATTTCCCCTCCCTTCCCTTTAGCCTAATTCAGGACGTGGGCTGAAATCCCAGAAGTGGAAGAGATTTGTGCACTGAGCACATAGTGAAATAATCTACTGTACTACAAAGCCCATTAATTTCAAATAGTCCTATCAATTATAGCATATGACAAGGGGATAACTATGTTATCACCTTTTACAAAGTGTCTTTCTCGACTTAGGAAGCCTATTTCATCTTATCAGAACTCTAATTCTGATTAATAACTCTGTTCCTGAAAAAAATCACAGTTTGATTGCATTTACTTTTATGGGATCTTAAAAATGCGAGTAGAATTTCAACTTCTTTCCTAGTATCACTTGTCAGTAAAAGTAATGGTCGAACTGCTAGGTTTCTATCTTAATAGAAATGAGATTATTCCTTCAATGACAAAACTGCTTGAGGCAGATTTACTAAGGGCCTAGAGAGTGTTGATACTAACATTTCAATGGACATTGGCTTTCATTTTATTTTTGAAATTGCCTAAATCTGCTATTCTGTGTCTCCATTGAGACCTAGCACTGGCTGGGGTGAAAATGAAGATGGAAGATGGTTAAGGTTTTTATTTGAAGGTAGTCTTGGGTTCCAAGTCTGGATCTTTGCCTTCCTATCCTTGTGACTTTAGTTAAGTCTCACTTTATCAGACTAGATGGCCTCTAACATCCCCACAGGGTTTAGAGCTATGTTCTATTACCTCTCTGAACCATGGTTTCCTCAACTAGAAGATGGAGAGAATCATATTTCATCTGAGTTATAAATGATATTCAACTGAGGTCAGATTAGTGAGTGTTCTTTCCACTAAAGTGAATGATCTCACAGGACCACTGTGCATTCAGGAATACTTCAATATTTCCAGGCTCTGAAATTTCATTGGAGAGATACAGATTATGACTCCTTTATAATTAACATATGGCCATAAAGTTTTACCTTGGAATCCCTGCTGCAGTCAATCATATATTAAGGTATAAAAAAGGGGGATGGAGATAATAAGGGAAAAGGAGTTTCTGGAGAGAAAATGACATCTGTATTGTTCTTTGAAGAAGGCTAGGTATTCTAAGAGATTCAGGAAAAGAATGAGCACATTCCTGAGATAGGGGACTACTGTGAAAATATAGGGAGACAGGTTAAGTAGCAGTACTCAATGATAGTGTATGTGTTATTCCTATAAGCAGGGAATGTCCCACTAATTCACCTTTGAATAAATGGTCCCCATGTCTAGACTGTGTCAACCCTGCCCCTAGAATCCTTAACTTCCATCAAAGCATGACTCAGATGGCAGCTCATATAAAAGTGCTTTCTAGAACCCTCCCTTTCCATTTTCTGTTTTTATGACTCTTTTCCCTTCAAAATTACCATGAATTATTTTGTGAATATATATTTTGTGTGTATATATGTATGTGCATATATAGCATGTATATACACTTTCTCATATATATATATACATATATATATATATACATAACTCTTTGTGTATGTATAAGAATGCATATGTATCTACATTTATAAATTTAATCATATATATGGAGGGAGAAAGAGAGAGACAGGAGAGAGAAAGAAAGACAGAAGAATGACAGAGACATAGAGAGAGGAGAAAGTGAGTGTGAATGTGTGTATGAGAGAGAAACAGAGAGAGAAGGGAGGGAGGAGGGGGGGAAACATTTATACACTTTTGTATGTCATTTAATGCCTAATGATACATAAAGTTCTTGAGGTCAAAGATTGATTTTACTGTTTTGGTCTTTGCAATGTTTTGTTTGTTTGTCTGTTTGCTATTGTTTTTTAAATCAACCTAGCACTTAGCCCAGTTTCTGACACATAGTAGGAATCTTAAAAATGACTTACAAATTGTTGTATAACTGGCAACTCCAGGTTATTTTTAATTGCTTCATCGTGGGGTCTTGTCTTGCTGAAGCCAACACTATTATCATAATTAAACACATTGACAAAGTGCCTCTTTTCACATCTTGCTAATCACCATATGAAGTACCTGCCCAAAAGGAGTTTACAACCTGATGCAGGCAATTACAGCGTACACACTGATTATATTTCCACAGTATCTTCCCCATGTGAGTGTTACCACTTGAATTCATCATGAGTCTTCTGGGATATTGTGGAAGGTGCTACTTCTCAGGTACAGGTTGGCCTAGGCAACCCAGATGGGACCTTCCTCTGAAATTCTGGGATCCAAAGAGCTATCCTTGCTTAGCCTGAACTTTCCCAACTCTGAAAAGATAGACCTTTTTTGAAAGATCCCTATATCTTGGTTTATTGTTTAAGTACTCTCTTATAGACAGGTGAGGCAGCAAGGTACAGAGGAAAGAAAGAGAGACTGGGATTTAGGAGACCTAGAGTCTGGGCTCTGCTCTCAACTGACTATCAGATATGATACCCAGTGCTGGGTCTCCATTTTAAGCAGTATGGGATTACTTTTAGCTAGTTTATATGACATAGGTACTTTGATGCTGCATCTGACCTCAGACTTATCTATACCACACTCTGTAATTCTGGTTCATTCTTTGGAGAAACAAAAGCTAGGTTCTGGGACTAAAATGGGTATATATGAACATAACACCTCCTCCTTTTCTATTTCCACATCTTGAAATGCCTTAGTATTTAAGAAAGGCTAATATTACAAAAGTGAACTTGTTAAGTCACTCTAACTCCTAAAGCCTTTGTTTGGTCATTAGTAAAATGAGGAGGTTGGAGTATGTACTAAGGCCCTTTCAGTGTTCACATTTTTCATTCTATATTTTTTGTGGTAGCTTTTCATAAAGAATTTCAAATAATTTCATGTCTTAAAGAGGCAGAATGGGAAAGCGAACCCAGTGGTGATGAACTTGTATTCAGGAAGACAGGTTTTATTCTTGCCTTGTATTCTCCTGGCTTATATACTAGTTAACAGTTAAATCTCTCCAGCTCTCACTTTCTCTATATGTAAAGTAGGAATTAGAGTAGCTACCCCAAAGAATCATTGTAAGGATCAAATTGAGATATGTGTAAGGCATTTTGCAAGTATTAAAACATAAAAGTATGGGATAATATGATTACCTGGAATACTTACCTCACAGGGTAGTTTAATACTAAAATGGGCAATGCAGTGTAAACACGCTTTGTACACTTTAAACTGCTATTTAAATGCAATTTATTATCATTATGTCTTTAAATTGCTATCTATTTCTCTCAGTGTGAATCTTGTTTCTAAAACAAGACTCTTAAGTTTCTATAGAAGAGGAACTCTCCTTTTACTTATCCTCTCATTCAATAATCACTAATTAAGCATCTTTGTGCAAAACACTAGGCTCCATATAAAGGGGATACATAAAGCTTAAGACATTATTCCTGATGCAAAGGTGTTGAAAACTTGAAAGAATGAAGCAAAAAACATTAACTTTAGCATAACAACAACTGGCATTTCTGTAGTTTTAAGTTTGTGGAGCACTTAAGAAATATTGGCTCATTTGATCCTCACAAAAAGTCCTCAAGGCAGATGCTACAATGACCCTTATTTTACAAATGAAGAAATCAAGGCAGTGAAAGAGGTTAATTGAATTGCCCAGGGTCATATAATTAGCAATTGTCTAGGCTGGATTTGAACTTAGATTTTCAGTGTCCAGAAAGCTGTCCATTGTGCTACCTGGCTCAGCATTCAGACAATCTGCTATAAATCTAGCCTTTCATGTTTATTACCTGTGTGGCTTTAGACAAGTCACTTAAGCTCAATGAGCCTCAGTTCCCATGATCATATGTTTTTTCCCTTTTCTCCTTCTTGTTTATTTTGAGGTTAGATTCATCCAGTTCAGAGAAGGGGAGGTTGAGGTCCCCCCACTAATATAGTTTTGCTGCCTATTTCTTCCTGTAATTCCCTTAACTTATCTAAGAATGTAGATTTTGTACCACTTGGTGCATATATGTTTAGTGATGATATTCATTGTCTGTGGTACCTTTTAGCAGGACATAGTTTCTTTCCTTATCTCTTTTGATTAGATCTATTTTTGCTTTTGCTTTCTCTGAGATTAGGATTGCTACTCCTGCTGTTTTTTTACTTTAGCTGAAGCATAATATATTCCACTCTAGATTTTTACTTCTACTCTGTGGGTATCCCCCTGCTTCAAATGTGTTTCTTATAAACAACATATTGTAGGATTATGGTTTTTAATCCATGCTGCTATCTGCTTCCATTTTATTGGAGAGTTCATTCTGTTCACATTCACAATTATTATCACTATCTGTGTCTTTCTCTCCATCCTATTTCTCTTCCTGTTTATGCTTTTATTTCTCCCTTCTCCCTTCCCCTTCTCAAAAGTTTTGCCTTTGACCACTGTTTCTCTCAATCCTCCCTCCCTTCCATCAGTACCCCTCCCTTTTCTTTCCCTTTTCCCCCACTACTTCTTCCCTTCCTTCCAGCCAACCCCCATTTTTATTTCCCATTTTCCTTCCAAATGCCTATTGGGAAAATTAGATTCCTAAATTAACTGAGAATGTTATTCCTTCCTTGAACTAAATACTATGAGAGTAAAGATCAAATAATCCTCATCTCCCTCCTTTCTTTCCCTCTACTATAATATTTTGTTGCCTCCTGATGTGATGTAATTTATCCTTTTCTGCCTCCTCCTTTCCTCTTTATCCATTACAATCTCTTTGCATCCCTTAATTAGATTTTTTTTATTTTCATATCAGTTCATTTATACCCACACCATCTGTCTATGTATATCCCTTTTAAATGTTGTAATAAATATACAATTCTCAATATTTACAAGTATCATCTTCCCATAACAGGGATGTAAACAACTTACCCTTATTGAATAACATATTGTTGCTGTTGTTTTTTTCTTTCTGGTTTACCTTTTTATGCCTCTCTTAAGTCCTGTATTTGATGATCAAATTTTCCATTGCACTCTGGCCTTTTCATCAGGAAAGTCTGGAAGTTCCCTATTTTATAGAATATTCAACTCCTCCCCTGAAAGATTATGCCCAGTTTCTCTGGGTAGTTGATCATTGGTTGTAATCTAAACTCCTTTGCCTTATGGAATATCACATTCCAAGCCCTCAATCTTTTAATGGAGAAGTTGCAAGGTCCTGCATGATCCCAACTGTGGTTCTACAAAATCTGAATTGTTTCTTTCTAGCTGCCTACAATATTTTCTCCTTAATCTGATAATTCTGGAATTTGGCTACAATAGTGCTTGGTGTTTTTGGATTGGGATCTTTTTCAGGAGGTGATTGGTATATTCTTCTGATGATTATTTTAACCTCTGGTTGTGGGACCTCAGGGAAATCTTCTTTGAAGATTTCTTCAAAGATGCTGTCTCAGCTCTTTTTTTCATCATGGTGCTCAGGTAGACCATTAATTCTTAAATTCTCTCTCCTAGATCTACTTTCCAGGTCAGTTGTTTTTCCAATGAGGTATTTTATGTTTTATTCGATTTTTTTTCATTCTTTAGATTTTGTTTGACAGATTCTTGATAACTCATTAGCTTCCAGATGCCCGATTCTAAATTTTAATGAATTGTTTCTTCAGTCAGCTTTTGTACCTCCTTTTCCATTTGACCAATTGTACTTTTTAAGAAGTTATTTTCTTCCTTGTACTTTTTTCCCATTTTGTCAATCACATTTTAAAATTTTTCTTCTATCTCCCTTATTTAACTTTTAAAATCCTTCTTATACTCTTCCAAAAAGACTTTTTGAGCTTGAGATCAGTTCATATTCCCCTTTGAGGTTTCAGTTATGGTTATGTTGACCATGTTTTCCTCTCCTGAATTTGTGTTTGGATCTTCTCTGTCACCATTTCTCTATGGACACTGATTTTTTTAAAATTCTTCTTGCTTATATTGCTTGTCTTTTTTTTTGGGGGGGGGGGGAAGTGTTAAATTTGATCTCTGCATCTGGGACCCAGGAAACACTATCCCAGACTTCTTGTGCTGGGGATTAGGGGCCTGGTTACAGGTTTTTTTCTACTGGGGCTTCAGGTACTTGCAATTTTATGTTGTAGTGGTCTGATATTTTACCTGATTCTGAGCTGGAGGTAGTGTGTGCCTGGTGTTGGCACATGCCTGCTCTTGGGTGGCAGAATCTCCTGCTGGTCCACTGAGGTGGGGCCTGCAGTTGGCCTGCTGAAGCATCTCCTGTCCTGCACTGGTCCTCCTTAGCCACAGCAAGGGCAGCTTTCCCATTAATCCCCTACCCTCCCAAGCTAGAGCTAAGAGACTGCTGTACCATGACTTTCTGCCTGCTCTACTGTTCCAGGATTTTTCTTTGGACAATATTCTCTGGGTTTTTCAGGGTCAAGGGAGGGTAAGAGCAACTTACTCTTTAGTCTGCCATCTTGCCTCCCAAAAATTAAACATTCAGTCCATGGATTGATAGCCCCAGGAGTAGTTACTGCTGCTATGGCCACAGGCAATGTGTAGGACCGTGCTTCTCTCTGACCATGCTCTGGCAGATGCACCTTCCTGCACTGAGAGATCTGGAAGTCACCACTGCTGCCAGCAATTTATTCCGCTGGGGTCTGTTCCGTTCTCACTATGATCAGATCTGCCCTGGTGCAGCCAGTGTATTCTGGGCTCCTCTTCCAGCCCAGTGCAACAGATCCTTCTTGTCTACCCTCAAGGTTGTCTGGGACTGGAAATCTGCCACATTCTATCTCTTTGTTGATTCTGCCACTGTAAAATTTATTCAGATTTACTTTTTAGCAGTATTTGAAGGAGTCTGTTGGAGAGCTCAGGTGAATCCCTGCTTTCATTTTGTCATCTTGGCTCCACCCCCTTCCTCCTATTCTCATTAGGAGAATCAGCAGTGCAAGGTGGATAGAGAGCTGGCTTCAGAGCTAGGATGACCTGGGTTCAAGTACTATCATTGAAATATGTTACCCTTGGTAGATCATTTCAGCTATCAATGCTAGGTAACTCTCTGTGATTATAAAGTGGAATGAAACCATAAGACTGCTCCAAAAACAAAGAACCAAAAAGCCCCCTGGTTTTAGGCAAGTCTTAATCTAGTTAAGAGCTCAATATTTATTATTATTCAGTAAGTTTTTAAGTTGTGTTTTACTTTTTGAGACCCCATTTGGTGTTTTCTTCACAAGGATACTGGAGTGGTTTGTCATTTCCTTCTCCAGCTCATTTTACAGATGAGGAAACTGAGGCAAACAGGGTAAAGTGACTTGCGCAGAGTCACATAATTAGTAAGTATTTGAGGCCAGACTTGAACTCAGGAAGATGAATCTTCCTGACTCTAGATCCAGAACTCTACCCACTGTGCCATGTAGCTCCCTCAATTTTATTAGAGGCAGTAAGATATAAATCAAAGTATTCTACACTGTGAATCATGGGACTTCTATTCAAAATCCTATTCTACCATTCAGTGGCCATGTGACTTTGGGCAAGCAGTTTTACTTTATTGCACTGTAAGTTTATATTCTTTAAAATGCTACTGTTGTCTTAGATGATATTGAAACTCTTTTCTGACTTGGTCATTTTGTGACTAAACCCTCATCTGGGCAATATTTTTCTCTTTGTTTGAGAATATACAGGATGCCATAGTATCTTGACCTCTTTCTCTCTAGCAGAATTAGTTTGAATTGTGAAATAGGGAAAGAGGGCCTAGGCTCTTATCTTGTTCCATGGTTTCTAGGAATTCATTTGAGATTTACACAGTCCAGGACAAGAGAGGGGAAAAAAAACAACCAAATGTTGACCAAGTTTCATAGCCTATTTCTGAGGTGTACTCTGAGCTATCAAAATAGAACAGCCCCTGAATAATAGAGTTGTTTAGCAAGAACCCGCCAGGTACAGAAAACTGAATCAGGCCCTTTAAAATCATTATTTGCTATTACTGTTAATGAGAATACTTCCTCACCTTCCTTTTTTTTGAAGTTCTTTTTCAGGTATAGCAGATTCAGGTTCACACAAGGTGGCATACAGTAAATGGGCATTTTATTTTTCCTTGAATAGGGCCAGTCAGCATGAATTTCCCCAAGTGGTGAGCACACATATTACTGTTCATAAATGAGAGCCAGACCAAAATGCCTCATGTATTTTTGTCTTACCTGTGTTATATCCTTTTTCAATAAAATCGCCAAGGGGCTTTAGGCAGATAAGATTGACTTCAGGTCATTAAACTAGAAATTTTCTTCTAGTTTTAAGGGGAAACTTTCTAATCACAGAGAAGTATAGACTATCTTAGAAAATAGTGAATCCTGCTGGAAATTCTATGATTTTTAAAACGTGGCTCCTTTTGGATTCTTTCATTCTCATTATTTAGCAGGTAGATGACAGAGTAGTTAAAGCATTGGACCTGGAGCCAGGAAAATCCAAGTTTAGTCTAGTGTCAGACATTTAGCAGCTATGTGACCCTGGCTAAATCACTTAACCTCTCATTCAGCTTAATTTTCCTCATCTGTAAAATAATACTAATAGCACCTATCACCCAGGTTTATTATGAGAACGAAAGGAGATAATATCTATACAGCTTTATGTACATCATACCTATATAATTACGATTATTGTAACGATAACAGTAATTATTATTATTACTCTTGTTTTTATTACCTTGCTGTTCTCTGAAGTCTATTATCTGATACTGATCTTGTATCTATGGTAACTTGAAAGTATGGACCCTTTCTCCATGAGAGAATTGGAGGAGATCATAAGAGAACTGAATGAAATGGCTTCATTTAACCTCAAGAAGGTAAAACTTAGGGTAGATATGACTTCTAATTTTTCAAGAATTACATTGTAACAGGGAGATTATATAGCTTTCTGGTGGTAGAGGGCAGAATCAAGGACAAGAATTAAAGAATGAAAAAAAAAAGCAGATACTGGATCAATACAAGAAAAAAATAAAAAAAACACCATCTGTAAGCATTTATATCTGTCCAAAAATGGAAAGGTCTTCTCAGGATACATTGGGTTCACTTCCAAAATCTTTTGTTACCTCCTTGTCTTCCTGATCATACTATTATACTCTTTCTCCTTCCATCTTTTCTTTCCCTTATTCCCTTACTTTCTTTTTTCTTTTTTCTTCCTTCATTTCTTCCCTTTTTCTCTATTTCCTTTCTCACAGCTTTTATCATACTTTCTTTTACTGCTCTACCTTCATTTAGAAGTACAATTCTGTATGTAGTAGTCCAGCCTGCACCTTACAGAAGAGGAAAATAAAATCACCTTGTCTTTACCAACTGCAGTATCATTATATCTCCAGAGTGCCTCTCCCACCTCCCACCCACACTCCTTTAAGCCACAGCATCCCGGTGAATATTCATCTGTGTAAAAGTGATTCATTATCACCTTTCATTTTTTGCCATCAACTATCTTATTGTTCATTACAGTCCGTTGAGTGCTTTCTCATTTTTGTCCTTGGATTTTCAATTTTTATTTCCTCTGCGGAGTACTTCTCACATCTCCTTTTACAATTGGCTGTGTTCCTCCATAACCATTGCTCTGCGTTACTGGGATCAAGCTTCACAGTATTTCCTAAGTTATTGGGTATTCTTGGCAGCTTTCTGGCATCAACGATTTGGGGCTATATAATCTTCTACCTCTTTTCATTGGACCATATATCGGGAAGGATATATGTCTGTAGCTGTCCACAGAGCTCACAACACTGAAGGAGCTAAGTCAGAGTAGATTTGCTGGCTGATTTATAAATCATCTTTCTATCTATTATCAGTTATTATCTGTTGGGTAGCCAGTTGTTGATCTTAGAGTGGGAAAATTCACTGATTTGAAGTCAGGAGACTTTGGTTTCAGTCCTGGTTGTTACTTCCTAGTTATATGGCATCATTGGCCTCACATTTAACCTTTTCTAGGCTCAATCTCTTTGCCTCTAAGAATTATATAGAAATGTCTCCCTACTCGGAAATGTTGCTATGGGTATCAAATGAGACCCTGGTTATTAATGTGCTTTGAAAATTGTAATGTCCTCTATAGGACTAGATGTTTTAAATCATAGAGGTCATGAAGCCCAGTCCATTTTTTCAGGAGAGAGAGACAGAGACAGAGACGGAGAGACAGAGACAGACAAACACAGACAGACACAGAGAGGGAGACAGAGAAAAACAGAGACAGAGAGAGGAACCCTAAGTGAGACTAAGTTACTTGTCCAAGCTCATGCAAATATTAAATAGCTGAGCTGGTATTTGAACCTGTCTTCTGATTAAATTTATTACTCCTTCTATTCTATTACACTGACTCTATGCAATAATCAATATGATGATGAGATTGTTTTCTGCTTTTGTTTGATCGGTGCTCTAGTATAGCTGAAAGATCTGCTGTCCCCAATCCTGAAATGTCCATTCTCTTCATCTCTGCCTTTTGGAATCTCAAATCAAGGTTAGTCCAAGTACCCCCTTCTACCAGAGACCTTTCCTGACTGCCCTAATTGCTACTTCTCCTCTTACTATATCGCCCCTTATATGTATACCAGCTGTGGCATTTAAACTCATAGGATGTAAGGCGATAGATTTAGATCTGGAAAGGACATCAAGGCCACTGATTCCAACCTTGCCATTTTACAGATGAGGAAGCTGAGAATAAGAGAAGTCAAGTGAAATATAGAAGGTTCCACACTTAATAAGGGTATGAGATAGGGTTTAAACCAAAGACTTTCTGATTCCAAGCCCAGCATTTTCTATAAGGCACCACCTATGTGCCTATCTAAAACATATAAAAACATAGTTCTTATCATGCTTAAGAAACTTCACTGGCCCCCTATTGTCCATTAGGTAAAATATGAACTGTGTTCTTTGGGTTATTGGAAGTCCTTTATAATATTTCTATTTTGGTTATACATAACACACACACACACACACACACACACACACACACACACACACAAACACACACTGTATTCTAGTCAAACTGGCCTACTTGCTGTTTTCTGTATGGGTTATCTCATCTCTTAAATCCATAACTTTCCATATATGGGAAATAGCCTTTTGCATATGGAATATTCTCCCTTCTTTATCTCAACTTATCTCTTCAAAACCTCAGCTGCAATGTTGTTTCTTTTAAAAGACTTTGCTGATTTACTCAGTTGTTCTCACCCAATCCCACCAAATTGGGTATATGCAGTTCTACGCATTGATGGGATAAATATCATGCCTATCTTCTCAAAGGAATGACAAATGTATTATTGTAATACAGACTCAAAGGAAGGCCCAGCTCATATGCTGCATATCCTTCATACCATCTTCCCTATTGTCTTCATTCTTTCCAAAAGAACCTTAAACTCCCACTATATGAATACTGGTGGATGAATATGGGAACATATCGCCTATAGAAGAGATGACTGAAAAAGGCCATGGGAATTATTTTCAAATATCCAAGTGCCTTAAATAAATATGGGATTTCTTCTTTGCTCCAGAAGGCAGAACTGGGAGCAATGGCTGTCAGTTCCAAAAAGGTTGGTTGTTGTCCTTTGTGCTCAAAGAGGATCAAGATTTTATCACTATGTTGGAGTCAAGGTACAATGTGTCCGACTATGGCTGAACAGACCAATACAAGCTCAGAAGTCTCTACCACAGGACAGGCACAAATAGTTCATATGAACATTTGGAGTGGAAACATCTGTAAATTTGTGCATCACACATTTCTTTTGAGCTACTGTAATTCTACGTTGGTAACAGAGCACAGATCCTTCTTTGATGTGGGCACACCATGCTGGGTAGTTCTGTGCTAGTGTCTATCATGGCAAACAGTAAAATCCAAAGTTCTTAGAGAGACCTTGAGAGTTTCTGACTTCCATGTGACCACTTGCCTTGTATGAGTTCTCCATAAAATATTTTAAACATATGATTGACATTCAAACAATGTGGCCAGCCAATGAGCTCTCTGAAGTAGTTTGAATACTTGATAGTTCAGACTGAAAAAGGACCTCAGTATAAGGTACCTTATCTTGCAAGGTGATCTTCAGAATCTTCCTAAGACAATTCAAATGAGAGTGATTCAGTTTCCTGGCATAGTGCTAGTATACTGTGCAGTTTTCATGGACATTCAACAATGAGATCAGCACAACAGCTCAGTAGATCTTCAGTTTGGTAAGCAGCCTAATAACTCTTCTTTCCCACAATTTCCTTTGGAGCCTCCCAAACACTGGACAAGCTTTGACAATGTATGTATCAACCTCATCATCTACCTGTAGGTCCCTGGAAAGCATACTGCCAAAGTAAATGAACTTATCCACAGCACATGGTTCCTAGTATTGACGTTGCAGCGTTGGCTGGTGGAGAGGCTTTGTTTTCTTGGTGTTAATTGTCAGGCCAAAATGAGCACAAGTGGCAGAGAACTGACCCACATTCTGTTGAATATCAATCTCAGAAGGTCCACTGAGCACATAATCATCCGCAAACAAAAAGTCTTGCCATAAAACCCAGAAGATTTCACTTCGTTTTCGTATGAGCAGTGGACCCCTGCCTTGTAAAACTCATCTGTAATAGAATCAGCAGCAGGAACTTTGCCCCATGTAAGGAGTCTAATAGCATTCAAAACCTTTTGTTCAGTTGGAAATTGTTCTAGAGAGGGATTGACTGAAACATGAGGTATCAGTGACTTCAGCACAGGTTGATGGCAGTCTGCTGAGAATGTTATAGAAGTGTTCAATCTATCTCTGTAGGATGATATCTTTGTAACTAATCAGTGTGGCTCTATCAGTGCTGAGTAGTTAAGATGCACCTTAAGTCTTTGGCCCATGGACAGCCTTCAGGGCATCATAAAATCACTTTGTACTGTTATTATCAGCATAAGACTGAATTTCATCTGCCTTCTTACTGACCCAAGGATCCTGCATCTCTCTAAGTTTCATTTATGCTTTACTCTTGATGTATTAGAAGTCAAGAAATTGCCCCATGGTTTCATTGATCGTCTTCAAAAATTGATGATGGATGTGTTCAGGGAGGACTAGCACTCCTTGTGTGAAGGCTTCACAAACCCTTTTCAGGGCTGCTCAGAAACCTTTGGTGCCTAACTTCACCCAACTCTCACCTGTGGCTCCAGTAAGTTGTAGCCTGTTCAGTGGCCACATCACAGTAAAACCATCTTTGTGATTGGCTATACCAGGTTGAGGGTAACCAACAGGCTTCAAACCTGTTGGTGAGTTAGGGGGATGTCTACTGAAAGTACAAGAAGACTTCTCCTAGAAAAACAAATGAATGAGAACAATTTGTTCCACCTAACCAGGAAGGTGGCCAAAACAGGAACAGTGATGTCCTTAGCACATGGTCAGATATCAAAAGACACCAAGTTCATACAATGCATCTGAAGTCATCACCAGTCCCCCTGACTTCTGTCTTGCCACTGGACTTCTATGACTCTTGAAGACAGAACGTGGCTGACAATTCTGTGTGACTCTGTCTCACTTGAATCTAATTCATGCTCAAGTCAAGACATCAACCTATGACATCATTGGTCCCCTTTGTAAATGAAGAACTAACAACAACTTTTGATGGAATTAAAAGCTGCCTTCTTAGAGGTAGATGAACTCTCCTTTTGGTAAATTCTTTGGAGTTCTTGTCTGTTGTATAGCAGTTTCTGAACTTCCCCAAAGTTTTCTTCAAACTAATCTTGATATTTGTGGGCATTCTAGATCAGATGAGTAAATGAAATGCTGTACCCCAAATCTATGAAAATTGCTCACTCTTTTTCTGCTTCACTGCTGCCAACCATGTGTTGTTTAGCTTCCTTCCAAGGTGACTTGGAATTTTTTAAATTAATTTTCAATGGTCACCTTACTTTGGGGCTACCACTTTTGTTCAATGTGAATTTTTAGCTTGAAGAGGATAAGTCCATGATTGGCCCAGCACTCTGCACTCACATTGCCTTCATGACTCTCACATTCTGTCCATCTCATCTCCTTACAATGTCATGGTCTATAAAATGTTCATGTTTTCTGTAAAGGTGCATCCATGAAGTTTTACTGCTTTTCATTAAACAGAAGACAGCGTTGGTCATGAGATGCACACATCTTCAGTAATAACTTGCTTTTGCTCTTGCTTTTTCTGACTCCATTCCTCTAAAGGAATGCTATATTTGATAGTCTGTATATATTCTGTGATTAAAGTCACCCAGAATTACAAACTTTTCTTCTTTTGGCACATTGATGATAAGGCTCTCCATATCTTCATGAATTTGTTTTTACCTCATCAGGGTTAGTCATGGTGGGAGCATAAACACTGATGATAGTGGCATGGAGCTATCCTGCAAGTGGCTATCGCATTTTCATAAGACTGTTGTTCACTTCTCTGGGGAAGTATACAAGCTTGTTGACTAGATTAATTTTTATTTTGAAATCTGTGTCAACTTTATTGTGTCCCCCATGACTTCAGCCACTCCAGAAAAATGTGTATCCAGCTCTGACTTCAGCAAGATGGACTTCATTTACCAGTATTGTTTCACTCAGCATGATTATTTGCATGTGATACCTGGTAGATTTCATGTTGCCCATAAGTATGTGCACATTCTATGTACCAATGGTAAGTGGTGTCTTTGCAAAAGTATTTGTATGTTGCGTGTGTGTGTGTGTGTGTATGTGTGTGTGTGTGTTAAACACAGTTTAGGATCCCTGCCTGCTGCAATATGTAGGAGAATGTTATGGTAAGTGAAGCAGATGGTATCTTAGGGCATGTTTTCTAGCCGCTTCCTTGTGCCATGAAGTGAACAGTGTAGTCCTCTAAAAAATAAAAACTGTTCCAACAGCTAGGAGGCTACTAAATATCACTGTTAATTCAATCCAGGGAGAAAATGATCCTATGACCTGGTCCACCTTTGTGTAGGATTATGACAACAGCTTCAGCGTATCAACACTTGCTGCTTTGTCACTAGCCCAATGTCACTGGACTTTGAATAGGTAAAAATGGTGAAAAGGTATAGACACCTTTTAACTTGTGCATAAGTTGCATTTAAGTGAGGCAGAGTTGTGTGAAGTCATCAAGCTTCACTGTCTCTCTTTTTTTTTCCATTGACTTGTTTATTTACTTTTAGTTTATAAGATTCAGTTCCACAATCCCTTGGGTTTCAAATTTTCTCCCCTCTCTTCCACCCCACCAAGGTGGCATGCAATTATGTATAGGATGTGCAAATACTTTCACATTGTACAATAGTCTGGTTGTATAGAAGGGTTGTAACCAATGGAGTGAATAATGGGGAAAAAAAGAAACAAAACCAAACATATAAAAGAACAATAGCACGTATTGCTTCAGTCTCCATTTAAACTCTGGTCTTTCTACAGCTTTCTCTGAATGTAGATATCTCCTTCCATCCTGAGACTTGTAGAGTTGTCTTATAGTTGTGCATTGCTGAAAAGAATCCAGTTTATCAAGGTTGGTCATCACACATACAATGTGTCTGTGATTGTGTACAAATTTTTCCTGGTTCTGCTCTTCTCACTTAGCATCAATTTGTATATGCCTCTCCAGGTATTTATGAAGTCCATCTCCTTCCCATTTCTTATAGCACAATAGTATTCCATTACATTCATATACCACAACTTGTTCAGCCATTCCCCAATTGATGGGCATCCCCTATATTTCTAGTTTTTTGCCACCACAAAGAGAGCTGTAATAAATATTTTTGTACATATAGGTTTTTTTCTCACCATAATCTCTTTGGGATACAACCCCAAAAGTGGTATTACTGGGTCAAAGGGTATTCAATTATTTATAGCCCTTTGGGCATAGTTCCAGATTGCTCTCCAGAATGGTTGTATCAGTTCACAGCTCCACCAATAATGCATAAGTGTTCCAATTTTTTCATCAAAGTCCAGTGGCAAGACAAAAGACAAAATAACTTGTGATGACTCAGGAGGAAGTAGATGACCTTGGTGTTTTTGATGTCTAACCCACCTCCAAGTCATACACAATGTCTACTTTTGCTGCGTTCTTGATCCACTGGAACAAATTCTACACATCTGCCTATTCTACCATGGGAAGTCTTCAAATGTTTGGGGTAGAAACCCTCCTAACTTACTAATGGGTTTGAGGTCCCTTGATTACCCTCGACATGGTCTAATCTGCTTCCTGAGATAGTTTACCAGGTATAATGGCAAGCGCCAAAGTAGTTCACATTTGTTTCAGCTATTGAATTAACACTTTGTTTCAGTTCAATCTTCTTTGGAGACTTGTATCAAGTCTGTTAAGAAACAGGATATGTGAACCCCACAAGTTGTGAACCCCAAAACTTGTGAACTCCTGAGGAGGAGCTAATGACTATATAAGGAGAGCCACAGGGCTAGAGAAAGCAAGAATTGAAATGAGGACTGTTATGGTGGCAGAGTCAAGAAGGAGAAAACTTGTGGTACCCTGGCACCCTGTTTGTCTGCTCTGTCTATGTTGATGTTTGTTTGTGATATTTTGTACGGAAACCCTGAAATCTTACTGGAAGCCCTGAAAGAGGATTTTCTGTTTGTATGTTTACAAAAGTCCTGGAAGAGGGTTTTGGAGTGCCTGGGACTTTACTGATGATTTGTGCTGACCTCTTGGACCTTGTTTGTGGGTCTGTGTTGATTTCTATGTTGATGATTTGGGTTGAGTTCTCAGACCATGTTGATAGGTCTGAGTTGATTTGCCAGGCAGATAGTGAATTGATAAATATTACTGTGGCTCTGTCAAAACTTTGTCTTCTCAAAAACAGGAACTATGAAAGACTTGAGGTGGACTGGACACTGTGAACTTCTATATGGAAAGGGAACTGGATGAAGAACTGGCCAAGGAGCTGGACAAGAAACGGGGAGCTGCCTGCCTTTGAACCCAGGTGACAGTTGCAGCTGGGACCATGGAAGAGGAACCATGGATGCTGAGGGCCAGCCTTGAGTCAAGCTGAAATAAGACTTTACTTGGATACTGTGTACTGACTGAGAAGATTATGGTTTACTGTGACCTAGGGGTAAAGAACTTTGGCTTTTGTAGTTTGTGATTGAATTAAAGATTTTGTGATTGACTAAATTATTGTACTTTTGTTTAAAACTACTATGACCACTTTGTTGAAAACCATGTGACCATTTTAGTGATAAGTCATTGTGAATGCTATATTTTAATTTTCTGTGATAAGCTATAGCATTGTGAATTGTGTGTCTTGATTTTCTGTGAATGTTTTGTTCTGATTTGTTATGGAATAAATAGAGTGTTTGATATACTGTGTGATCAGAACCTTAAAAGCTGTTCACAGTAGCATTCTTCTGGAAAGCTGCTCATGCATGGCATTACACCAGGGTATGGACTTTGCATATACCACAGTTTCTTGGCACCACAAGTAAGAGTTGAGTGCCAGGTGGTCACCAAAGGTAGCAAGCAGCCCTGAAAAGGGCTCAGCAGCCCTTACAGCAGAGGTAGTAGCCTTCCCTGAATACCTGTATACCCCTCCAAAGATATAAATTCAGGCTTGATATAATTTTCTTATAACTACAGAAAGCCAAAAGTGAAATGGGTTACTATGAGAATTAAACAGCCACTCAGGTCCCTTTCAACAGTGAGAGTCCATGATTCTTTTGCCTCACCATTTTGAACTTGTGCCTCTCTTATTGACATCATGGTTATCTTAGACTTATAATAGCTGTGTGGGTGTATGTACATATCCAGTCATTGGTTGTTTTTCTATTAAAAATCTAATGCATATATATGTATATATATATATATGTATATATATATATATACATATACATATACACACATGTATATATGTGTATGTATATATATGTATATATGTATATATGAGTGTATGTGTCTGTGTGTCTGTGTGTAGCCTGGGATTTTTGTATCCCATATATCACAAACTACATTCTGATAAAAAATTCCAGTTATGTCCCTGTGGTTGTGCCACTTAAACTCTGTGCTTCAGTTACCTCATTTACAAAATGAGAATAGTAATAATTGTAGAACTTACCTCATAGAGCTATTGTGATACTTCACTGAGATAATTCAAGTAAAGCACTTTATAGTTTGTGCAAACCTGTAATGTCTGAGAACACAATGTGGGGTTTGTAAATCTCTGGAGCTACGAGATTCTGAGCTTCAGTGAGCTATGCTGAATGAGTGCCCACGTGATATTGTGGGTCCATTGTAGAGGAAAGTTAGCATAACGTGAAGCAAAATGGTCCAACAGAGAAAAAGAACAAGTCAAAGATCCCATGTCAATTAGAGTGGAATTGTGCTGAGTAGACCCAGCAATTCCCACACTGGGTGAGATATGGAGACTCAGTCTCTATAAATGAACAAATAAATGGACAGATGAAAATATCAAGAAATAGTTGAATAAAAAGTCAAGACTACAAATTTTAAAAAGTATAAAAATGTCAGTTATCATTATAATAGTTATTAAATATCTATTATAGCGTATAACTATTTTCCTTAATTAATTTCTGTGATGTTAATGGCATTTGTTTATTCCTTTGGGTTTTTTTGTGGGGGGGTAGTTATATTTTTTTCTTATTTCAAGGAAATTATCTACATCTACTAATTTTCTCTCCTTTTGCTGATTTCATAAAATCCTGAAATGACTGAAGAATTATCTTAGAAATTGAGGTGGACCTTGACAGAAAGAACAGACATTAATAAATAAAAAAGAAAAGATGAAACATGAATTGTACACATAGGAAATAGCACAAGTAAAGGCAAAAGAATAGGGGGTGGTGAGATAAAAAAGTGGATGGAGAATGGCCCAATTTATCTGGAACATAAAGTAAATGAAATTCATCAACTGAAAGTCTCGAGCGAGAATGTGGAACGCCAGGATTAGGAATTAGACCGTATTCAACAAGCAACAGGGAAAGACTAGAGGTTTATTTGTGAACTAGTTACCTACTCAGACTAGTGAGTTGGGTGGTGGGGCAGGAATCATCAGTCCTATAAAGGATGAGATAAAAAGAAAATAGTCTAGTGACCAATGGATAGCTACTAAATAAACTCAGTGAGAAAGGGTGGTGGCCTGAACCGGTACAGAATAAATATATAAGCGGCCCTTTTTACACTACAACTACTTATACCGTACTGGTTCGGTGCACACATAAACACATACATGTGTACATGTATGTGTTTTATATATGTATATATGCATGTATGCATAGGCATATGTGTCTATATATGTGTGCATATATACATGTGTGTATGTATGTATGGTATATAGTACAGAAACAGAATAAATTTCCTCTGGTGTAAGAATATACAACTAGACTAAAGAAAGCCCTTCAATATTACATTGCTATAGTTGTAAAACAAATAATTTTGTCAGATAGAACTTATAGCAGATAAACACAAAAAACTTTCAGCCTAGAGCTTGCAAAGAAACACAGAAAGAACAATTATTTTTATCATTTTAGATCACATTGGCTGTATTTTGGAACATAATATATGCCTTTCTCAATTGTCCCTATGTGGCAAAAAGGAAACCCCTCCCATTCTAATGCTATAAGTAAAGTAAAGAAAGAAGACAGTTCTTCACTCTCCCACAAACATCACCCCCCCAATACACACACACACACACACACACACACACACACACACACACACACATACACACACACACACACATATACCCCTTGTACACTGAAACCTGTTTACTTTGTACATGACTACTATCATGTAATGGAAATGTTCAGAAGTGGTACTCCAACATATCTACCAAAGAAAGACCACCTTCTTTCATATAACCTTTCCTTTTAAATCAAACTAAACAATCATAGACAAGATGTAGAAGGGACCTCAAAGGTCATCTGGTTCAATTGTCTCACAAAATCTGTCCATGCTATTGATGTCACAAATGGAATGGAAAATTTTCACTATATCCCACCCAACCCCCCCAAAAAAAGAAGTAGAAAAATAAGGGGTATCAGGGAGTCAACTAAATTTCATGAGAAACAATGTTTATATCTCTATTGAGTAATCTGGAAACTAAGGGCTTATAAAAAACCAGGATTGGTGTTTTTTGGGTTTTTTTGACGGCAATTGGAGTTAAGTGACTTGCCCAAGGTCAGATGGCCAGTTTTTTGTGTTAAGTGTCTGGGACTGAATTTGAAATCAGGTCCTCTTGACTCCAGGGCCAGTCCTCTACTCAATGAGCCACCTAGCCACCCTCCAGGATTGATGTTTTCTAAGCTCCCATACGCAGACTGACTGTGTGTTGACTGCCATAACATTTGTCTTAGAAGGGACCTAGGTTGGTTAAGCATAATGTAAAGAGAAGAAACTTTACTTGGTAGATTATTTCAGAAGGAGGAAAGGCATCCTTGGCATAATTTCAATACTTATTGTATGGTTAGAGATTATATTATCCAATGAACATCTAGCAGCACAGAAGGGGGAAAAAATCTAGCTATACTCTCTCAATTTAAGTCAGCAGCTGACATAGAAATATTTCATTTGAGGGGGTGCAGCCAAGGTGGCAGAGTAAAAGCAGGGCCTTGCTTTAGATCTCCCCCAAATCCCATCAAATACCTCTAAAAATGACAGTGAACAAATTCTAGAACTGCAGAACCCACAAAATGGCAGAATATAATAAATCTCCAGCCAAAACAGCCTGGAAGATTGACAGGAAGTGTCTCTCCCATCTGGCTGGGAGTAGCACACAGTCCAGCACAGGTCACACTGGCATAAATGGAGCCTGAGCAGGCCTCGGGGGATTGAATCACTGGCAGCTGTGGCAGTTTCCACACTTTTTGGCCCACAAGTGCCAAAGACTGCATAGCAGGTCAGTAGGAAAATTCTGTTGGACCTGTAAGAGGAGCATAGTTCAGTCCCAGGACTAAGGTAGTGGCAGTGGTGGTGGTGGCGGCGGCAGCCACACCTGCTTCAAGAGTTACTGTCCAACAGACAGTGTGAGGATTGAGAGGTTGATCACATGGGGATTGCAGCGATCTCTTTGCTGGTGTTAAGGCAGGATTCTCTTGCTTTGCCATGCTTGGATCTGGGTTGCAGTTCTGGGAGAAGGTCTTGGGGCAAGGAAGAGTGTTGGTGTGTCAGAGCTTGTGGCTACTGTAGAGAGGGGCTCCTCCTTACAGTTCCAAGGCAGAAAAGAATGCTTGTGGTCACTGACAGACCAGAGGACATGCCAGGAAAGGAGTAAACAAATACCTCTCCTTTGATTGTACTGCCTTGTAAGAGCAGAAAAGTTACAGACTCCTAGAAGTATCTCTGAAAACAGCTGCACAAAACCACTGAATTTTGAGAGAGGACATGCTACACACTGGAAGCAGAGGCCTACCTTAACAAGGAGTTAGAAAGTCAAGTATTTGATTGGAAAATGAGCAAACATCATAAAAAAGTCAGATTATAGAATCTTACTTTGGTGACAAAGAAGAACAAAACACACAACCAGAAGAAAATTAAGCCAAAGCCCCTTGTTATGGCAAGCAAAGAAATAGTTTGCAACTTGTTTCAGCTATTGAATTAATACCTTGTTTCAGTTCAAGTTTCTCTTGGGCCTTGTATCAAGTCTGTTAAGAAGTAGAACATGTGAACCCCACAACTTGTGAACCCTAGTACTCATAAACTCCAGCAACAGGAAGGGGAGGAACTAATGACCATATATAAGGAGAGGTCCAGGATAGAGACAACTGAACTTGGAAGAAGACTCTTGTTGTGGCAGAGTCAAGAAGGAGAAAACTTGTGGTATCATGGCACTCTGTTTATCTGCTCTGTCTGTTGATGTTTGTTTGTGATACTTTATACATAAGCCCTGGGACCTTACTGGAAGCCCTGAAAAAGGATTTTCTGGTTGTATGTTTACAGAAGCCCTGGAGGAGGGTTTTGGAGCCTGGGAATTTACTGATGATTTGTGCTGATCTCTTTGACCTTGTTTGTGGGTCTGTATTGATTTCTATGTTGATGATTTGTGTTGAGTTCTCAGACCTTGTTGGTGAGTCTGAGTTGATTTCACAGGCAGATAGTGAATTGATGATGGTGCTGGCAATGTGAATGAATATTATTGTGGCTCTGTTAAGCCTTTTCTTGCCAGAAACAGGAACTGTGAAGGACTTGAGGTGGACTGGACACTGTGAACTTCAACATGGAACAGGAACTGGATGAAGAACTGGACAAGGAGCTGGACAAGGAACTGGGAGCTGCCTGCCTTTGAACCTAAGTGACAGTTGCAGCTGGGACTATGAAAGAGGAACCATGGAAGCTGAGAGCCAGCCTTGAGTCAAGCTGAAAGAGGACTTTACTTGGATACTGTGTACTGACTGAGAAGATTATGATTGACTGTGACCTAGGGGTGGGGAACTTTGACTTTTGTACTTTGTGATTGAATTAAGGATTTTGTGATTGACAAAATTAATGTACTTTATTTAAAACTATGTGACCATTTTGGTAAAAATATGTGGCCATTTTAGTGACAAGTTGTTGAGTCGTGACATGGTGAATGCTGTATTTTGATTTTCTGTGATAAGTAGTAATACTGTGAAGGCTGTATTTTGATTTTCTATGAATATTTTGCTCTGATTTTATAGCGAAAAAATAGAGAGCTCACTATACTATGTAACCAGAACCTTGAAAGCTATTCACAGCAGAAGTTCTCTGGAAAGCTGCTCATGCATGGCTTTATACCTCTACATTAAAATCCTCCAAGAAAAATATGAATTGATCTCAGGCCATGGAAGAGCTCAGAAATAATTTTGAAAATCAAGTAAGAGAAGTAGAGGAAAAATTGGGAAGAGAAATGAGAGTGATGCAAGAAAATCATAAAACAAGTCAACAGTTGTGTAAAGGAGACCCCAAAAAATACTAAACAAAAAAGCGCCTTAAAAATAGACTAACTCAAATGGCAAAAGAGGTCCAAACAGCCAAGGAGGAGAAGAATGCCTTAAAAAGCAGAAATTGCCAAAGGGAAAAGGAGGTCCAAAAGATCACTGAAGGAAATAATTTCTTCAAAATTAGATTGGAGCAAATGGAAGCTAATGACTTTATGAGACATCAAGAAATTTTAAAACATACCCAAAAGAATTAAAAAATAGAAAAAAACATGAAATTTCTCATTGGAAAAACCTCTGACTTAGAAGATAGATCCAGGAGACATAATTTAAAAATTATTGGACTACCTGAAAACCATGATAAAAAAAGAACCTAGATATCATCTTTCAAGTAATTATCAAGGAAATATTCTAGAAGCAGAGGGTAAAATAGAAATTGAAAGAATTCACTGATCAACCTCTTAAAAGAGATTGCAAAAGGAAAATTTCTAGGAATATTGTAGCCAAACTCCAGAGTTCCCAGGTTAAGGAGAAAATATTGCAAGCAGACAGAAAGAATCAAGTCAAGTATTATGGAAACACCATCAAGATAACACAAGACCTACATAAAGGATCTGAGGATTTGGAATATGATATTCCAGAGCTCAGAGGTCCCAGGATTAAAACCAAGAATCACCTATCCGCAAAACTGAGTATAATATTTCACGGGGAAAAAAATGGAAACTCAATGAAATAGAGGACTTTCAAACTTTCTTGATGAAAAGACCAGAGATGAAGAGAAAATTTGACTTTCAAATACAAGAGTCAAGAGAAACATGCAAAGATAAACAGGAAAGAGAAATCATAAGGGACTTATTGAAGTTGAACTGTTTACATTCTTATATGGAAAGGTATTTGTAACCCATAACACCTTTTTTCAGGTAATATTTATCTATCTGTCTGTCTATCTAACTATCTATCTACCTATTTATCTATAGACAAAGGGCACAAGATGAGTTGAATATGAAGAGATGATATATAAAAAAATTAAGGGGTGAGAGAGGAATATTTTGGGAGGAGAAATGGAGAGATAGAATGGTGTAAATTATCTTACATAAAAGAGGCAAGAAAAAGCTTTTACAATCAGGCTAAGAGGGCGAAGGCGAGAAGGAATGAATGAACCTTACTTTCACCAGATTTGGCATAAGGACAGAATAACATACACACTCAATTGGGTATCTTATCCTACAGGAAAGTAGGGGTAAGGAGATAAAAGGTGAGGGTGATAGAAGGGAGGGCAGATTGGGGGAGGGGGTAATTAGGAACAAACACTTGAAAAGGGACAGGGTCAAAAGAGAAAATAGAATAAATGGGGGGATAGAATGAAGTGAAATATATTTAGTCTTTCACAACATGACTATTAAGGAAGTGTTTTGCATAACTACGCATGTATAACCTATATTGAATTACTTGCCTTCTCAATGACAGTGGGTAGGGAGGGAAAAAGGGAGAGAATTTGAAACTCAAAGTTTTAAAAACAAATCTTAAAATTTGTTTTTACAATAGGGGAGGAATCCTTGGAAAGGGGCAGGCAAGTCATAGTAGGGCAAGGTAGTGGATAGAAGTAAAGTAGAGGAGGCAGAAAGGATAGGAAACAAGAAATCTAATCATACATAAAAAACAAAGATCAGGAATAGAATAGGTTTGGGAAAGCATATGTCTGTATGTGTATGTATATGTGTATGTATATATCTATAGCTATAGAGAAACATACAAACTTTATTGTGGCCTTCAGCAGTGGGGGAGAGGTTGGGAGGAGAGGAAAAAAGAACAAAGTAAAGAAGTACACAGCAGAGAACAAAAGAAAATTGACAATGAAGCAAAGAAAAGATGGACACTTCTCAACACAAGTATTATTTATCACATAGGCTTTCTTGAAATGAAAATTTCTTATTGCATATTCTGAATCCTCTTATGTTCTGCTATGCACATAACACACATTTTATTTCTTTCTTACTTTATATTTAAGTTTCAGTATTTAAGTTTATCATGTTTTTGTTTCTTTTTATTATCTATTGGTGTTTTGACATGAGTCTAAACAAAATTTTGGGGAAAAAATAGGAAAAAAATGTCTTTACATTCAGCTGGGAAAAAAAACATACAATCAATGGGGTATAGAAATTTATCTTGCCCTACAAGAAAGTAAGGGGGAGGAGGGTGGGAGAGGGTTGAGGTGATAGAGGGAAGGTAGACTGGGAGAAGGGGGTAATCAAAATGCATACCATCCTGGGGTGGAGTGAGGGGAAAGACGGGGAGAAAATTTAGAACTCAAAATCTCGTGGAAATGAATGTTGAAGACTAAAATAAATTAATTAATCAAAAGAAAAGAAATATTTCATTCAAAATGAATTACATTCTTCCCCCTCCCCAGTGTGTGAGAATATGTATGTGTATGCATTTGTTACACTGAAAATCAGGAATCAGAAAACTCTTGCTTGTTTGCAATACTGTGTATACCACCAGGAATTAACCAATTGACAAGTATTTCTTAAGTGCCTATTTGTATGTGACACCACAAGACATGCTAGGGATACAGAAACACTACCACAAACCTCATGACATATCCCTGACCTTAAGGATAATAAAATAACAGATAGACATTTAAGGGATATTGGAGATTTCCTACCCAAACTTCCTCATTTCATAGAGAGAAAAGCTGAGTATGCCAGGAGATGAAGTCCAAAGTCATACAAAGAATAAATGGCAGAGCTAGGATACAAACCTAGCATCTGTGCTTCTAAATCCAGTACTCTCCATCCTACCATATTGAAGTAGCTTTAAGTAAATTTTTGTGTGGGGATTGGGATTTTTATTTTCTAAATATTCTATGTTCCATGGTAGAAGAAGAAAGTCAATAAATAGAAGACACAGCCACAAAGAAAGGAGAAAAATTTTTTGTATGTTTTGTTTACCAAACAAACACTGTGAATTATGCATCATATCTGGGCAGAGCTACAGGAATAACTCCTCGAGTTTATTTCCTTACAGAGTATGAGGTCTCATGTACAGAGGACGTCAACTGATGAGACTAAATGAGGTTGGGATCTTTGGAAGGGTCATTTGGAAGACAATTGGAGAAGGGGATTGAGGACTGGGGACATCCATAGCAGAGAGAGGGTTGTCAAAGTACAAATTAGGAGACAGGCATATTTTTTATTAGAGAATTCAAAGAGGAGAATAAGGAACTGGAAGCATGAATCAAAAAGAAGATTAATTCACAGATGCAGGATATGGCTGTTACGAGACTAGTGAGGATGGAATAAAATATCAGGGCATAATACTTGAATTATTTATTTTAAGAGGTGTGGTGGCAATTGAGTGACTGATTTAGTCAATCTCTGTCCATTAAAAAAAATACTTGTAGAATTCAATTTAGCTAAATACAGTTTCATGTGAAAACTATTTGTTTTTTTTTAGTGTAGTATAGCTTGAATAAGAGTAAGTTGAGTGTCAGGTCAGACAAAAATTACACACTGAAAAGCATATTATAAGATTGTGTTAGTAAGATTGTAGTTACTACAAGGGAGGTACGCTCAATTCTGCTGACATCATTAAAGTGACTGGTGGAGGGGGGTAGGGAGGAATGATTGAGAAGACCTTACTTGTTCATAAGGAGTCATATGATAAAAGATAGAGGGATTTTTGGTGGGCCACAATTTCAGGGTGAGTCAACAGTGTGATAAAAAGAACTTAGAAATATTGAACTTAAGTGCAAATTTGAATGAATGAAGCAGGATAGGATCACCAGATACCAGCGTGTTAACCTGTATGTGAAAAATCTTGATGGTGGTGTTGATGATGAGCATCTTCGAAAAGAGTTCTCACCATTTGGTACAATCAATAGTGCAAAGGTGATGATAGAAGGTGGCGGCAGCAAAGGGTTTAGGTTTGTATGTTTTTCTTCGCCAGAAGAAGCCACCAAAGCAGTCACAGAAATGAATGGCAGGATTGTTGCCACTAAGCCATTGTATGTAGCTTTAGCGCAGAACAAAGGGGAGCAGCAGGCTCACTTCACAAACCAGTATATGCAAAGAATGGCTAGTGTCAGAGCTGTACCCAGCCCTGTAATCAATCTGTATCAGCCTCCTTCAGGTTACTTCATGGCAGCTACTCCTCAGACTCAGAACCGTGCTGCATACTATCCTGTTAGCAAAATTGCTCAACTCAGACCTAGTCCTCACTGGACTTCTCAGGGTGCCAGACATCATCCATTCCAGAATATGCCGGGTGCTATCTGCCCAGCAGCTACTAGGCCATCATTTCGTACAACAAGACCAGCTTCTTCACAGGTTCCACAAGTCATGTCAACACAGTGTGTTGCAAACACATCAACTCAGACAATGGGTCCACATCCTGCAGCAGCTGCTGCTGCAGCCACTCCTGCTGTCCACACAGTTCCATAGTATAAGTATGCTGCAGGTGTTCCCAATCCTCAACAGCATCTTAATGCACAACCACAGGTTACCATGCAGCAGTCTGCTGTTTATGTGCAAGGTCAGGACCCTTTAACTGCTTCCATGTTGGCATCCACCCTTCCTCAAGAACAAAAGCAGATGTTGGATGAAAAGCTATTTCCACTCATTCAGGCCATGCACCCTACCCTTACTGGGAAAATCACTGGCACGTTGTTAGAAATTGACAATTCTGAGTTTCTTCATATGCTTGAGTCTCCTGAGTCTCTTTGCTCTAAGGTTAATGAAGCCATAGCCGTACTGCAAGCTCACCAAGCTAAAGAAGCTGCCCAGAAAGCAGTTAACGGTGCCATTGGCGTTCCAACTGTTTAAAAGAAAAGATCAAGGACCATGAAATGGAACCTCTGCTTCTCCGAAGAAAAATATCTAAACATCAAAAAAAATAAATAAATATTGTGAAAAAAAAACATTGCAAAATATAAAATAAATTTAAAAAGGAAAGGAAACTTTGAACCTGATGTACTGAGCAATTGCCAGGTCTAGCAAACTTGATGCTAGTCCTAGATTACTTATTGATTTAAAAACAAAAAAACAAGAAAAAAACAAAACCCAAAATTAGTAAAATACCTAAAAACAAATTAATGTTTTACAGACCTGGGGAGAAAAGAATTTTCAGCACAGTACAAAAATGTAATGCATTCCTTTCTTTAATTTTGTAATCCTTTACTGTGGAAAAGCTCAGAATATCACCACTGTTTTAGATAATAGAATTGATAGCTGAGCAAGGAAACATAATTGGGATTATAAAATTCTTGCTTTAATAAAAATTCCTTAAACGGTAGGGAAAAAAAAAAGAAATATTGAACTCCATGCTTATAGACCATCAATTAATCAGTCAATAAGTACCTACTATGACTCAAGTGTCAGGTGTCATGCCCGATGCTGGTGATACAAAGAACAAAACCAAAACAGTCCCTAAAGAACTTATATTCAAAGAGGGTGGGCCCAGTGCACTGATAAGTATGTACAAAATATATATGAGACAAATGCAAAGTCATTTAGTGGAAGGATAGAATGGAGGTATCCAAAAAAAGTGTCCTGGAGGATATGGGCAGAATTTTGAAAAGGGCTAAGACTTTTCTAACGTTGAATCAAAGGAAAGAAATATTTGTCTTATTTTAAAATTAATTCTTATTATGTATAATACACAACATAATATATATTTATACATAAATATAAAGTGGCATAATAATATACATAAATATATTTTTATAATTTTTTTTCCAGATCTGAAGGACAACTTGTGTAAAGGCACAAAGTTTGTAGGTATACCATATATGAGGAGTAATAAGTAGAATGTTTTGGATAGACCACAGAGTGGCTAAAAGGTAACTATAGGGAATAAGCATGAGAAAGCAGGCTAGAGAGAGACTAGGATGACCCAGGGACAGGATCAGATGGAATATCTCAGATTGATTGTATGGTCTTTTCCAAATCATTTCTGCCTCTATCTGTGGTGGCCAAGTATTTTAAAAGGAAAAAGGAAAAAAAAAATCCTGCGATGGACATAGGATGATCTAGGTTCTAGTCCTTGTTTTGCTATTAGGGATCTGTGTGATACTGGATAAGTCTATTAATCTCTCTGAGCCTCAGTTTCCTCATCTGTTAAATGAGGATATGATAATTTCCCTTGACTTTCACAGGACTGTTGTGAAGATGAAGTAATACATGTGAATGGCTTCTGGATCCATACAATACTTTAAAATTTTAAGTTGTCATTAGTATTACTTGCCAATTAAGCAAGAGCAATCATTTCTTCTAAATGATTTCCATTTAATAAAGGAAAACAATAAATAGAAAAATAAACAATTGGTTGCCTCCTGACTCACTTTAAAAAAAAAAACAACCTAGAGGAATTCAGTTTCCAGTCTTCTGTGATACATTATAAAAGACAGCTCCCCAGAAGCTTAATATCATTTTACATGTGGAAAGGCAACTTAGAATAAACAGCATGGATAGAGAAACAAGACATACCTCAAGGAGCATTAGGTACAGCCATCAACGCACATCAATTTACCTTTGATACCTGAAATTAATAGCTGAGCAGCATGGATGCTGAGGAATTCCGCTTGCTTTTCATCATAGTGAACAAAAGCAAAGTCCAAAAATTATTACACACAGACCAGAGGTATAGTCTTTGGGGCTTACGGACCATTAGCTGTGTCTGCTGTAATAACTATGTAGTAATAATATTTAGATAGCATCTTTTCCCGTCCACTGAATTTCAAGGACCTTAAATAAATAATTCTAGCAGCATTTCTACGATATATTTTTGATACACATGATTGATATATGATATACACATATATAATGTATATATATATACATGTATATGTATATACACATATAGATATAATATATACATGCACACATAAGAGGGGGGGAGAGAGAGAAAGAGAGAGACAGAGACAGAGAGACAGAAAAATGAACATACATTACTGATACAAGGTTGAACAAGTCTCTGAGCCTCGGTTGTTTTTCAACTGCAAAATTGTGAGGGTAGAATAAGCAACAAATCTAGGCAACTAGAGAACTGGACCTCAACCAGGAAACCTGAGTTCAAATCTGGCCTCAGACACTTATTAGGTATGTGACCCTGGGCAAGTCACTTACCTTCTGCCTGCTTCAATTTGCTCATCCGTAAAACAGCAATAATAATAGTGTCTAACTTGGCATGTGCCTTCCAGATTCAAGGGCAATTTCAATTTGATTAGAGTTCTTAGAATAAGAGTTGGAAAATGGGGGGATATGTACACTTACGTGTGTATGTGTGTGTGTGTGTGTGTGTGTGCCACATAGTATCCATTGGACCTAAAGTCAGAAAGATTGGACTTCAAATGTGACCTCAGACACTAGCATTGTGTGTTGTTGTTGTTATTGTTCAACCCTTCACATGCATATGTTAATTTTCCTTCCATGAAGCTGACTGGATTTTTGAAGGAGGCAGAAAGCATAAAGCCTGCCTATGTCATCTTAGGCAACTAACCTAACATTTTGGCCCTCAATTTCCTCATTTGGAAAAGAAGAGCATCTGATAAGATGACCTTTGTTTCACTTCAAGTTCTAAATCTTTGATACTGTGATCTTATGAATTAAATAAAATAAAAACTTATAAAACTCCTCCCATTTTCAAGACCCTGTGCTTAGTGCTGGGGGTAAAATGAATATACAGTGGTTCAAAATCACATGGTTCATTGCTGACCGTATGAATAGTGCACAGACAGGAATTTGCAACAAATGAATTCTGTGGAGAGCTTTGACAAAACATAGCTCTATCTGTAGGATTTTGTTCATTCCCTTACTTCTTGTATAAGCAAGAGATCAGAGGGCCTTGGAATTGAGAAAAGTTGTAGAATCTAAAATGCAATTAACTTTGTGTAAAGAAACATGTTCGCTACCAACATGGGTATGGGAACCCCAGATCCATATTTTTTAATTAAACAGGAATAGGAAGGATTTTCTGACACTAAGTCAGAGGCTGGAGGAATGAATTTGGACCTTCTTGGCAGGAGGAAATTTAGTTGAAAATAATAGAAAATTTTTGTCTGGGAGAATTCTGGCTGACTTTGGGCATTTGGTAGAGGGGTACTGTCAAGGATGTTTTGGAAGGAATTCATTTATTTAGGGAAGGGGTGGTTGTGAACATGATGATGTCTGAGTTTTCTTCCACTTCCGTCATTCAATGATACTCAGAAATTAAGATTACAAGCAATTTTTTGTTTTTTATAAGAGTTCTGCCCAGACACACATCTAAACCATACTGTTGGGGAGTCCCTGGGTGTAATTTATTGCTAAGCATGAGAAAACATTACAAATGCTCACTCATTTTTAATTAAAAACAAAAGTGACTTCAATCATCTATTTTAATTTTAGTGTGCATCATGAAGAGAAAAAGATCACAGTGGTTAAATATCCTCAGGATTTGTTTCAATGTAAACTTTCATATTATAATATCACTCAATTTTTTCTTTTTTTTCCAAAACAAAGATATAAACATTACTACTCTAAGATATTTATAGGTCTATTTTTTAATGACTCAAGGTTTTAGTCAATTCAAAAAAATGTTTACTATGTGGATACTGTGTTCAGAGTACTTTGCACTTTGTATGATTTTTACAGGGGGAGGCAAAGTTTGGAAAATGGAGTGTTCCTGTCATTAAGGGATTGATAGGCTGGTAATAAAGATTCATATACACACAAACTTATAGTGCAAAATGATAAATGATGAATATATTTGGGAGAGAAAATATCACATAGAAATCCATTCTAAGGTATAAAAGTTCATTACTCACATTGGAGCATGAAGGAAGGCATCACAGAAAATGTGACATTAGAGTTGGTTCTTAAAGGATGGATAGGAGTAAAATATGTAGAGAATTTCTGTACAGAGGGCACTTCCAGTCAAATGCAGGGAGAGGTTAAAGGAAAGGCTATGTATCAAGGACTGAAAATAGTCCATTTTGGCCAGAGTAGCATCTATGATAGCAATTTGAGATGAAACTGGAAATATAGAATGGTGTGAGTTTATGAAGGGGCTTGAATGTCAGGCAGAAAAATTCAAATTTCATTCAATAAGCAGTAATGAAATGTTGAAGAGTGTTGAACATTTCGCTTTGAAGCTCAATATAATGTATTGATCATCAAATATTGTGCATTATACTTCCCACCTATGTTTCTTCCCCACCAGACTACAGAAACTATTGGAGCAGGAACTCTTTCTTGTGTTAACTTTGCAATACCCGTAAACATGGAGCACTGTGCTGGGTATAAAGTAAAACCAACAAAGCTTTGTTGAATGAATAATGATTGAATGATTTTTTTCAGAGAGCTTCTCTTCCAAATTGACTTTAACAATATATCCTAATAATAACCATAGCCAGAATTTAATGCTACCTTAAAGTGTGTCAAGTTCTTTACAAAAGTATCCAATCTATCCCTCATAATAACCCTGAAAGTTATTATCCCCATTTTATAGATTGGAAAATTGAGGCTCAGAGATGTCAACCCTTTACCTTGCCATAGGGCATGCATCTAGTAAAGATCAGAAGCAGGACTTGAACCTGATGCTTCCTGATTTCAAGTCCAGCATGCCCTGTTCTCTACCATATTTGGAAGTTGAGTGAAAGAAGAAACTTTACAACATAAGAAAATCCTACTGAAATATAAATTGCCAAAGATAAATGACATTTCCTCTCTAAAGTCAAAGTAAATTTTTAGGCCACGTTTTATCAGAGTTTGGCTCAAATGTGTTGGAAAAATAATACACACATGTATATATGTATATATGCATATATAACCATACATATATGTGTGTATTTTATGTGTGTGCCACGCATGTGCATGCATGTATGCACCCATACATACTTCTGCATCTATACATACATATGTGTGGATTATATATGTGTGTGTAATATTATTCAAGTCCTCAACTGTTTTCACTCCTTTTTTTTCCTTCTCCAGAAAGCCCTAGGGATGAATCGAGGAACCTTCAAACTGAAACTCAGAGGAAACAGCAAGACATTGTTCATTGCTTTTCTTTCCCCAATGAAAGCCCCAAATCATCTCCTTCTTGTTTTATATTCTACATTATAGGCAATGACATCATTAAACTAGCACACAATTTATACTGTGAAAGGGGGAACCTTGTCAGAGATGAATTAGATTGCTGCCCTGTCAGAATAAAGGACCCATCTTTCATCCTAAAGACTCCAAATTTTTCCCAAAATACCAGGAAAATGGAAAGAGTGATAATTTAGAAAAGTACAGAATGAAGAAAACTTCTAGGCATTCATAAGGCATAAGCAATACCCCCTTCTTTCTATGCTTTTCAAGTTCAGCTCTCTACCAATCTCTGTCTCCATTGCCTTTTCCATGATGGAATATTAGCTTTTAGACAACATTTTCCATCTTTTTTGAAAAACTACACATGTGATCTTATTCTCTCCTCCTAACACTCCTCTTGCAGCTAGGAATATCTACATATTTTCAAGATTAGAATTTAAGAGACATTTGTCACTTTATACATCCACTACCCTCACCAGTCTTTGTCTATTGCCCCTGGCCTAAACTACTGTAATAATCTTCACTTCAAGCTGGGTCTTCTCTAATTCACCCCAGCCCTGTACATCAGTGTCTGCCTGTCAAAATCATTTTCTTCCTTCAAAGGTCAGTTCATGTGCCAATTGCACTATAATCTGCTTCAGTTGTTAGACTGCTTTTCATAAAGTCCATTTAGGAGAGATTCTGCCCTAGAAGGGCTTCTTGTACAGCAATTGCTTATGTCTTTAACTGCCTCATGATTAAAAATAAAAAATTAACCATCTACTAAACATATGGACCACTGTGCTCCATGCTGAGGGAAGTACCAAGGGGAGTAAAAGAGGTACACCCTGCTCTCTGAGAAAGTAAAACCTAATGGGGGAAATAAGACACAAACACTGTTAAATATGATAAACAAAAATCCCTCTATCTTACAATTATTCTTTTGTCCTTGCATTTTTTTTGGTCATCATTTTGTCTAACCTGTCCCATGCATTTGCTCATTTTCTAAAATGAATTTTTCTATCTTTACATCTATCATCCTTCCTACTAGGTTACGTGATTTTGGAGGGAAAGACCGATGCTCTTTATTCTTTTTCTTTTTTTTT
>CM053582.1:151415288-151439597 GCA_028627135.1 Pseudochirops cupreus | reverse complement strand
AGCTGACTTTAGTGGGAAGTATCTTTGTGTGCGTTTTGGAGTTCCAGGATTGGTTTAGAGTCCTATTTTATGGGTATTTTGGGGTGGCTCTGTGAGAGCTGCGATGTGTTGCTGCTTCTACGCCGCCATCTTGGCTCCCAGGCATTTTCTTTTTTAAAAGTCTTATGTAGACCTTTAAAAACAGTTGAACAATTGTAATCAACAAATATTTAGTGACTAAGAGAGGGAAAATCAGTTCTAAGTTGGAATTAGCGGGAAAAAAAATGAGACATGAAAGAAAGGTAGGTACTGCAGGAAGGATACTGCTGGATGACTTTTGACAGTATGACAATTGGTTTAGGAAGTTTGCTCATCCTGGCATATCATATGATGATGGATCCACAGGTACAGTCCCTCTCCCTATCCCTGACTTGGTTGGGTAAAGCTCCATTTGAATATTGGATTTCAGATTTCACAATGTGCTTCTCTTCTTCCTTACTTCTGTCACTTAGAAACATTTTCCTTCAAGGCTCAACTCCAGTTCTACCACTTTGAGGAAATTGTTCCAGAGCTCCTAAGTTCATAGTCCTTTTTGTCACTTCTCAAATTATTTTGTATTTATTTATTCGTCATATTCACCCTGCCCCTCCCCAATAGAAAGAAAGTTCCTAGAGAGCAGGACCTGGGACCTTTTTTTTTTTTTAATTTTCTCTCTATCTGCAGACATTGCTGAAGTGTCTTACATTTCATAGACACTAAATGTTGAATTGAGATAAATTTCCTGTAAGGTAATTTTATATAACCATTTTACAAATGAAGAAATTAAGGTTCATAGGATCTTTTTTTATTCATTTTTGCATTCTCAGAGCATAGATCATTGCCTAGCACACTGTAGAAACTTAATAAATGTTTTAAGTATCATTGATGACTTTTATGTTTTTATTTCACATTCATTTGCAACCATAACTCTTACACAGCAACCCTTGTCTTGTTAAAATTTTTAAAAAAAGTTTAAGAGACATAAAAGATTTCATTGGGAACAACTGACATCTTCAGGGTCATACAGTATATTCAACAAAATTACATACCCTAACTTTCCAAAGAGAGAAGGAAGGAACATTTTTTTTCACCTCTTCTCCAGAGTCAAGCTTCTATAATTATATGACACTCAGTGCCATTTTCTTGTTCTCTATGTTTGCAATACTGTAATAATTTTTGCATATTTTTCTGGTTCTAATTTCTTCTTTCTGCATCAATTCACATATGTTCCCATGTGTCTCTCATTTCTTTACACTCATAATTCATTATGTCTGATATTATTCCATGACATTTATGGCTAGCAATTTGCTTATCTGTTCTCCAGTTAATGAACACCTACTTCTGCCCTGCCCCCCAGTTCTTTACTATTATAAAAATTGCTTCTCTGAATATTCTGGTACACATTAAAACTTTCTTTCCCTGTTTTACCCTTTGGAGTATATACATCCGAGTTGGATCACAGGTAATAAAATTTTTTAGCGTAATTCCAAACTGCTTTCCAAAATAGTTGGACCAATCCATAGTCTCATCAACAATATCTTAATGTGACTACCTTTCCATGATCTCGCTAACATTGCTAATATTTGTGATATTTGATATTTTCCTGGGAATTAGGTACAGTTTCAGGGGGTTTTATTTGCATTTCACTTATTAAATGTTACTTTATTCATGAAATAAAAGAAAGGTATTTCTTACTACATTCCCACTGCTTTGAAAGTTTCAGAGTAGTGATAAGTTTTTGTCTTTCAAGTCCAAAAGTAATCTTTTTCCCACAATGTCCTGAAAATAGCTACTGTGTGGGAAATAGTAGAGAAAAGATCCACCTCCTGTAACTGAGTTTCGGTATTTTTCTCTCAGTCCCATAACAGCAGATTTTGGCAGATGATAAGTCAATTCAAACTGAGAATGGATGATAGTCTGTCTGAAATACACAGGGATTTTACCATGAGCAGAGAAACAGAATAGTTAGCAACTGAAGTTCTGAAGGAGAAAATATATTTCCAGGACTTTGCATTGCCGTTAGAATCTACAGATGCTACCTCTAAACCTGGGATAGGAGAGTGACTAACTTCATAGATGTGGAAAAGTAATCAACCCATGGGCAGCTACATAGTCCAGTGGATAGAGCACTGAGGGTGGAATTAGGAAGACTCATCTTCTTGAGTTCAAATTCAGTTTCAGACACTTATTAGTTGTGAGTTCCTGGGCAAGGCACTTAACCTTGTTTGTCTCAGTTTCCTCATTTATAAAATAAGCTAGAAAATGAAATGGCAAATCACTCCAAAATCTTCATCAAGAAAATCCAAATGGGGTCATGAAGATTTGGACCCAACTTAAAACAACTGAACAACAGCACCAACAAAAACAAAATGAACTCATAATGTTGTTGACAAAGAAATGAGATTGGAAGCGGAAGATTAGTCAATCTAAAAAAAATCATCTAGTCATCTGTATGAAATAGGAGAGGGCATGAACTTTCATGATCTCCAAGGAAAGAGAATGAAGTTGATTGTTAATGCATAGTAGCTTTAAATCAATTCAACAAATATGAATTAATTGCCTGTCCCAAGTCCTAGGGTAAATGCAAAGATTAAAACAATCATGAAGTCCTTTGGATTATGTTCATGTCTATTTCTTGTTTAATACGATTAATAGCCATTGTAAAATAGAAAAAGAATTGTACTAGTAGTCACAGAACTTGGGTTCAAATCTCAGGCTTCACAGCTACTTGTTTGAATTTGAGCAAATCATTTAACCTAAGCCTCTGTTTCCTCTGTAAATTTAGGAGGATACAACTCAAAAATTTCTAAGGTTAATTTCAGCTCTAAATCTTATGTTCATGTGCTCAGATTAATTAAAAAATCCTTTAAATTTCAAGGCCTTGTCTGCAATGATTCTCCTGTATATAAGGAGAGTCAGGAGGAAGATTATTGTAGACCTATGAATGATTAAAAAAAACTACTCATCCAGTACAGTGGCAGGTGTAGGTATCTAGGATTAGATATGGAGTTCTAGCTTCAGTCTAGAATGTATCTGTTTACAGATTCTTTATAACTTGGAGCTTAAATAATAAAGAGCCCTGAATTTGGAGCCAGAATCACATGAGAACCTCAATTCTGTCTCATGCTACCTGTGTAACATTAGGCAGGTAGAGTGTCCTTTTTGAAACGTGTTACCCCTCATTGGGGAAAAATAAAATTTAGTAATAGATTACAAGGCGCTTGAAACTCCTTCCAGATCTAGATCTATAATCCAAAATTTGATAAATGTAGGATTCCTTCATTCATTGAATTTCTTTCTCAAACGTAGAACTAGATTAGAAGAATGAAAATAATCACTCAGTCTCTTGTGGAACAGAAAAAAAAAACACCTAAGGGAGGTTAGATTAATACTGAAAGAAAATTAGTGTTCAAAAACTGTGTTGGAATTTAGACTAAGCTTTTGCTGACTGATTAGATCAAAATTCAATTTTTCCTATTTATGAGCAAATTCCAATTGATCTTTTGTACTTTTTTATATCTGGTTTCTTCAAGAGTCATAATTAAGTGTAATATACTTATGCTATTGATATTTTCCCACTTAAGAGATAGATTAGTTAGGACATTGTCAATTTTCCCCCCAGAGTTAATGTAACCTGGATAGTATTCTATGTTATCTTGAGCATTTAGCAGATTTCAACTTTTCTAATATAATTTTAAATGTAAAATGTATTAAAGTTATTTTTTTAGTTGCCTGGGATTAGATACAAATATAATTAACACTATTAACAATAACAATGAAAAACAACAGTGATTAATTCCTTTTTAAAAATACTTTATGTTACAAAGCATATTTTATAGTATTTGATCTCCCTAACAACCTGTGCAGCTATGGATACTTTCAAATTTACTTTATATACTTTTTTTTCAGTCTTTGTATTCCTAACATATACAATGGAGCTGTGAACATAGTCTCAAATCTTCCCAATTCCAAGTTCTATTCTCTATCCACTGTGTCACCTAGATAATGATGGCAATTCTTCAAAAATATTAAGTGTATCTATTTTTTCCCACTTCTCTACAAATGTATTCAGATTTTTAAAATCATAAAATAGTAAATCTAGGAAGGATGTGAGAATATCAAATGAGAGATCTGGAAAGGAACTTAGAACACCAAATTTTATGTGTAGAAGTTAGGATAAAAGAAAGAACATGGAACAATTAGTACTATATAAGGAGTCCTACATGAGGACAGAACATAGAATGTGAAATCATGAAATACAGAAACTCAGTGTGGGTATAGATTTTAGAACATGGACCCAAATTGTTAGAGCTTAAAGAGATAATTTAGTCCATCCTTTACATATTATTGCTAAGGAAACTGACATCCAGGAAGGGAAAGTAATTTTTATGAAGCCATAGAGTTAATTGACAAAAGATCCAGGACTCCAACCAAAGTTTTGGCTGGCACAGGGGTACATACCTATTATACCTCTTATAGGGCGAAGTTAAGGCTAGTGTATCATATGAGCTGGAAATTTCTAAGTTGCAGCAAAGGATAAAGACAATTGGGTGACTACTCTATATTTAGCACCAATCTAGTAATTCATCAGGTACAGGTACATAAGGCTGACTAATGAAAGGTGAATCAGGCAGTGTCAGAAATGGATCAGGTGAAAACTTCCCTGATAGTAATGTGGGGATATTTTGTATAATTTCATATATATAGTAGACATCATATTTCTTGCCTTCTTAATGGGTAGAGTAGGGGTATACAAGAGGGTGGAGGTGTAATGGTAATTTACCAGGTATTTAGTCGTTAGTAACTAAGGGCTAAGTACTTCTGTGAAAGAGCAGAGTGTGAACTCTGTCTCCTGTGTGAAAGAAGCAAAAGATAAGAACTCTGTCTCCTGTGTGAACAGAGGGCATGAACTCTGTCTCCTGTTGCTGATGTGGCAGTAGGGGGTTGGTTCAGACAGGAGGCCAGTGTGTGTACATAAGAAGAATTCCAGAGACAGAGAATCAGAATTAAGAATTTTCCTCCTAGTGTCTCCTGGTGGAGGAAACAGGATTGTCCCAGCATCTGGGATCTGGGCCTGCTGGTTTGAGAACTGAGTTGGAGTTTTCTATGAGACCAGAATCTGGTGAAGGTTGAAGTTGCTGCTACCTGGAAGGCTACCTGGAAGGCTTAGAGGACTGCTTGGAAGGCCACCTGGAAAGTTGAGATTCCTTTTGAGGCCTGGGGGCAGCTGAATTGCTGTAGGACTCAAGAAACATAACCAGGATGCTAAGACTTTATTTGTGGCTTGGTTGAAATTTGAGTTCCTGGCAACAGAAGTGGTGAAAGTTTTGAGATGTGCTGGACCTTGTAAACTTCAGTGTGTACCAAGAACTGCCTGGAGGACTGGACAAGAACCTGGGAGCTGCCTGCCTCTAAATCCAGGTGACTGTTTGGTGGATTCAGGTAGGAGCTGGGACCATGGAAGGGGATCCAGAGAATCTGAGAGATCATCCTGAGTCAAGATGAAGAAAAGGCCTCCCCCGGATGCATGATGAAATTGAAATTTACTAGACACCTGGGTGTGGAGGGTTTCTGTAATTTTCTAATGATTGTATTTAATGATTAATGATATTTAGTAATTGTGACTCTGGATAAGTGACTGATTAAGTTAACTTATGATTGCCCCATGAGTGGAAGGTTGATTATCGTATTGTGAGATGACTGAATGATTAAGTAAGGAGGGTTTCCCCCTTAGGGAAACCAGATGATTATTCTTTTGTTTTTTGTTCTAAATATTGTGGTCACTGTAGTGAAAACTATGTGGCCATTCTAATGTTAAGCTGTTGTGAACATCATATTGTGATTTTCTGTGATAAGATGCAATGTTGTGGATATTATATTGTGATTCATTGTGAATGTTTGCCTTGATTTATAATGGAATAAATGGGGTGTTCACTATACCGTGTAATCAGAACCTTAAAAGCTGTTCACAGTAGCACTCTCCAGGGAATCTGCTAGTGCATGGCATTACAGGAGGGAGGGAGAGAATTTTGGAATGAAAGTAAATTATTTTTAAAAGTTAAAGTACAAAATAATTACAAAATAAAATTTAAAGCTATGTTGTTAGCCAATATTGAGACCTGATAACTTCATGAATGGTAGGTCATTATGGATCATTCAAAAGACAGGTCTAAATATTGTCCTTGCATTGCGGGTACTCCATAAATATTACCTTCCTCACTGTACCAATCAAAGCTTATCTCCTGCTATTTACAATTTTTACTCTTCCTTCTTGAAATACTACTTTCTTCATGATCCAAAAAACATGTCATACTCAATTCTGTTTCTTTGCTTTTTCTAAAATGATTCTCCTTTTATAGTGTAGGAAGCAATATGGAACAGTAACAAAAATGCTGATTTATTGCAGCTCTCTTTGTGGTGGCAAAAAAATGGAAATTAAGGTGATGCTCATCAATTGGGGAATGGCTAAACAAGTTGTGGTATATAAATGTAATGGAATACTATTGTACTATAAGAAATGGAGAGGAGATGGTCTTCATATTCACCTGGAGAGGCTTACACAAACTGATGCTGCGGGAAAAGAGCAGAACCAGGAGTAATTTGTACACAATGGCAGACACAACATATGTATGACAACCAACCTTGATAAACTGGACTCTTCTCAGCAACACAAGGTTATAAGACAACTCTAAAAGATGCAGGATGGAAGTAGATGATGACATTCAGAGAAAGACCTAGAGAGAATGGAGTTTAAATGCAGACTGAAGCAAACTACACGCTCTCTTTCTTTCCCATGTTTGGTTTTGTTTCCTCTTTCCCATTGTTCATTCCTCTGGTTACAACCGTTCTTTACAACCAGACTAATGTCTAATGTGAAATTATTTTCAGATCCTATACTTGATTGCATGCTGCCAAGGGGAGGGGGGAGAAGGAGGGGAGAAAATTTGAAACTCAAGGGATTGTTGAACTGAATCTTGTAAACTAAAAGTAAACAAACAAATCAATAAAAAATAAAATAAAATGCAAAAAAAAATGCTGTATTTGTAATAAAAGAAAATTAGTTTCCATTCTACCCCTGTCATTTATCAGCTGAATGACCTTGGTAAGTCACTTACAATTCAAGTCTTTAATTTTTCTTCTGTGAAATGGAGAGATTTGGCTAGTTCAAAACTATAATTCTTTGAATGTTCTTTCCTCTGTTTATCTGAATTTTTTCTCTTCTCTAAGAGCCAGCACAATTCTCACCTTCTCCATAAAGTCATCATTGACAATAGAAAAGGTAGGGATTTTTTAGAGTGAAGATAAGAGTACTTGGGCTGAGTTGTGAAGGTATTCAGGGATTTTGAACCAGAAAGGAAGAAAGAATGTAATCTAGTCTGAAGGGGAGGGGAGGGGAGTGGGGGAAAGATAATATAAAAGTAGAGAGGTGGGAGATACAGAGAAAGTAGTGAAAAGAAAATAGTGCCAATATGACTGGATTGTAGAATAGGGGAGAAAGGTAATAGAGAAGAAGAATGGAGTTGTAGGTGAGGGCTACATTATGAAGAGCTTTAAATGACAAAAATAAGATTTTATCTTCGATACTAGATATAATACAGAGACGTTGAATTGTAGTGTATGGGGAGGGTGGGGGGTGAGGGGAGACATTCTACCATGGGAAGAACATTTTAATGCTGCATGTAGTATATTTTTGGGTAGAGAGAAGCTTGAGGCAGGGTAACCAAGCAGGAGGTTATTGGAGTTGTTCAGGCAACCAGTGATAAGCATTAGAGATCATATCCACTTGAGGGCGAGACTGAAGTATACCACATGTAAACAGCTAAATATATTAGTAGGTAAGTGGAGAGGGTACTAAAACCTCTGATAGATCTGGAAAGATTTCAAGGAACAGGTAGACTTTTTAGCTGAACCTTGATGGAAAATAAAGATTCTAAGAGGCTGAGTATGAAGATGTAATATGACAGAGAGAAGGGGATGTGGAAAAGGACAATTAGTCAAAAGGTACTGAGGTGGAAGAGGGAATTTTGACTTCAGGGAACAGTTAGTATCCCAGGTTCATTTCTATGTGTCTCAGCAATGTATACTCCCATTTCAAGCAAGATCTTAAATGACCCCTATTCTGTATTTTCCCTTCTATTTTATCTCTGGAATACGTTTTCATTTGGACAGCCCTTTGCAGTTCTTAGAGGGTAATACTCTTAAGTGCAGAACACTATCTCCATGCAGTTAAAAAAAATCTTATGGATGTGTGGAGTCCATTGGGAAGGTACAAAGTAAACCCCACGGAGCACTTACAGCAAAATGAGGGGGGAAGGAACCATAAACATTTTCTAATGTATGCTATAAACTTTGAAAACACCTTTTTTCGGTATAATTTTACCCAACTTATTCATTTCAAAAAGTTTAAAGTTTTCCATATTTTCACTCTGTTTATGGTTTCTTAAGAAATAAGATAGTTATTTTGACTTTCAATTAGCAGTCCTCAATAGGCACCATAAATACTATTTTAAAGGTGGAAGGGACATTAGAGACTTTTTAATCCAATCCTCTAACTTTCCAGGTTAGTAGCTTGAGACCTCAAAAAGGGAAATAGCTTACTGAAGGTTGTTCAAGCATTCAATGTCTCAATCCAGACTAGCATAAGGCAGAGATGCATTGACAAGAATAATAGACTGATAACCAGGAGATCTGCAATTTGACTTTGTTCAGTCATATTTAGTTGCACCCAACTCTTCATGACTTGATTTCAGGTTTTCTTGGTAAAGATAGTAGAGTGGTTTGCAATTTCCTTCACCAGCTCATTTTACAGAGGAGGCAACTGAGGCAAACAGAGTCAAGTGACTTGTCCAAGGTCAAACCTCTGGTTAAGTGTCTGAGCCAGATTTAGACTCAGGAAGACAAATCTTCCTGACTCCAGGCCTGGAAGTCTATCCACTGTGCCACCTTGCTGCTCCTCCACATGAACTAAGTATATTACCTTGAACAAGTCACTACTTGCTTGTCCTCCATATTTTTTTTTCTTTTAAATGAGGAAATAGGACTAGATGATCTCTAATGTTCTTTGCAGTTATGAAAGTTGAGGCTCCATATTTTCACATTTTATGATCTGAGAACCCTTCTAGTTCCAACATTCCTTGACTCTATGATTCTAGAATCCTGGTCTTCTGATTTCCTAGGCTAGTGCTACTTCTAATCAAACACTCTTCTAGGCTATTGCTCAGTGCCAGTTTCCTAGTTAACCAAGATTCTGGAAGTTTTCTCCACTCTGTCCCTCTAGGAGCATGCTAATTATTTAATCATTCTTCTGGCACATTAATTGACTAGTGGGTTTGGGCATGTCACTCACACTCATGGTGACATCTCTTTTCTTCATGCTCTTAATATCGGGGAAATGACAACTATAGTGCTTATCAAAGGATGTGCTTTTTTGGGGGGGGGGGCAGATTTCATTATTCCACTGTCTGGAAAATAAATGTTCTTCAGAAAAATGTTCCATCCTCCTACTCTTGCATCTGCCACTGTTCTCAAATGTCAGGAACATCATAAAATTTTCTTGTGTGTGGTTTAATAGGCATAAACCATAGAAACTATAATCATGGGAATATAGTGCAAAACTCACAATGCTATCACAAGCAGTTAAAATTACAAGGGACCCAAGAAAGCATGTAGTCTAATCCTTTCATCCATCCATGTACAACAGAAACCCTGACTTCATTTGATCACAGAGTCATGGTATTTTGAACTAGAAGATTTAAAAAGTTTCCTAATTCAACTGACTCATTTTCAGTATGAGGAAATTAAAGCTTAGAATGGAAAACCTTGTCTCCTCACTCAAACTTACTAAACTCAAATATAAAAAAAATACCTGCAGTTTATTGGACTCAATTAACATTTAAAATGCTAAAAAAAATGTTAAAGTTTTATAGGAGATTTTAGCTGTATGGGATATCAATTGGTTCAACCCCACTCATTGTATAAATTAACCAAATGAGGATCAGACTAATTAAATTGTTTGCCTAAGGACAAAGGCAAGTCAGAGGCATGTCTGGGAATCAAACAGAATCTTTTGACTCCCTGATCTAGTTAGCATTTTTCTTTTTAAAGCAAAGTGCTTTTCTTGATTAGGTAGTTTAATATGAATCTACAAAGTGATAGCAATGTCAGAAATTTAAATACATACATACATACATACATATATATATACATATATATATACACATTTAAAAAGATGGGAAACTGTGAAGCATAAAGGTGGGGGGGGAGTGATGGACTGTTTTGGGAATTTTGCGAAGTTTCTGAACACTTTCTCAGAAAAATGCTTTTAAATACTTAAAGGAAATCCTAAATTTCAGTTAAAAGTTAATGAAAATAAAGATGTATTTTTCCCCATCCACATTCATGGTCCCTCTGAAATCAGTTCATAGACACTGATGGGGTCCACAGTTTAAACCTCTGATCCAATTTGAAAGCCATTTGTGGCGTCTCTGACAAGTAGTCATCCAACATTTATATCATAAGATTATTGGTATCTGGAAGGTGCCATGAAAGTTGTCTCTTCTAAGTAATTCATTTTGCATATGTGGAAACTAAGGTCCAGAGAGGTTGTGACTTGTAAGGTCCCCCAGGTAACAAACAACAGAACTTGGATTAAAATCCAAGTATTCTGACAAGAAATTCAGTATTATTTTCATCCTTTTTATAGGTATCTCACTGCCTTTCTCACACAAGTCTAAATGTTAATTGTATGAAAGATTCTCTTTTTATTGAACCAAAATTTTATCTTACTTTAATCTCTACCCAGCTGGTCCCAATTCTTTCCCATAGAACCATATAAAAAAGAAAAAGAAAAGAAAAGAAAAGAAAAGAAAAGAAAAGAAAAGAAAAGAAAAGAAAAGAAAAGAAATGGAATGGAAAGGAAAGGAAAGGAAAGGAAGGAAAAGAGAAAAGAAAAACGTTTTCCATGAAAAGATTTAATTTGATAGGAAGAAAGGAAGGAAAGGAAGGAAGGACAGAGAGAGGGAAGGAAGGAAGGAAGGAAGGAGGGAAGGAAGAAAGGAAGTGAGGGAAGAAGGAAGTCACAGAGAGTTAAGGGACTTGTCCAAGGTCAAACAGCTAGGTATTATAGGATCTGGGACTAGACCTGAGAATCCTTGTCTCTAGTTCCTTTTAATATATTGATCTTTCTGCCACCAGGGTAAGCCATGAATGAAACAGGATCAAACTGAAATTTCCTGAAAATGTCCCGGAGGTTGAAAGAAAAGAGTTCCTGGCAAGATAAATCTGACTGTTAGCAAAACCAAAACATTTGAAAGGGAATGTCAGCTATTTGGCTCAGCCTCATACAGGCAGAGCCACAAGACCCTTCTGGAGGGATATGAATGATTTTCTCTCTGCAACTCTTCAAGATGTCCATCCATCTGTGCAGACAGCTTATTCTTGTCTATTCAATTTCCACTGCTTGTCTTTTCAAGTCTGCCATTGCAGGCTACTGCATGCACAGCTACTGCATGCACACAGAGAGTGTGCCTTAAAGGGCCCTCGAGCCTTTCTAGCAAAAAAAAAAAAAGCCACTTGCCAAGATTCCAAAGACTAACTAGGTATTATCTCCCATTGCATATCCAGAATATTATAGAATTTCACTTCCAGTTTTCAAAGAACTTTTCCTCAAATTAGATAACCAATGCAATGCAATTACCTTTATTTTAAAGGCAAACAGACCAAGAGATAAGGTAACATCCTAGATTACACAGGTAGTTGTCACAGTTGGAATTTAAAATTTGATTGTTTATATTAAAAAAAAAATGACTCCTCTTTCCAACCATACTGCAATATCATAGCTCCTACATTAGGCAGTGGAAGGAGGAGGGAGAGGGAGTAGACATTTGAGAAGTATTTGGCTCCGTAATTGCCATAACAATATCTGGTATTTATATAGTGTTTTATAGAATCAAAGCATCTGAATGTTGAAGAAATCTCATTGTTGATCTAGTTCAAGGGTCAGCAAACTGGCCTGTGAGCCAAATCCCGACTACCATCTGTTTTTGTACGGCCTGTGAGTACAGAATACTGTTTAGAACCTACTCTATAATAATATCCAAAATGTAGCTATCCAACATTTGCTTGAAAATATCCAATGAAGCAGAATCTACTGCCTCCCCATGCAGTTTGCCCTATTGTAGGCTGATTCTAATTGCAATGAAGTTTTTCCTTGCATCAACTATAAATTTACTTTCAAAATTTCCATGTATTATATTAGGTTTGCATCTTAGGGTCAAAAAGAACACATTCAATTCCTCTTCTTAGCTATAGCCCTTCAAATACTTAAAGAGAGCTATGAGGTATAACTTCCCCAACACTTTCCTTCTTCACAATAAACATCACCAGGTTTCAAGTTGTGAGATCACAAGTGCTAAGGGAAGTTTTAGGATGAGACAGATACAGGGGCATTATTTTGGAGTCTTGAAATTAGGAACAGAACTGAGAGGGGAATATTGTTCAATTATGATTGGATCAAGCTTAGATTATTAATTATTTTGTTCCATGGACCCGCCCATTTGTCAGAGTGGCAAAGCCTTCTAAGAATAGTGTGTATATGTGTGTGTGTGTATGTGTGTGTGTGTGTGTGTGTGTGTGTGTGTGTGTTAGCACAAGGAATGATAAGAATGGAAACATGAACAAAACAGTATTGAGGCACATTTCTCCAGGGTCATGTTTATATACTTCTCTTACGTTCTTTGACTTTTGTGTACTTTGTGCTACTGGGGGATCATAAGATTATAGAGTCACAGGGTAGGAAGGAATCTGTGGATGCTCAACGGTCATCTCCCCTGCTTTGAACATGTCAACACTGGAAAATTGTTATATAAATTGCAGTCTTAATTCCTTCCTCAATTCTGCCTTCCTCCCTCCTTCCTTTTCTTTCTCCCTTTGTTCCTCCCTTCTTCCCTCTTTTTCCTTTCTCCTTCCATTCTGTCCTTTCTCCTCCTCTTTCTCCCTTTCCTCTATTCTTTCCTTCATTCCTTCTTTACCTTGACTCACTACACTCATTTGCAAATATATCGGATCTTCCTCATCCCCTATCAAGAGAGAAATCTCCTAGAATATATTGCTTCTTTCTTTCTAATGGTTAAAATGATGGTACCCTTGGAAATTATTTATTTAAGCAATAGGAGAAAAGCTGCTAAAATGTTTCCACCTATTCATTCATCAGTGAAGTCATTACTTAGTCCTTATTATGAACTGCCTTTAGAGATATTAAAAGAAAAAAAAACTTTCTTTAAATATCTCTTGTATTTCAATGACGAAGAAAAGACTTCAGGAAGATTACTTGGTATTTGATGCATTGTTTGAGTATTTCCAAAAATCTCAGTTTGCTATGGAAATAACAATAATAATAATAGTAATAGTAATAATAATAATAATATTTTTATTATTATTAATAATAACATTTGTATAGAGCTATATAATTTTCCTCTCCAAAATCCTATATTCCATGAAGCACAAGAATTATTATGCTAATTTAGCAGACAAGAAAGGTCAGCCTGAGTGAGATAGAGATGGCTTGTACAGGATGACACACACTCACTAGCACTTGCCTGAACTGCCATCTAAATCCAATTCCACCACCTTCAAAACCCTTATTATGTTCACTTGAATATGCTGTCTCTTCTTCCATTGGGTTATATATATCTGTCTGTCTCTATCTTATTTTAATGACAGTCAATATCAGGAAAAATCTATTTAAATGATCCCAAACAAGTTCATCTCCAGCATGTAGGTAGCTGAGTAGAATTCCCAAGAACCAAAGCTTATGCGTATATGACATATAGCTCCTCCTTCTGAAGTCCTTAAATTTAAAAAGCTGCTGCTTATTAGATATTCTATTCCTTAGCCAGGACATGAGATGCTTTTAATGAATAATTTTCACAAATTAAAAGCCCATGATCAATTCCATGGGTATAAAGGCATTTACAATCCTACGAACACAGGAGACAAAGCCAACCTCTTTGCAATAAATGGCATATTGATTTTACTTCTTTGCATGAATATTGTACCACTTAGAGAAAAGGTCTATTCCAATGTCTACCTCTTCCATGGGAATATAGATCCCCACACTAAATAGGAAGGTGAGAATGCCTGTAATTTGTTTACATTATGTGGTATTCACCCAGGGGGAACATAGAGACTGTGACAGGAACAAGAACTAGCCTGTATTGCTTCTTTTTTTCTACCAGAACTGAGGAGCACAGAATTCCAGTTTGTAGGCACTTGCAGCCCACAATAGGATGTTTGTCTTTTTCTTTCTTTCCATCCTCCCTTCTGCCCTTCCTTCTTTCTTTCCTTCCTTCTTTTATTTTTTTAATTTTTATGGGCAAAGAGACTGACAAGATTCCAGAGGGGTTACACTTGAAATTGGTAATAATTGTATAAAAGATATCTAAACTGCCTTCTGATTCATCTCTAATTGCCACAACAGTCTTACATTTTGAATAATTCAACAGTATATTTTTCAAAACTTACTAAGTGAAATACTTCATGGTATATGGTGATAGAGGGCCAGAGCTAAGAATAAAAAAGACATGGATTTGGATCCAACTCCCTATGCATATCACTTATGTGGCCCTAAGCAAGTCAGTTAACTTCTTATAACCCTTAGGACACTAGATAAAATGAAAAGTTAGAGGCAAATTGCAGTTCTGTACGGCTGGATGATATTTTCTAAACTGGAGCTAGCCACCAAACACATCTCTTGAGGAAGAAAAACAAAAATCAACAAAGATCGGGTACACCATAGAAAGATTAAAGAAAGGCAAAATTTGTCAGCCCTTAAGGAGTTTTCATTCCAATGTCTGCCTAGGTGGCAGTGGATAAAGTACTGGTCTTGCAATCAAGAAGACCTGAGTTCAAATTTGACCTCAGACACTTACTAGCTATGTAACCTTGTGCAAGTCACTTCATCCTGTTTGTCTTAGTCTCCTCATCTGTAGAATGTGCTGGAGAAGGAAATGACAATCCATCCTAATATCTTTACTAAGAATACCCCAGATGCGGTGATGAAGAGTTGGTCATGACTAATCAAAATGGAAAAAAAATCAGCTACATTTCCACCCTCCATCAAATGAGCTTAGGAGGCTAACCTAAATGTCTCCCCAAATTAGAGTCCACAGCAAAAACTCAGATGGATTTTCTTTGATCTCTACTCTATACAACGTCATATAGTAGGGTCGCATATAGAGCAGGAAGAAATACTCTGCCCACTTTTTTTTTTTGGTAGCAAAACAAACAGCTGGAAAGTTGATAACTGTATATTGCGTAATAACCAAACAAACTGCTTCACTGAAATTAAAAGAAAAAAGTTTCTGAAAGGAAAAATATGAGGACTATTTATGGAGTGATAAAAAAATGAGAGAAGAAGATCCAGGAAAACTATTAATATAATGACTAAAACACTGATAATGTAAACAAAAAATAATTTAAAAATGAAGCTGACTAAATTACAAAAAAGCATTGCTCCAAATAGGAGACAGACAAAAGATTCTTCTCTCTGTTCCTTTCTGTCTATCTGTAGTGGGGAGGTGCTCATGGCTATGGAACATTGCACATATGGTCAGATGTTTAAAAATGTCTATTCACTGGATTTGCTGATTTTTTCCCCTTTTAAATTATTATCGTTACTGTTGTTGTTATTGTTATTATTATTTTAATAAATGACTCCCTAGAAGGGGGAGAGATATAGAAGGAAATTTAGGTGACATATAAGGCAAAAAATGTGAACTAAGATTTACTTTAAACATAAATAAAATTCTAAAATTATAACCATAAAAGAAAACCCTGCCACTGAGGTGAAAGGAAGGGCTGCAAATGCCAGGACCTTTGCCCTGCCCATTCCCAGTCCTCTATCTTAGCAGTTTAGCTACTATTGCTTTCTCATAAGTCACTACCTTTTTATCCTTCAATTACTACCTAGGAAGTGGCCCAATAGAGAACTGATGATGCCCCTGGAGAGAAAGGGGATATCACTTCACTTTCTCATATCGGACACAACCCCAGCTCCTCCTTGGGATTTTGTCAGAGAGGAACCAATGTAATAAAGGGGCTAAATTCTACAAGAAAGTAGACACACTTTCACTGTTCCCGGCCCTCATCATCTCTCACCCTCCAGAAGACTCCTGTTAAGATTTATGATGAAAAGATACAGAAAGAACTTGGCTGTCACTGGGTAGGGATGGCTGCTCCAACTCTTTCCTCCTTTCCATACATGATAAAATAAGGAACATATTCATGTTCCAATGAGTTTCACTGGTCAGAAACTCTTCTTCCTAAGAACCAACCACGTTCTCATCCCCTTTGCCACCTCCCTTGCCTTGTTCAACCAACCTTACACAGCAGGCAGTCTGAAGTATAATGGTGACAGAGAAAGGAAGGGGGGTAGATTAATGATATGTTGCAAAAGTGAAATCAACAGCCCTTGACAATAGATTGAATATGGAAGTGACGTAGAAAGATATTGAGGAATCAAAGATGAAACCTTGGTTACGAGTCTGAACAATTGGCAGGATGGTGCTGCCTTCTATATTACTAGAGAAGGTAAGAAGAGGAAAAGACTTCAGAGGAAAGATAATGAGGCTAGACTTGGACATGATGAATTTAATATGTGTGAGAGGCAATTGGAAATGTGAGATTGGAGGTCAGAAGAGGTGGGTAGGTTACCATGATGGGCAGGAACAGGATGGGTAGATTTGAGAATTTTCAGCATAAAGATAGTATTTAAATTCATGGGAACTGCTGTGATTACCCGGGGGAAGTAGTGTAGAGGGAAAAGACAAGAAGGCCCAGGATGAAAACCTGAATGAAGGACACCTATGGATAAATGGCATAATCTGGAGGCAGATACAGCAAGGGAGAAGGAGGAAGAGTATTCAGATAGGTAGGAGAAACAGAACAACATGTTCCAAAAGCCTAGAGAGAAGGAGGAAAGGGATGCTCAACAGTGACAAAGATTGTTGAGATGTCAAGAAGAATGAGGAGTGAGCAAAGACCATCGGATTTGGCAATAGATCACTAATAACTTTGAAGAGAGAGATTCCAGGGAAATGTTGAGATTGAAAGCTATATTGTCAGGAGCTAAACAGAGTAAGAGGAGAGAAAGTGGAGCCATCTATTGTAAATGTTTTTATCTAGGAGTTTAGCTACAAAAGGCAGATGAAATAAAGGATGAGAGTGGGGAGGGATGGATCAAGTGAGGGTTTTATAAGAATAGAGAAGATACTGACATATTTGGAGGCAACAGGAAATGAGCAAGTAGACAGGGAGAGGTTAAAAATAAGTGATTGACTTCAGATAACAGAGGAGATGGAATGGAATGAGCTTGCTTGAGCAGGTAGATGATGAGTAAGAATACATCATCATGTGAGAAAGTAGTTAAGGAGGATATAACAGCAGAAGGCATATGAGTGATGTGAGATAAAGAAGAGGAAAAAATAGGGAGCTCACAGTGAAGTCTCAACTTTTTTCTATTAAAATATAAGGTATTGGGGCAGCTAGGTGGTACAGTGAATAAAGCACTGGCCCTGGAATCAGGAGGACCTGAATTCAAATCTGGTCCCAGACACTTAAATACTTACTAGCCATGTGACCTTAGGCAAGGCACTTAACTCCAATTGCCCTGCCTTCCCCCTCCAAAAAAAGGAATATATATATATGTATATATATATATATGTGTATATATATATGCATATATATATATGTATATATATATATATATATATATATATATATATATATATATATATATAATGTGTGTGTGTGTGTGTGTGTGTGTGTGTGTGTGTGTGTGTATGGTATCTTTCCTTCTTTTACTTATTTATTTATTTTTAGCTCTCAACATTCATTTCCACAAGATTCTGAATTCCAAATTTTTTTCCCCCATCTCTCCCCTCTCCCACCCCAAGATGGCATGCCTTCCCCTCTATTACCCCCATTCCCGCTCTTGTCCTCTTCCCCCTTACTTTCTTGTAGGGCAAGATAGATTTCTATAACCCATTGACTGTATATCTTATTTCCCAGTTGCATGTAAAAAACATTTTTTCACATTTGTTTTTAAAACTTTGAGTTCCAAATTTTCTTCCTTCTTCCCTCCCCATTCACTTTCACTGAAAAGGCAAGCAATTCAATATAGGTTAAACATGTGTAGTTATGCAAAACACTTCATTAAAAGTCATGCTGTGAAAGACTAACTATATTTCCTGCCATCCAATCCTACCCCCGCCACTTATTCTATTTTCTCTTTTGGCTCTATCCCTTTTCAAAAGTATTTGCTTCTGACTTTCCCCTACCTCAATCTGCCCTCCCTTCTATCATTTCCCCCACCTCTTATCCCATTTCTCCTTATTTTCCTGTATGGTAAGATACCCAATTGAGTGCATACTTTATTCCCTCCTTGAGCCGAATCTGATGAGAGTTAGGTTCACTCATTTCCTCTCACTTCACCCTTCTTCCCCTCCATTATAAAAGCTTTTTCTTGCCTCTTTCATATGAGATAATTCACCCCATTCTATCTCTCTCTTTCTCTTTATCCCAAAATATTCTTCTCTCACCCCTTAATTTTATATTTATCTATCATCCCTTCATATTTAACTTACTTTGTATCATCTATCTATCTATCTATCTATCTATCTATCTATCTATCTAATCTCCTCCAACTACCCAAATACTGGAAAAAGGTCCAATGATTTACAAATATCATCTTTCCATGTAGGAATATAAAAAGTTCAAATTTAATAAGTCCCTTATGATTTCCCTTTCCTGTTTCTCTTTTCATGCTTCTCTCAAGGATTATATTTGAAAGTCACAGTTTCTATCCAGTTTTAGCCTTTTCATAAAGAATGCTGGAAAGTCCTCTATTTCACTGAATATTTCCTCTAAAGTATTATACTCAGTTTTGTTGGGTAGCTGATTCTTGGTTTTAATCCTAGCTCCTCTAACCTCCAGAATATGATATTCCAAGCCCTCCAATCCCTTAATGTAGAAGCTGCTAGATTCTGGGTTATCCTGACTGTATTTCCAAAATATTGGAATTGTTTCTTTCTGGCTACTTGCAATATTTTCTCCTTGACCTGGGAACTCTGGAATTTTGCTACAATATTCTTAGGAATGTTCCTTTTGAGATCTCTTTCAAGAGGCAATCAGTGAATTTCTTCAGTTTCTATTTTACTCTCTGGTTCTAGAATATCAGGTCAGTTTTCCTTAATAATTTCTTGAAATATTATGTCTAGGCTCTTTTTTTTATCATAGCTTTCAAGTAGTCTAATAATTTTTAAATTATCTCTCCTGGATCGATTTTCTAGGTCAATGGTTTTTTCAATGAGATATTTCATATTGTCTTCTATGTTTCAACCTTTTGTTTCTCTTTTATAATTTCTTGCATTATCATAAAGTCATTAGCCTACATTTGCTCCATCCTAATTCTGAAGGAATTATTTTCTTCACTGAGTTTTTGAACTTCCTGTTCCATATGACCAATTTTGCTTTTTAAGGTATTCTTCTCTTTGTTGACCTTTTAAGATGTCTCTTGCCATTTGAGTTGGCCTATTTTTAAGGTGTTATTTTCTTTAGTATTTTTGGGGATCTCTTCTAGCAAGCTGTTGATTCATTTTTCATGATTTTCTTGCATCACTCTCATTTCTCTTCCCAATTTTTCTTCTACTTTTCTTACTTGATTTTCAAAATCCTTTTTGAGCTCTACTATGGCCTGCAACCAATTCATAATTTTCTTAAAGGTTTTTGATACAGAAGCTTTGACATTGTTGTTATCTTCTGATTGTATGTTTTGATCTTCTTTGCCACCAAAGTAAGATTCTATAGTCTGACTTCTTTTTTTATGCTGTTTGCTCATCTTCCCAGCCAAATACTTGACTTTCTAACTCTTTGCCAAGGTAGCACTCTGCTTTCACTGGAAGGTGGAGGTGGGGGTTAGTGCTCTGTCCCAGGCTTCAACGGTTTTAAAACAGTTGCTTGATTCCCCAGCGTCTGTCGGCCCAGAGCTTCAGAGGTAGCCACTGCTGCTCCTGCTGCTGCCACTGCCACCTCTAGTGCCCTGAAGCTAGACTGTGTGCTCCTCTTTTACAAAGTTCCCCCACTGAACTTCCACACTGTCCTTAGTGTTTGTGGGTTGAGAAATCTGGAAATTGTCACAGTTGCCAACAATTCAGTCTCCTGAGGCCTCCTCTGGCCCTGTGTGGTGCACACCAGACTGCACCCCACTCCCAGACTATTGTGATATACCTTTCCTGTCAACCTTCCAGGCCATCTTGGGCTGAAGATATGTTTCACTCTGTTATTTTGTGGGTTCTGCAGCTCTACAATTTGTTTAGAGTCATTTTTACAGGTATGTGGAGAGGTTTGGCGGAGTTCTCAAGTAAGTCCCTGTTTTTACTCTGCCATCTTGGCTCCATCCTTCTAGAAGAGAGATGGGGCTAGGGAGAGCCATGGGAGACTAAAAGAGGAATGAAAAGATTTGGAAGACCTGCTTTGGCGAATGGGATAGTAAGTTGATGAGGGAGGATTGCCTCAAAACAGTGAGGGCCCAGTTGAGGTCACATAGCACAACTTTGTAGTTGACCCATTCATAATTACTTATTTCTTTAATCAATTGTTACTATCCCACAACCTACTAAACTCTCACCTATTGCTCTTCTAATCCCTGAGATTCAGTTCATCTGCCAAGGAAGAAAACCATCTCTGAGCTAGTTCAACCCTGACTTATGATCCCTACCAAGCTCAGCTTTAAGCAGATCCTATTCTTCACTGCCCTCCTCTGCCTCTGGGTTTAAGAGAATATCCATTTCATTGCTGATCAATGTTAGATTATTATAAGTCTTTTCTCTCAAATTTTCCATCTCCTGGTACTTACAGTAACCTGACATCTACTGTTTGACACCAAATCTCTAACCGCCATCTCTTTCTTCAGTGCTAACTGATCCTTCTCTGACACTGGCATTAGAACCCAAGTCTCCCCTGAATCTAAGTCAAGTGTTCTTTTTACTATCTAAATGCTTTGGAAACTATACTGCATTATAAAAATATTTACTGTTATCAATATATTTTTTTAAAATTCACTGAGCTAATGGTGATATAGATTGATGACAAGTTCCTATTATATCTTATTTTTTAATATTTATTTGAACTATCTGTCTAACCTAGGAGACAGTAGAATTTTCTGAAGTCAACAGGTACAAAGTAGATATTTTTTAAGTGACCAAATTAATGTATAAATTTGTGTCCTGTTATCAGAAAATCCATGAGGTTAAAATCAAAATTATAAATTGCCTTGATTTATGCCTTAACACCCTTCCATATTAGATGTATAACTTTGGGCAAGCCAGTTTAACTCTGAAGCTTACTATGTGACCTTCAATAAATCACTTTATATTTCTAACCTCTATTTTCCAAATCTGTAAAATAATGGCCTCTGGGGTCTTTTTCAACTCAAAATCTTTGCCCGTATATCCTCTGAGATTCTCAGTTTTTTAAAATCCTAAACATACGTGTATCATGAAGACAATCCATTGCAAAACCCTAATAAAGCACAGAAACAGGAGTTGTAATTATCAGGGCTCCTACCTTTTCTCATGTAAAGCTTGTAAAACTATATTAAATCTCATGCTGGTAATAGGTCAGCACATTACAGCAAATTTGACAAATTTATTTCTACTGATGAATCCTTTTTTTCAGCATTTATTATCTCAAGTCATGTTAATATTGGCTACTTTATAATGCCAGTGATCTGAACATCTATGAATTTAGCAGATAAGGAAATTACAAAGTGAACTTTGAGTTAAGCCCAAAGTTAGATAGACATATTTGACTTGAAACATTTTCAGTCAAATTTTCTTCTCTTTTAAACAACATAAATATTTCAATATTTTCAAAAAATGAGATATTTTGCTTGTCCCCTTTATCATACTATTCATTTTTTCTTTTGCATAAACACTAATTAGTATATATTCCTCCAGCACTTGACGATGGTGTTCTCAGCAAAGGATATGCCTAATAAGTGATTGTTGAAATGAATTAGCTTGAAGCACAAAATGATTTCTAGCATAAAGTAATATCTGATAAAATTTTCTCAGTGCATTAAACATTTTGGAAAAAGAAAGGATTGTACAAATCTGCAAAAAAGAGTACAGATATCCGAATAATTTTAGACTTACAAATACTCTAAGAAGTAATCTCATTCAGCTCCATTTATTATTTTGTTTATTCATTCATTTATCAATTGGTCTATTCTTTATTCACTCATTTAATAGTCATTCATTAAGCTCTTGTTATATGCCAGGCACTTTGCTAGGTGAAGGGGATTCAAATATCAAGACATAACACTCCTTGATCTCCCAAGAAGCTAACATAATATGGATCCCCTCTGCAAAAGATTCATTGTTGACTTGAAGATTTCTAGTGCCTCTCCAGGAAGCCCTTTCTGATTTACAACAGTTTTACTTGGTTGGAAAATCTTCCTGATTATTGTATAGAATTCTGATTCCTCATAAAACCTATAATCTTTTGTTCTACCTTCAATCATACTGGAATCCCAGAATTAATCTTGTCTTCAAATTTCTGAAGTGCTATCCTGTTTGTAGGGGGTAGGATGGGAAGCTTCCTGATCATCAAGACTAGCTAGCAGGGTGGTGAGACATTATATCTTAGCTCTTAACTTTCAGATTTTGGTGGAGGTTATAGGCATACACATGATCAAGTTTACTACAGAGATTGGGAGACATCTAATGGGATGTGACTCAGATACCTCATTAAGGGTGAAGAAATCTGCTTAAACCTCATGGCAGAAGGATAAATTGATCACTTTGGGGACTGTTATGAGTCTGGGTCATTCCTTTGGGCTGGGCCAATAAAAAAAAAAAACAACAGTCTTTGAACACTCGCATTTCTCCACCTTTCTGATTTCTCCCAGTTTTCCTAGAAAATAAAGATCAATTGAACTAAGAGAAGAGGTGGGGGGAAGGAAGAGATTAAAGTCTGGAAGGCTAGCAGAACAACTACCTAGAGTTACTATGGGGGCAGAGGTACACTTAATTGACCTCACTAGTGAAGTACAAGAGAAGAATTTACTATATAATTTTGAGTTCCAGACCCTCTGACAGAGAAATCAGATTTCTTCAGATTTCTATCAGGCTCTTGAAGAGAAGAGAATCTCAGAATTAAACTTTATAGAAAAGGAAGTTCCCAGACAAAACTGACTACTTTCAAGGAACAGGACTGAACGCATACCATTGCAAGAAGATGAAAGATACCTATTCTGCAAAATTGAGCAACGTTTCTCTCCACTAAACCTATTAAGTAATTGTATAATAACAACAACAACATTGATATAGCACTTACTATACATCAGGCATTGTGCTGAGAGCTTCACAAATTTTCTCTGATTTTATTCTCATTACAATACTCAGAGGTGTTATTATTATTCACATTTTACAGAAAAAGAAATGAAGCAAATAGAATTTAAGTGATTTGCATAGGGTTACAAAACTAATTAGCTAGCACCTGAGGTCAGATTTAAATTCAATATCCAGGGCGGAGCCAAGATGGTGGCATAGCAGCAGCAACATATCACAGCTCTCACATAGCCACCCCAAAATACCCATAAAATAGGACTCTAAACCAATCCTAGAACTCCAAAACGCACACAAAGATACTTCCCACTAACATCAGCTTGGCTACGAGGAACAATATCAGCACTGCGACCTGAAACCAGCCTGGCCTGAAGCCGTGGCTGTGCCTGGGGGGTGGCTGGACAGGAGGAGCGGAGGAGCGTCTCTGGTGAGTGGATCAGCAGCAGCTGCGAGCAGCGTTCAGCACTAGGTCAGTGGGATTTGTGAAAGGGGAAGAAAAGCAGTCTGGCCAAAAGGCCTCCAGAGCGGAAAAGGAAAAGGCAGAGGTTTTGCACCCGCCTCCACTTTTGTAGCTTCCCGACCACAGCCTGCAGACAGCAGGGGGACTAAGCGATTGTTCTGAGGCCAGTGCTCTCATGCTGAGAGGACTGGATCCGGATCGCCATCTTGGGCCTCCGTCTTAGAGTCTTTATTATCCAGTCAGCCGGAAGTAAGTAGGAAGAGTCTCAGCATCTTCCTGAGAGCTACGGCAGCCGGGAGGACCTCAGCGATTTGGGACACAGCTTTCCCTTCTGGAAGCAGAGCCCCACAGAGATTTAAAAAAAAACCATGGTCTGAACAACCATGAGTAAGAATAAGCATAAGAAGCAAAGTAAGAACAGCTCCC
>CM053582.1:151397149-151414788 GCA_028627135.1 Pseudochirops cupreus | reverse complement strand
CTGTCTCTCTCTGTCTCTCTCTGTCTCTCTCTCTGTCTCTCTGTCTCTGTCTCTCTGTCTCTCTCTGTCTCTCTCTCTCTCTGTCTCTGTCTCTCTGTCTCTCTGTTTATCTCTGTCTCTGTCTGTCTCTGTCTCTCTGTCTCTGTCTCTCTCTCTCTGTCTCTCTTTCTCTGTCTCTCTCTTTCTCTGTCTCTCTCTCTTTCTCTCTCTCTCTCTCTGTCTCTCTCTCTCCCTCTCTCTCTCTGTCTCTCTCTCTCTCTTCCACCCTCCCCCTATGACTCCCTCCGTACATCCCTTCCCTATCTTTCTCATTTATACACTGGCAGCTAGGTGACATAGTGGGTAAGACAGGTACTCGAGTCAGGAAGACTGAATTCAAACCACATATTTGTTAACTAAGTGAGCCTAGACAAATTATTGAACCTCTCTCAAGCCTTAGCTTTCTTAGCAGTGCCTACCTGATAGCTTGGTTGTGAGGATCAGATGATATGGCATGTACAGTACTTTGCTAATTTTAAATATATGTATGCATGTATGTTTGCACACGTGTGTACAATGTATATACATAAATGCTAGTTATTATTTTACTATACCACAATATTCTACCATCAAATCATAAATAGTTCCTTAGTCTGACTTAACATTACAATTTATTCTTGATTTTTTCACCTTGAAAGATCCTTTACTGTTGTGGACCTTTCTTCTAATTAGTGAGTTCCTCCAGGAACTTATAGAAAGTCAGTCTGGGTCAACCATGCTTACTCCTTCCCTGGCTCCATTCTTAATTGTCTAGACTTGTCCACCAGGCCCAAATATGGGTGGGTACCTTTTCATCTTGTTACTCTACTTCTTTCCTTTTTCTTAGAATTTGCCTTTCCCTATTAGAATTCCTTGAGGGTAGGGGACTATAATTTTAGCTTCATTTGTTTTTAAATTCCCAGTTTTTAGCGTAGTACCTGATGCATTATTATTATGTAAGCACCTAATTATGCTTTGTCTAGTATTTGTCTGTCTTTAGAAAACAACATCGAATGATTTGTCATTTGTGAGAACAGACCTCAAAATCTTAAAAAAAAAATTGACAGAAAATTATTTGGTCATTTAACAGAAAAGAAAGAGAGCTAGAAATGGTATTGCTCTTTCTCATTCAGATTCTGGAAGGTTTATATTATATAGGACTTAGAAAAGGATACCCACATATGAGGGCAGATAGGTATTACAGTGAATAGAGTGCTGGGCATGAAGTCAGGAAGACATCTTCCTGAGTTCAAATCTTAAAATCTGTCACCTTGGGTATGTCACTTAACTGTTTACCTCTGTTTCCTCATTTGTTAAATGAGCTAGAGAAGGAAAGGGCAAACCACTCCAAGTATACTAACAAGAAAAATCCCAAATGGGGTCATGAAAAGTTGGACATGATTGAAAAGTCTGAACAACAACAATAACCTACACCTGAACCACATATATACAGTTAAGCAATTTTGCCAAGAGGGCTAACTGAAAGCAGGGTATTTTGATATGGATATGAGCAAATGTAAACATTCAATAAAGGGAAGCCCAAAACACAAGCTTATGTGGACCCAAAACAAAACCTGAGTGCGGAAACACAGAACAAGAACCTAGGGAAACCCAAAATTCCTTATAGCCATCTCTTGCCACTGAAATCAGGCTGGCATTCTGTGTTCAATCTGTAGTTGGATTTAGTCAGCAGAATAACTAATAATAAGGCTTTTTGCAGAGTATAAGAACGAAATTTTATGAGATTCAAATAACAGTTTCATCAAAGGAAGAGGGCAAACTTTTTGGTAAAAGTGTCATATGAAATAATTTGGAAGGATAGGGAGGTTCTTAGTGGGAGAGAAAATGAAATAACTTACTTCTTGTGACAGCCTGAGAAACAAAGTTCACAGTTATTTATAATGTAAAACATTAAGATTCATAAAAACAAATTAATCTTTTCTAAGTGCATTTATTAAGAGGTTAGTATGTTCAGAATCTTGTACCAGACACTTATTGGGTCCCCAAAGATGATAAAGATATAATTCCTACCATCATGGAGATTGCAGTCTATGTGATACACCATACATATGGTCTTCAATGTCCGCAGAGAAGGGAGATACATTCTCTTATCGCCTTTTATTTTGGTCTGTTATAATTTACAGCCAGAATAACAGCCTAGATTATTATTTTCTATATACTCTTCCTGACAATTTCTGTGTGTACTTCTGAAATCTAATCATCTAAGAAGAATAATTGTAAATTCTTCCCCTCTTTCACCTGCAATTTCAAATCAGCTGTCTTTCCTGCCTTACCTCTACATTATCTCCCCTGTTCTCCCCTTCTCTCCATTCACACAATAAACACCCTAGTTCAGGTCCTTATTCCTTTTGTCTGGACTATTGCAATAACTTCTCAATTCATCTCATCTCCTGATTCTCCAGGTCTCACTTGGTTGCCAAATTAATATTCTTGAAATACTGATTTGAGCCTGTGATGATACTGTCGAAATTTCCATTGGTTTCCTACTATCTCCTGAATAAAAGATGAGCTTCACATCCTGACATTTTCAGCTCTCCCCAATCTGCTACTCACCTACCAGTCTAGACTTGTTTCCTGTTATTCCCTTTCGCATTTTCCATGTTCCAGCCAGCCCAGTCCACTCTGTTCCCTAAGGCCAACATTCTACATCTTTTCTCTGTGTCATTGCACAACTTGTATCTCAGGTATAGATTAATAGCTAATAAAAACAACCAGCATTATTTAGTGCTTTTAAGGTTTGTGAAGCACCTTCCACAAATTATCTCATTTGATCTCAGATGGAATGCAAGGCCTCTTCACTTCTGCCTCTAGAATCTAGCTAATTGCAAAGCTTAACTCAAGGGTCGCTTCCTACTGGGAGCTTTTCCTGATCTTCCTAGTTGTTATTGCTCTCTTCGTCCTGAGAGAAGGGCATTATCTATATGTATAGCGCATCTTCCAGTAGAATTGAGCTCTGTAAAGGAAAAGCTTGTTGAGATTTTGTCCTTGTATCATTCACATATAATAGGATTTAATGAGTGTTTTGGTAACATTTCATCTAAACAGAATTCTCTTGAAAATCTTATAATCTGAAAAACCTACACATCCTGAATTTTTCATTCACTTCATCAGCTATCTATCTCTAGAAGAATTGTATAATCTGCAAATCTGTTAAACATTCCATCTTTGCCTTAATCCAAATCCTCAGTAAAGTGTTAAGCAGCATAGGGCAAAGCACAGATCCCTAGGGCACTTCACCACAGACCTCCTTCAAAGCTAATATTAAGCATTAATGGAGATGGCCCAGGTCCTGATGAATATCTGGCCACTGGATCCAGATGGCTCTGGAGGTGAAAGTAAGGCTGCTGACCTTGCAAAGCCCTCTCTCACTCAAAAGCAACTCAACTACAAGTCATGTCATCATTTCTCTGATGTCATGGTTCTCTTCGAGAATGAAGGACAAACACAACAATAAACATTAATGGCTCTTTCTTAGATTTGGTGATTCAGCCAATTCCAAACCTATCTAGCTATACTATCATCCAGCTGCCACATCATCACTTTATCCACAAGATTAATATTCAAAAATGCCAGATGGTTTGGTAAAATGTTAATAAACTGTTGCTACAGAATTCCCTTGAGCTACCCGTTAGGTAATCTGTGTTCTTGATAAAGATTTGTTTGACCTTTATGCTTATTTTCTTTCCTTTCTTTTTTTAAAAAATTAAATCATTTCTTTCAATAAACAATATTTTACTTCTTTTTCCAGAAGCTGACCTTGTTGAATAAAATCATTAATAATAATACCCTGCTGCATTTTATATTCATATATTAGGAAGAATTTTAGTTAATTTGACCCTAATCTAATATCCAAGCTAATTCTTGAATAACTCTTAGAAAAGTCTGAAGTGGCATAATCCTTAATGTTCTCCTATATTATGTTTTACCCAATAAAATAGCTGGTTATGGGAACAGACAATGAGATTTCAGGTAGTACAAATCTTGAACAAGGAGGGAGGGAGGGGAAGTCATAGGACGTAAAAACAAAGTTTGGGTTAACATTCCAGAGTTGTTGAGTAATCAAGTCACTGTATGATTCCCTTCTGGAATAATCAATATATTCCTAGCATTAAGCAAAGAGACCTGTTCTTTTCCATTAATATCGTAATATTTCGATAGAGGAAGATGAGCCTATTTCTCAATATTTCAGGTGGATGGGGAAACAATAATATGAACAAAACAAAGTTGTTTAGTTAACTCTTTTAGTCCATTTCCCTAAGAAAGACCTTTTTGTCTTTCATCTTTCCAGATAAAGATTTTCATTTTTCTCAGAAGTCAGGAAAGAACTTTAGAAATAAATGCTATTTAATATTTCTAGAGAAACTAAAAAGAAAAGTTTTTAACATGTTTTTACAACCTCTAATACAACTTTTTTATTTTTCCCAGAAATTGGATTTGGTCATACATATTGTCCTTAAGTTTGAAAACAGATTTTTCTCTTCCCTTTTTTTTTAATTTTGGAAAATCAGAGCAACATATGTACATCTCCAACTTACTCCCATATTTTCTTTTCATAGGATCATAAGACCACGGATTTAGAAGTGAAGAGGGATGATAAACCCACCTTGTCTGACTTTCATTTTATATATAAGAAAAACATCTAGACCAGCAGTTCTCAACCTGTGCGTTATGTTCAATTTGCAAAAATGAAAATACATCCTGCATATCAGATAGATTCATAACAGTAGCAAAATTACAGTTATGAAGTAACAACGAAAATAATTTTATGTTTGGGAGTCATCACAACATGAGGAACTGTATTAAAGGGTCATGGCATTAGGAAGGTTGAGAACCACTGATCTAGAGGAATTAAGAGGCTTGCCTCAAAGTCATGAAGCTAAGGTTCAAATTTGGATTCCCTAAATTCAAATCCACTGCTCATTCCGCTGTACCATGGGACATTGTACATGTTCATTCCTCCCCTTCCCTCCCTCTTCAGCCATAAATAAATAAACACAAAAATCACAGACATGGTTCAGCTATCACATCCATCAATTACTTCAATATCCTGACATTTTTATAAAAATTCACCACCTTCATTCCTCTCCTTCCACACACACTTAAAAAAAAAATGACCCAAGTTTTCATTTACCCCAGTGAGAAACTTCCTCTCCCAGAACAGATGGGCACTTTGTCTCCAATTTATAATCTTAAAAACTTGCTTGGGGGTAATGAGAGCTTAAGTAGTGTGCCCCACATCTCATAGCCATGATGTATGGAAGACAAGACTTGAAACCATGCCTTTCTAACTCTGAGGTCAGTTCTCTAGCCACTTCAGCACAATGTTGATGCTTTTTTTTTTTAAGTTCTGTGAATATAGTATAAAAATATTATTTACTTGAAAATGCAATCAAGACCAACTCTGAGATCATAGCATAACATCTGAAAAATTCTTTAAGGGAAGGATCACAATAGGCTTAACAGATAACTAAGAGTGGCATGTCAGCCACAGAGCAATGTTGCCTGCCTCTGACATCCTTTTACATCCTGAAAGATCATAGATTATCTCAGGCTGACATGCCTTTGACTGGAGTTCAGACTCCATCACCACTTTTGCTTATTTTGGCCACTCTCAAAATGTGTCTAATTCTTTGTGGCGTACAGGGCTACTGCATTTTTGAAACATGAGACTATATTAAGGAGTGATAGTGGCTTAGGTTGCCCATAGGGTACCACTTAAAGATAAATAGAAAACTTTAATGTTAGAATGAAATACTTCAGAAATTAGACACAGGAGGTGGTAAAGCTTCCTGGGCTATGTGGATTTTCAAATTTATGACTTCTCAGTGGATGGTTTTCTAACCTTTGCAAGATTATTGGAGCACCTGAAACAAAGAATCACAGAAAAATCAGAGTCGGATGAAATGTTAGTGGTCATATATTTGAACCTATTCCTGAATTAAAATCTCCCCTATTATATGTCTTACAAATGGGCATACGGTTTTTCTCAAAGGCTTACAATGAGAAGCAACTTACTATCTATTAAGGTAATCAATTTATTTTTTGGATCAGTTTGTTGGGAAGATTATTTGTTACAGTAATTCCAAATCTATCTTTCTATCCCTTCCCTTTACCATTGTTCCTTCTTCTGTGGCTGTATAGAACATTTCTAAACCCTTATCTACAGAAGAGTCCTCCAAAAATTTGAAGACCACTATTATGCTCAATCACTCACCTATGTTTTCTTGTTTCCAAGTTAAACATCCCTAATTCCTTCAAAAAGAACATCTACTTATGACATAGACCCCAGTCCTCTTACCACCCAGAGTGACCTATTCCATGTAGTTTCTAATCGTTCAATGTACTTCCTAACATACAGTGTTTAGAGAAGAACGGAATGTTCTAGATATGGTTTGAAGAGCAGAAGAATATTATACCATTGTGTGACTTGCATTTGACATTCTCACGGATCTCATGATTCCCTCAGCCTATGTTTATGTGACAGACATGACTGAATGAGAAATGGACTTGTGGAAAAATTCCATCAATATCTCAATCTTTTCCTCCATAAAATTAAGACACTATATGGCAGATATTATCCTAGTCACTGAGGACTAGAAGACAAAAATTAAATGACCCTTTCAGTCAATGAGCTTCCATTCTCTTAAAACAAAAATACACTCTTTTGTTTCACCCTGCTTCCCAGCATTAACCATAGCCTCAGTATCATGAGAAACTTTAGAGCTAAAATTGACCAGCGTCATATGGTAGTCATACGCACCATATTTTATAAGTGAGGAAGCTGAGACCTGGAGATGTCAAATGACATCAAGTCACATGGTCACTTGCCCATGGTCACACAGGCAGTAAAAGACAGCTCTGGAATCTGAACCTTGGTCTTGAGATTTCAAATCTATCTCTCTTTACACTGAAGAGTAGTGGCTCCCATTTGAAAACAAACCAAACTATTTCAAAACATCGACTATACTGGCTTACATTCATTCACCCTTTATCACATATTGACCTTGCTTTGCCACCAAGAAGCCAAAGACTTTCATTTCACAGATACAATGCAAAACTAAAGGAAATAAGCTGGACAAAGGAATCCTGGGGATCCGGGTTTGATTTCCTGTTCTGCTACTTAATGGCCTTATGATCTTAGGCAAATCATTTTACTTACTTGAGTTGAGGTTTCTTCAGCTATAAAAGTAGTGGCTGGCACTAGCACTGGCACACACACACACACACACGTAGACATAGACATACATACAAAATATGCACATATATATATATGTGTATATATATATATATATATATATATACATGCTGAGATATATACGTATATAGATATAATTATATCTCTATTTCCATACACATACACACACATCACATCCTGTTCCAAAATCTGATGCAAAGATCAACAGATAAATATGAAAGTTCTTTAAAAACTGAAAAGTTCTATAGGCAAGTCAGTTATTATTGTTCCTGTTGCAAGCTGTAAAACAAACACTAGGTGTGATTTCATTTCATTTATAATAAATACGTATGTGATAAAACAGTAACATTTTCCCAGTCAGACATTCTTATTTTACAGCAAACACTGCCTTTAGTATATAGAGACATCTACCTTGAATAGGTTGTACATTTTCACTCTTCAGATACCACATCACACTTCAAGAAATTTGAGTCAGGGAAAGAAGACTAAATATGGAGTTCCTATGGAACTATGGAGCTCTAAGTTGATTAAAGTTGAGAAAATGTATGCATAGCCCCTTCCTTCTAGCCCTAGTAAAATGTTGATATCAATACATTTTGGGGATTTTGGATTTGGATTTCATTCAAAATTTTGTTAGCATTGGGCCTTGGATTTCCTTGCTTCAATGAACTTTCAGTAAGGAAACTCCCTCTACCAATGCAGTTTGCTACCTGCTTGACAATTATAGTTTTAGGGACTTTCTTCCCATGGTGAGAATTTAAGTGACTTGCCCTGAGTCAGACAACCAGTTGGTGCCAGAGGTGGGAGCCGACCTCCAGTCTCCTTGAATCCAAGGATAGTTCTCTATCCACTCTACTTTCCTGTCTTTATAAACTTTAAAGGATGATAATAATAATAATCAGTTATTCATATTACTCCTGTTTCATCCTCTTCTGTTCTATTTTAGTTATCTGTATCTCTTATCTCCTGTGCTAAAATGTATATGTAAATGACATTCCATTCAGTGCCTGTAGGTTATTGTTGTTCAGTCATGTTCAACACTTTGAAACCCTGTTTGGGGTTTTCTTAGCAGTTATTGGAATGGTTTGCCATTTCCTTCTCCATCTTACTTTATAGATGAGGAAACTGAGGCAAGCAGGGTTAAGTGACTTGACCAAGGTCACATAACTAATAAGTGTCTGAGGCCAGATTTTTGTGAAAAAGTTTTTCTGATTCCAGGCCAGTGTTCTACCAACTAGGCAACCTAGCTGCTTGTAGCTAGTAAGTACTTAATAAATTTTATTTATTTTTAATGATTATATAATATTCATCTTTCTAACCACTAACAATAAATATTTTCAAAATAATTATAACAGTAACTAGCATTTACACCACAATTTCTTGCAAAATGGGAAAACATACTGTTCTTTAGGATTTACAAGGCACTATGCATATGTTACCTCATTAGATCCTCATAGCGACCCTGTGATATGGGTACTATTATTATTTCCAAATTACCAGTGAGGATTCTGAAGCTCACAGAGGTTAAGTGATTTGCCCAGAGTCACATAGCTAGTAAATATTCAAATCAGGATTTGAACTCAAGTCTTGCTGATTCCATATCTAACTCTATCCACTATGCCATTTGGCTGTATGATCCAAAATAACATAGTCACACTGTATGACAAACATATTAAAAATCTATAAAACGAAACACTCTGGAGGATTGTGTGCAAAAGGGATTAATTCCCTTTCGGAAGCCTTCTTAAAGGACATGGCATTTAAGTTAAGCTTTCAAGCAGGAGTAGGAACTTGGGAGGTAAACAGTAGGAAAGATGATATTCAAGGGTTAGAGAACAGGGGAGGGGCAAAGGCCTGCAGGTGTAAGAGTGTCTTCTTATTATTAACATGACCTTCATTATAGCTTTTTTTCTTTCTATAATCATAATAATAATTTAATAACAGTTATTATTATTATTATTATTAAAACTAGGTTTTCTTCACAAAAACTCTTTGGGGACAGTAATCTAAACATGCAGAGATTTGGGGAAGTGAGGGGACAGGATAGAGATCTCTAAGCACTTGGTCTGGAGATATCAAATCTATCTCTTTACACTGAAGAACAGTAGCTCCCATTTGAAAACAAACCAAAATATTTTAAAATATTGACACACTGGCTTACACTCATTCATCCTTTGTCACACAGTGACCTTTGTATATAGAGACACTTCACTATCAAAAAAGATAACAATTGTTGTGTTTAGTCCACTAGGCCAGAATTAATTGTAAGCTGCAAAGTAGCAAAAATCAACTTCCCTTAAGAAAAACAAAACAAACTTTCCCATAATCAGAACTACCCCAAAGAAAAAGGAGCTTTCCTGAGCCATGTCCAGTGGCAAGTTGATGTTGAGCCTGGAGTCAGGAGAACCCAAGTTCAAATCCAGTTGAAGACACTTATTATCTGTGTGACCCTAGGCAAGTCACTTCACCTCTGTTTTCCTCAGTTTCCTCTTCTGCAAATGAGGCTCCAATAACACCTGCTTCCCAGAGTTATTGTGAGTTCAAACAAGAACATGTTGTAAAACTCTTAGCACAGTAACCTAAAATGTTAGTTACTGCTGCTTTTTGAGTAGTGGTACTCGAGCCAAAGATGAATAAACACTTGCCAGGAAGTAAAAGGAAAGAATAAAGTTAGAAAAAGGTGATAAATAAATTCTCAAATTATGTGATTATTTTATTGTTATTACAATCATTTTACAGATTCAGTGATTTTGCAGTTGAGGGACCTGAGGTTCTGACTGGTTAAGTACTTACCCATGTCTCAAAATGAGCTTGTAGTGATCCAGGACAAAATATCAGACTTTCATAGTGCCAGATCTCTGTAACTATTGTGTAATAAATAGAATTAGCCCTTATAATCTATGCTTAAAATAGTTGATGCTAAGAGATTTTTAAAATTCATAAAAAATCATAAACAGCTGTAACACATTTAAAGCAATAAACATTAATAAAGTATGATTATGCTAACTGGAAAAATACGAGAGGAAAAGGTCTTACTCAACAAAAAGCAAATAGAGGTAGATTCTGTGGTGTGTTTATTTTTTAATCTCACCCAGCTTTGGGGGAATATAGTTCAAACTCAAGACTTTAAAAACCAATCAGAAACAGATTGGCTGCAAAGACAGCAGTGCAATAAATGACATACTTTAGGGGAAAAAATTGCAACTTTTAAGATCTGTACATGCTGAGAGAAGAAAATTGTGCTATGGGTTTTTCATTTCATCAACACTAATAGAACTATAAGCATATGGGGGAGGAGAGGTAATGTCAAATGATTAAAAAAAAAAAGAGAAAGAAAAAGAAAAACAACCCTCAGTTCCTGCCCTCATGGAGCCTAAGATTTAGGGTAGAAAATAAGACATGCAGACAAATAGTTACAGGATAAGCTAGAATATGGAAATTTGTAACAGAGGAAACATGTAGTATCATATGATTAGGAAATATTTCTGACAAGGGGGTAACCAGGGAAAATGAAAAACTAGACTTGGTTCTTGATGAGCGGGCAGATTTTTCCGAGGTGAAAACGAGATAGGCAAAGGTGTAGAGACATTCTACACAAAAGATGGTATAGATAAAGACGTAGAGGTGGAAGGCAGAGGGCCTATACAGGAATAAGAATATATAACATTTGATTTTTTATCTTGATTTTCCCTTCAATGACAAGACTATCGTTTGAGGAGGGGGGAAGAAAAAGTATCAGAGAATCCCAGTGTATAAAATAATGTAAGAGGCCATAGAAATCATTTCATCAAATCCATAACTAAAACCTGAATCTTTTCTATGGTGTATGTGACAGCTGCAGAGAGTCAACTAGAAGACCTCTAAAATAGAGGTAATTCATTACTTCTTGTGGGGCAGCAAGGTGGTGCAGTGGATGGAGTGCTGGGCCTAGAGTCAGGAAGCCTCACCTTCCTGATCATATCTGACCTTGATTACTTACTAGTTGTGTGACTCTGGGCAAGTCACTTAACCCAGTTTGCCTCAGTTTCCTCATATGTAAGATGAACTGGAGAAGGAAATGGCAAACTACTCCAGTATCTTTGCCAAGAAAATTCCAAATAGGGTCAGGAAGAGTTAGGCAACACTGAAAAATGACTGAACAACTACTCCTTGAAGCAGTTTATTCTACTTTGCAGTAGCTCAAACAGAATATGAATATTCAGCCTATTTGTCACTTCTACAACCAAATAAAATAAGACGAATCCTGCTTCCAAAAGACAGCTCTTATGAGGTAATATGGAAGGAATGGGGACTGGTGGGGTAGTAGGGACTGTGTGCTTTGTTTGGACTCAAAGGACCTTACTTTAAAATTAAAATTTATCACTGATTATCCTTATCACTCTAGCAGACAGTGTGGTAAGGTGTAAAGGCTGGGTTTGAAAGAGGAGAATGTGTGTTTGAATCCAAGCTTTGCCACTTACTGGCTGTATGACCTTGGACCAAACACTTAATTTCTCTGACCTAGATGCCGTTTTATTCTGTCCATTCTAATTTTTAAATCTATGTTCCTATGATTGTAGATCTGTCATTTCATTATCCTATTTTACTTCTTCATGATCATGCTGCCCATATATATATATATATATATATATATATATATATATATATATGTATATAAACAAACATACATATGTGTGTATATGTATATATGTCTACATATGCATATGTGTGTATAGGTATGCATATATGTATATGTATATAAGAACTGGGCTTATGAAGCTCCTAAAAGCCCCCCAGATTCCAGATTAGAAACTCATTCTCCCTCAGTAGCTTGCAACTACCCAACATCTATGGTTACTTCAGACATCTTGCTCAATTTAAACGAATAACTCCCTTCATAAGCACTTGAGCTTTGTAGTTCTAATCTGTCAAATTAGGAACTGACTAGATTATCTTCTTTCAGTTCTAACAATCCATATTCTGTGCTCTATTCTATATTATAAAGGTCTTTCCAATTTTGATTGTCCCATCTATCTTTGACATTCTGTCTTCTGTGTTTTAACATTCTCCATTTTAATGTCCCTTCTAGACATCCATTCTCTAATTATATTATTCTATCTAGATATGCATTCACTCTATAAAGGGAAGAAGTAGATTTTGAGATTGTCTTTGATACTTTCTTAAGGTTACTATATTTTTTTTCTATATTTCTTGTTAAAATAGCTACCAACCCCATGTGGGGAAAGGTGTAGGCTACCATCAGGACATGTTAATTTGTCAGTCTAGCTGAGACAAGGAAATGATTACAGAAACAGTTATTTTCTAAGGAATATACACAGCTAGATTCAAGGCAATTGATTTAATCTAAAAAATAAAATAAAACAATACTAGAAACAACAGCACCTTCCCATATGTGCATGTGCATTGTTTTTTTCTGCCCTTCCTTGTTATACCCCCTGGAAAGGTGTGCTGATTCTTTATTCAGGCTACAAAGAAAATCTTCTCTGTCTTGTTGCATTTGTAGAATAGAGAGATTTTTACCCCCTTTAAACTTGGAAGTTTGGACACTTAATTCCAGAAGCAATAGCTCCAGAGATGGACACTGTCTCCTGTGTCTAATTTAGTCTTACAACTAGATTTAATGGATTAACTGTTATAAAAAAAAAACAACAAACTAAATTCTATCTAGTGTCTGCTGTAAGAGAGGTGATTTCCCCACTATGCTACTGTCTAGTAGTATAGTATATTCATTCATGCATTCCTTCATCAAACATTTATAAAGCACCTATTATGTGCCAGGCATTCTACTTGGCTCTGGGGGAAAAAAAAGATAAAATAAACATTCACAAAACTCAATTCTCACCTCAATATAGGTCACACTCAAGGAGTTTACATTTTATTGGGGGGAAACAACATCAAAACACTAAAATATATAGAGAGAGACAGATAGAAATACAAAGTAATTTGGATGGAGAGAGAAACTAAAACTTAGAGGATAAGAAGTAGCTTTTAGCTGAACCTTCAAGGATCTAGGGATTCTAGAAGATGGGTAGTGTAGGAGTATATTCTAGGCATGTGACTCAATCTACACAAAGGCATAATTATTAGAGATGGAACATTATATCTGGTGAACAGCAAGCAAGCCAATTTTGTTGGAAAGTGTGCTGTATTAAGGGAAGTAATGATCAATAAGCTTGGATGCTGAGAGAAATAATTTCTGATAACCAATGATTTGGAGAGATTCAGGCTTCTACCTTTTTCTAAAGTCCGCATTTCAAAAGCTCAGTCTCTGAAGGTTGAACTAACTTTTCCCTTCATCCTGGTCAGAACCTACCCAATCTTACAAGGAATTTCTAATCTAAGGTGAATTCCTGCCAACTTGTTGCACTGAAACAAGTTTGGAGGGAAGTAGATCCTTTTTCTAGATTACCCAAGGCTAGGGCATAAAGGTAGTCTCTTTGTCCAAGAGACTGTAATTCTAGACTTGGAAAAGTAAAACAGAACAACCTAAAAGGCTATCTAGTATAAGCCTTTCCTCTCCCCCTTTCCTTCGCCCCCCCTAAAAAAAAAAAAAAGAGAAAATGAAGTCTATGAATATTGTGTCTATGATCTCATAGGTAATGAGCATTAGAATTAGGATTTCAACCCAGGTCCTTGGACTCTAGAATCAGTACTCTTTCTGGTGTACCATCCTATATCTTTATGCATCTACTGTCTAATCCCTTTCTCACATGAGATCCCTTATGCTAACACTTCCTCTCTCATAGTTCATTCATACCTTCTCAACCTATTCGATATTATTTTCTCATGTCTTTCTAAATTACCTCCATAGAGTATTTGTCAGCGGTTTTCCTAGTGGATTTGTTTCGATGATTTTAATATTTTAAGGCTGAGAGTGTATTCATTGAATCTGTGTCTCTTGTCCTTCACTCTTGAAAAAGCAAACCTTCTCTACTGTTCTGGTCATAGATTCCCTTAATGGTACATTCCATGTCACTTCTTTCATGCATATCACTTCTGTTATTATGTTGCTTACATCTACTAGGGAACTTTCTGTTTAATTTTTCATCTGTGTTTTGATTCTTATTAGATCATAATGCTCCATGTTTCTAAGGCAAAGAACACCACTGGAAGAACAACAATTTTACAAAAATGAATTCTGGAAGCACAGACTACAGGAAAGAAAAGATGCCAATATTTACCAAACTATAGCTCTGACATGAATGATGGCAGATCTTCATTATGAAGCCATTTTTATAAGGTGGAATTGAAGAAAGTTATGCTTGTCTTAGAGTATGCTACAAGACATTTAGTAACTTGAGAGTCAGTGTCAAAGCAGGAAGGAATCATAGACTTGTAGATCTTGAGAAGGAATAGACTGGAGAGAACATCTATGCTATGTCCCTATTTTTACAGATCTTATAACATGGGAAGTTAGAATGGAGAGAGATCTCTTAACAGAGAATGTTAGAATACAAATTGTAGAATATCAGAGCTAGAAAGGGCTCAGAGACTCTCCATACAACCAATCTAATACTATCCTGTCTTTCATACATAGAGAGATGGAGACCTAGTAAAGTGATGCCATTTGTCTAAAGATATCCAGCTATTGTGTGGCAGAATCAGAACATAAATACTTAGAGGATCCCATTGTTATACAGTAGAATTTCTCATCATTATCAGGGGGTCTGAAAACATAAAACTAAAGCTTGTCATGTAACAAAAATGATGTCAATAACTAACACCAGTGATAGACATCATAGTGATGATCTCATACACATAGGCATATATATATATATATATACATATATATGTATATATATGTATATGTTGTATACCTATGCAGCACCTTTCAGTTTACAAAGGGCTTAATTCAAAAGAAAGAAGCTAACAGCAACCTAAGTATCTAGGTAACTTTTAATAAACTATGCTAATGAGATACAAGTGAAACATGAATAAATAAAACAGACATATAATTCACCTTATTCATTAGTTTCACTGTTCTTCTCTGACCTTTCCCTAGGACTATAACAATTAATACCACTCACTCATTTGAGGTTTATCTCCTTTTCATCCAATTGCCAGCCCCTAGTGGAATTGATAATGATCCCTTGAGTGTCTCAAAGCCAGGCAGCAAGAGGTAAATGAGAGACACATTCATATGTGCTGAAAGCTTGATAATTGGCCTCCAAATGATCTGAAAGCCAAGTGGCCTCACTGAGAGACTACTTTCGCTATGCACTCTGTGCATCCCTTGTGTATACTGTTCAAATTCCTCAGCCTGGTGTTCAAGGACCTTCTCTATCTGGCTCAGACTTTCCATTATTGTCTTTCACCTACTCTGTAGTTCAGTTTGACTAAATGATTGCTTATCTCTTCAAAATCTCCCACACTTCTGTATTCCTGTACCTTTACTCTTAAAAATCACTATGCCTGGATTATTCCAACATTTTTTTGGGGGGGGGGGGTGGATGATTAAGGTATAGGAGAAACAGTTCTATATTTGGATGTAAATAGCACAAAATTAGATCTTATTATCTGTGAGGTCTTGGGAAAGTCATTTAATGTCTCTAAGTCTGTTTCTTTTTATATAAAGTAGATATGAAAACACAAATGGAACATATCATAACAGAAACTGCTGTGAAGATTCAATGAAATGATGAAAGAGGAAACTTCCTGCCAATATCACTAACCTGCATCCTGCTTGTACACTAAGCCCACTCCCCATACTTGTCTCTATAAGATAGCACCCAGAATCCCATTCCATTTGGACAATTGGATATTCAGTTCTACTCAATAGTGGGAAGGGCCTCTCCCTTCCTGGGTGCTAATATCTCTTCAAAGAGTAGGAAGTCACTAAATGCAATCTTTTTTTTTTAATTTTAGATAAATATTAAAACAAATACATAATAAAAAAGAAAAAGAAACATTGTAAACTTAAATATAAAATAAGAAAAGAAATTAAAACATGTGCACAGTAGAACATAGGATTCAAAATATATAGCAATAATTTATTTCAAGAAAGCCTATATATTAAATACTGCATCTTAAGTTGAAAAATGTCCATCTTTTCTTTATTTCCTTATAGGTTTTCTTTTGTTCTCTGCTGTGCACTTTTTACTTTGTTCTTTTTCCCCTTCTTCTCCCCCCCCCCCCAAGGCTACAATTGAGCATGGATATATTTATACATAGATATTGATATAAATATACACATATTCATATATACACATATAGACATATAAACATACATCCATATAAACACATACTTTCCCTAAGAGATTCTACCCCAATCTTGTTTTTCTGTTTATGCATATCTCTTTTTTCCTATTTCTCCTAACTCTTCTATGTTATTTCTACCGGCTACCTTGCCCTCCTTTTCTTAACTTACCCCCTCTCCAGTAATCTCTTCTATGCCCTCCCATTCCCTTAAATCTAAACACCCTTTTGTTCACCCCTTTGACCTATTCCTTCATCCTCTCCCCCATTCCTATCCCTTTAGAATGTTATGTCTTTTTGTAAATTTAGAAGACCTTTATACTCTTGTAAATGCATATGTATTTTCCCTCTTAAACCCATTCACAATGAAAGTGGGTTTCCAGAACTAACAGCCTCCCGTCCTCCCGATCTAATTCCTCTGTATTGGTTCTTCCTCTTGTACCTAATTTGTATAGGATAATTACTCTTTTAGCTCTTCTTGAACAGTTTTACTTTTTAAAGTCAAATCATACTCAGGTCTACCCCAGTCTTTCTTATAAGCTCCCTAATTACTAGTAACAATCTTAGACATAGGTTTTGCATCTTCCATACATAAAAGATAAACATCCTATCCTTGTTGAGTCACTTGTAATTGGTCATTGGTACATACCTTATATTTGTCTTGGCTCTTGTGTGTCAAACCTTTTATTGATTTCAGGGTTTTGTTTTGTTTTGTTTTGAACAGAGTCCTGAAAGTCTGACACCTGATCAATTTTTTTTCCATTCAAAATTATGCTTAGCTTTGCTGGGTAAGATATTTTTGGCTGGAGGTCCATTTCTCTTCTTCTTCAATATAAGGTGTTCCAAGTCCTGCTATCTTTTAGAGTCACCAGTGCTAGGTCTTATGTGATTCTAATTGTGGTGCCATAGTACATAAATTTTTGTTGTTGTTGTTGTTGCTCATAATATTTTGTCATTGTTCTGGGGGTTTTGCAATTTAACTGTAATATTCCTGTGAGTTTTCCATGTAGAATCTCTTTCAGGTGGTATTTGATGGATTTTTTTTTCTATTTCTATTTTCCCTCTTGTTCTAATGCTTCAGGATGATTTTCTTTAATTATTTCATGTAGTAGTGTATCAAGATTCTTTTTTTTATTAGAACTTTCAGGTAGTCCAATTACTCTTATGTTTTCTCTTCTTGATCTGTTCTGTAGATCCATTGATTTTCTTA
>CM053582.1:151375309-151390076 GCA_028627135.1 Pseudochirops cupreus | reverse complement strand
GAGCAGAAGGAACTTCAGAAGGGGATACATACCAGCAGGACAGTGTTAGAACCATCAAGTTAAATTTGAATTATACAAAAAGAAGGTAGGCAGGTAGGAAGGAAGGAAGGAAGGAAAGAAGGAAGGAAGGAAGGAAGGAAGGAAGGAAAGAAGGAAGGAAGGAAGGAAGGAAAGAAGGAAGGAAGGAAGGAAAGAAGAATCATTCAAATAAAGACAGTATCACTGGGACAAGATATTTTAGCCTCCAAAAGTTGATAAAGTTGTAGAGCTTCTGTGGTTATTAGAATAAAACCTTGGGCTAACGGATGGAAGACCTGAATTCTAGTCCCAACTCTTTCAGGTATTTCCTTCGTAACCACAGGCATATCATTTCAACTCTCTGAGCATCAATTACATTATCTGTATTGCAGGGCTCATTCATTAGATTGTTGCAAGAACCAACTGAGATAACAGGTTACAGTGCCTAAATCTAAAGCTCTAAATCAATAATAGTCATTATTGCTTACTTTTGAACAACACATTTTAAATTGTTAAATCCTAAAGAATTTTTCAGCTATCATTCTCATTACTTTTATAACTCATATGCTATATAGAAGATAACATTTATACAAGTACTTCTTCCTTAAAATATGTATACCTATTTGTATATAAATGCCTGTGTACATATATACATATGTAGTATGTATATATGTATTATATGTGTACATATATATTAATGCATATATTTATTTATAATATCATTTGAGCTTCATTTTATATAAGGTAAGCAATAAAAGTAGTAACTCTTTTTACAGACTTAAAAATCAAGACTCAGAGAGGTTAAAGGACTTGTCCCCAAAAGACTTAGGCACCAAAGTCCTTAGTACTGCCAAAATGATCAACATCAGAAGTGGGTATGGTTTTCATCAATGGAAAAGACTTTAAAGAAGTTGAATTAATACCATCTGCTTTGCTGCTAAGAACCATTAGACATTCTATGTAACTATAATTAATGTGTCCCATATGTGTTGTCCCCCTCTATTAGAATGTGAACTCCTTGGGAGCAGAAACTACCTTGTTTATATTTGCATCTTTCGTGCTTAGCTCCTTTTTTTTTTCATTCCAAATCACACACCATAATGTTTGCAGAACTGAGATTCAACCCTAAGTCTTTTGATCCCTGCTCCCTTTTCATACTTTTCTTACAATACCATAATGTGATGAACCTTACATAGTGCTAAACTCTGAGTCAACATCATTTCAAAATATGCTTTAAAGTCATGAAATTAATAAGCAGTTATAATCAAGCTAATGTTTTAAAAGAAGTTTTTTGACACTATTTAAACAATGGGTGCCATTCTGAAATGACATTTCTGAGGTAAGGATGACAGTCACCAAAATTTGTAGAATAATTCTGGTTGGCGGAGGAAAAGAAAGCCAAAGAGAGAAAACTAAAAGAGATAAGACAAATCACAGACAATGGGCATAGGGAATAAAATATGTTTTGGTGGGGTGGGGTGGTGTGGAAGGGAAGAGAGGATAACAAGACAAAGGTTTGGATTGTGAAATCTCTTGTAATTCTCTCCATTGTCCTGATATTTGCTGTCTCATACAGCTCAGAATTAATCAAAGTCAGAGAAAAGCTCATTCCCTAATCTTGCATATCTTATGTTTTTTGTTGAAGAGCCTAGTTCAGTCATCTCTTTTTGAAAGGCTTTGCTGGATAGTTCAATTTGCAAGAGTTTGGAGATTCTGTGTTTTGTTCACAGGCTTTTGTTTTTTGGCAGGATATCTCTTGGACATGTTCTTCCAAAAATTTGAGCAGTTACTATGTGCGTTACTTATTGTGGGAGGGACTTACATGGAGCTTATATCAATGTTAAGTAGGTAACTTACTTAAATTCTTTGAATCTTTATACCCATCTGTAACTAAAGTGGTAATCATTAAAGAAATAATACAAGAAGTATGATGAGAAGATATATCCTTACGAGCCAAATGAGCCTTTACAGTGAAACATACGAGTTCAGAGTTCAAAGAATGAGCATTATTCAGGAAACTGATGATTTATTCAATAATTATTCATCAAGTCTAATTTGGCACTCTAGTATGTCGAAACTGTTTTAGGACTTTCCATAATTTTAGGAAATTATAACTGCTTAGACATGTGAGTTAAGTGAGGAAGTGAATTACATAGCTTCATTAGAGTTACTGGGGGTAAGGGGTAAAGAAAGAAAATAGAGATTTTACTCTCATATGGTTTACACTGCTGATGGGTAAGACAGGAATACACACAAATTTCCTATGTATGACATATAATAATCATGCGATAGAGTGAGGAAAATAATATCATAAATGCAAAGTATTGTGTAAGGAAAAGAAAGATAATTTCTTATAGTGAATCAGGATGGCTACATGAATAAAGTAGTATCCAATCTAGATTTTGAAAAAATGGATAATATTTTAAAAGGCAAATATGAGAGAGTGGACATTTAAAAAAAACGGCACTTGTATGACTAAAAGCACATAGTGGACCAAAAACATAAGCTTTCTTAGGGATCATGAATAGTCTGGTTTGGCTGACATATTTTATACATGCATACACACATGTGTGTGTACATATAGGTATACATAATAAATACTAGTATAACATCAATATATACATACATATACATATGTATATGTGTATTTATATATACATACGTATATACCTTATACACATATATACATGCATACATAGACATACATATGCATGTGTATATGTATATATGTGTGTATATACATATATGAAAGGAAAAATGAAAGAGAAGTCCAGAAAGATTGAGTGACATAAAATTAGGAAATACTTTGAATGTCAAGATAAAGAATTTGAATTTGAATTTGATTAGTTTATCATAGGAAGCCTTTGGAGAGTTTGAGTAGAGGAGTTATATTATTAAATCTGGGCACAATGAATATTAAACTTATAGTGATTTGAAGGTTAGAAAGGAAGGGGAAAAAAACTACAGCCATATGCAAGGGAACTAGGAGACAAATGCAATTGCCAATCCAGGTGTTAATGAATATATTAGGATTTGAGTTATAACTAGTCATTTTGGTGCCCAGGGAATACAACCATCTTGAAATGGTTACCTAGGAAGGCAAAACTAACCATGCTTTCCAATCAATCATGGAAAGGGAGAATCCATCATAAGTCTCCATAGCTTATGTCCCTGAAAAGCATGAGTAGGGTGGGATTGAGAGGTTACCTGGATTAAATTATTTTGTCTACTGAATTTTATCATCTAGAGGCAAAATTCCAGTAGGCTTGACTTAATTAAGGCTTTGACCATTGAGAATAGAAAAGAGGATAACTATCAAAGAGGCAAAGAAAAAAAAACACTATTTGATAACTATTTGGCTGTGCGAAATAAGTGGGAAGACTAAAAAAAAAATCACTAAAGTGATTTTAGTTACGGATGGATGTAAAGATTCAAAGACTGGAAATTACCTAGATAACATTGATATAAGCTCCATGTAAGTCCCTCCCACAATAAGAAATGCACATATTAAACTCTGAAAAATGTGTAAATGAGTGAATGATGGTGCTATTGACAGAAAGAGCAAGGCTAGAAGTTCAAAACCGATTGGGAGCAAAGATGGCATGTTCTGTTTTGAAAATGTTGGATTTTACTTACTGTTAGAACATCTAGATGGAGATGTCCAGGAGGATGCAGTACTTGGAAATATGGACTTAGAAATCAGAAGGAAGCCTAGAAATTTGAATATGTACATACACATAGATAAAGTGTAACAAATGTAGAGAACTAAAAGATTATTGTATTAAAAATAACAAAAGGCAAAATGGAGGTTCCAAAAATATAAAATCCCATGGGAAAGTTTTAAAAAAATGAAGAATAATGAAAGTTTGTTAGATTTAATGACATGTTAAACTTTGAGAGTGCTTTCCATATGAAGTAACAGAACATATGCCAAGTTGCAAAGGGGATAAGGAATAAGCAGAAATTATGTATAGTTTTTTAAAGAATGTTTACTATGAAAAGGTCTTTGTAAAATGATGATTTTACTCTGTGTTTTAAAGCTGTGTGTGTGTGTGTGTGTGTGTGTGTGTGTGTGTGTGTGTGTGCGTGTGTGTGTATTTTCTAATATAAAGGATGGGTTTGGGATGATGCTATAATATTTTTTACAAGGTCTCATAAATGAAGAGAATGTCTACTCAGATTCCAAGCTGCCATTTTGCATATACAATAGAGCAGTTATTTGCAGCTATGAAGTAAAAACATACAACTTTGACTTCATTTGAACCACATGACATTCTGAGGGATAAAAGATGCTAACAACTATTCAACAATTTATGGTTTCACTTACCTTCTCTCTCTCTCTCTCTCTCTGTCCCTTTTTCTACAGTACTTGATACACAGAATAAGGCCCAGGGACTGGTCATTTGAGTTTGTCTGTAAACTCCCTTATAAGGTGGGGAGATTTCAGTCCTGGACAAATGTTCTTCAAAGCTAAAAAGCTAATTTTCATTCTGGTCACTGGACTAACAACAGTGATAATGGATTTACTCAGCTGGGCATAGTTGCAATTTTGCATAATCATAGCAAATATCTTTGATTGGGCCTGTGACCATGAATATTACAAGAAACTTAAATTGGTCTTAGTTTTCTTACATCTCTAAAATGGGCTCATGATAGTTTTCCATGATTATTCTTTGCTTACACATCATATTCCCCCTCCATGCTTGGCACCATACATGCTACTCAGTCTGTGTTGGGCCTAGTAAGAGGTAGTTGAATACAATGAATGAATGAATAAATCAAGGCAATAAAAGTGAATAGACAAAATGAGGAGCACCATTCTGTTTGAAATTTTTCTGGCTAATTTCTTATGCTTGTGTTGATTCTGAAGAGGCCGCAGCTGCTTTTGAGAGTGAAGCATCTGATGAGATTCCATCTCAGATTTTTTTTTTCCCAACCAGCCTAAATCAGCCAGAAAATTGACAAAATTCCACTTCACTTTCTACTATTTTGTGTAAGGTAAACTAGCATCAAGTGACTATCCAATTATACACAATTAAGTTGTCTTCCTGAATTTGTTCAAAGGCTCATACGTGTCTCTTACTCTCTTGTGAGATGACCAATTCAATTCAATAATGCTTTATTAGGAGTCTATCATGTTCAGGGAACTGTGTTTTGTGCTAGAGCTGGGAGATGTATAGATAGAAAAATAGATACGCAGATACATATAAACCTACATATATAGATGATGGATGCATAGCTATATCTATGCTGATATACCAACATAGATATAAATGATATATATCAAAAACAAAATAGAAATATTATATGTAAAATTAAATATAGTTTGAGCAGTAAAAGGACACTAATAAATGGGGGAAACCTTTCTATAGATGGAACCCTTGAGCTGAATCTTAAAGCACCACCTCCTAAATCAGATCCATCTAGATATCTCCAGTTTTCTATCCTTCCTCCACTCTCCCTCTCCCTCTCTATGCTTCCTCCACTCTCACACTCTGCTTTAGATTATTTCTATATATTATGTATTTACTACTTTCATCTTTCCCTTTGTATTTCCAGTGCCTAGTATTTTGCCTGGCACATTATAGCTACTTTTAAAAATTCTTGTACAATACTTGAGTTTTACTGAATTCAAAAAAGCTAAGGGTTCTGGATGCCACAGGTGAGACAGAAAAGCTTTTTTGGTGTTGGTGAGTTACTATGCAAAGGCACAGCAGTGAGAGATGTATTGAATGCAGTGTTTAGGGGTCTACAAGTAGGTCAATTTGGTTGAAAACAAAGAGCATGAAAGGGAATAACGTAAAACAAATTTGGAAAGGTAGATTTGTGGAAGCATGTTTCAGCCTTTAAATGCCAACCTGAAGGGTTTGTGTTTTAACTTTTATGCAACAGGGAGCTACTGAAGTTTTCTGAACAGGTAAACAACACCAGCTAGACATAGACCTTGGGAAAATTATTTTGGAAACCTCTGGGGAGGATAGAATAGGTAAAGGAGAAACTGGATAAAGCAGACCACAAGATCATAAAATCATAGGTTGGAAGTAGAAAGAGCCTTGAATGGTATTTAAAACAATTCTTAATTTTAGACATGAGGAAACCTAGCATCATAGAGGTTAAACAATTAGCCTAGGGACACTTACTTTATATCTGAGGCAGCATTTGAACCAAAGTCTTCCTGACTCTAAGCCCAATTTATCCATCATATGATACTGTAGAGGTAATGAGATTGGTGTGAGAAAGAGGGAGATGGAATAGAAAGCATATGACAACAGTTTGGATTAGTGAGTAAAGGAGAAGGAAGAATAAAGGATGAATCTAGAGTGGTAAATATGTGGTGAATGGAAGGCTGGCGATTCTCTCAACAGAAATTGGAATGTTTGGATTGGGGAGAAAGACAAGAATGTCCATTGTAGATATATTGAATTTTGCATGTCTATGGGACATCTAGGGAGAAACATTCAGCAGAGAGTTGACAGTGAAGAAAAGGAGAAGGATTAGGACTGAATATAAGGATCTGGGTTTCAGATAAACATATATGATAACTTAAACTATAAGTATGGATGAAGTGGAGAAGAAAGCCCATTCTAGAAACCTCTAACCACAAATTAACCACACTATGTGCCACAGAGCCCCAAGGCACCCAGAAAACTTAGATTGATGGCCATATTTTAAATTTTTAAGGGAAACTAAGTAATACTTTCTATCTGCCAGATACCACATAAACTACTAGCTCTAAGTAGTTCAAAGTCAGAACGTTAGATCAACTGTGAAAAACGTGGCTATTCTAGAAGCAGGAAAACTCTGTGGCTCCCCCCATATCCACCTCAAATACCTATAAAGTATGACTCTAAACAAATTTTAGAGCTACAGAACCCACAAAGTGACAGAGGGAAACAAATCTCTGGATGAAGGCAGCCTGGTAGGCGGACAGGAGGGGTTCATCACAGCACACAGGGAGCCCAGCCCAGCCCCACATGAGCCTGCAGTGCCCAGACCAGCCACAGATGGAGCACTTGGGAGAGTAGATCACCAACAACTATGGCTGTTTACAGAATTATCAACCCATAAATGCCCAAGAAAAAGTTAAAGGCCAGTAGAACCCTGCTAAATCTGGCAGCTGGGGTGGAGTGTGGGTCAGGCCTCTGCCACCAGAGTGAGAAGTGGTGGAAGCAGTAACCCTGTAGCTGCCTCCACATGGCTGCATTAGAGATCCTGGCCTGCAGATTGTAGGGGGGGCAAGCAAACATTCAGAGACTAAACACTCTTGCCTTAACCTGCCTGGATCTGGATCCCTGTCTTGGATGGTAGTGCTGAGGAGTATGACCAGTGAGCTAAAACTGGTGGGGGCTGTTGAGACGGTACCCTGCTAATAGCTCCAGCAGCTGCTAAAACCCCAGCTCTCTCCTTGAGAAGCAGAGTTCTACTGTAGAAAAGAGCTCAAAAGTCAAGTAATTGACTGGCAACATGAGCAAGCAAAGGAAGCAAAGGAAGCACAGCCATTCAACTTTAGATTCTGCTTTTGGGGACAAAAAGGATCAAACCATGGAACAGGAAGAAGACAATACAGTCAGAACTCCTGTACCAAAACATTCCAAGAAAATATAAACTGATTACAGGCCATGGAGGAGTTCAAGAAGGATTTTGAAAATCAAATAAGAGAAGTGGAGGAAAAATTGGAAAGAGAAATGATAATGATGCAAGAAAATCATGAAAAGAGAGTCAACAACCTGACTGAAAAAAAATAACATCTTAAAAAATAGATTAACTCAAATGGCAAAAGAGGCCCAAATACCCAATGAGAAGAAGAATGCCTTAAAAACCCAAATTTGCCAGATGGGAAAAAAAAATTCAAAAGCTCACTGAAGAGAATAATTCCTTCAGAATTAGATTGGAGCAAATGGAAGCTAATGACTTTATGAGAAATCAAGATACTATTAAACAGATCCAAACAAATGAAAAAAACAGAAGGCAATGTGAAATATTTCAATGGAAAAACCACTGACTTGGAAGATATATCCAGGAGAGAAAATTTAAAATTTATTGGACTACCTGAAAGCCCTGATCAAAAAAAGAAACTAGAAATCCTCCTTCAAGAAATTCTGAAGGAAAATTGCCTTGATATTTTAGAACCAGAGGGCAAAATAGAAATGGACAGAATTGACTGATCACTTATTGAAAAAGATCCCAGGGCAGCTAGGTGGTATAGTAAATAGAGCACTGGCCTTGTAGTCAGGAGGACTTGAGTTCAAATCTGGCCTCAGACACTTAACACAAAAACTAGCTGTGTGATCTTGGGCAAGTCACTTAACCCCAATTGCCCTGCATTCCCACCTCCAAGAAGCGAAAAAAAAGAAAAAAGAAAGAAAGAAAAAGAAAAAGATCCCCAAAAGAAAATGCTTAGCTATATTATAGCCAGATTCCAGAGTTCCCAGACCAAGAAGAAAATATTACAAGCAGCCAAGAAGAAACAATTTGAATATTGTGGAAACACAGTCAGGATAACACAGGATCTAGCAGCTTCTTCATTAAGGGACCAAAGGGCCTGGAATATGATATTCCGGAGATCAAGGGATCTCGGGTTAAAACCAAGAATCACCTACCCAGCAAAATTGAGCATAATGTTTCAGGGGAAAATATGGCCATTCAATGAAATAGAAGACTTTCAAGCATTCTTGATGAAAAATCCAGAGCTGAATAGAAAATCTGACATTCAAATACAAGAAGCATGAGAAGGTAAACAGGGAAAATAATGTATAAGGAAATTATCAAAGTTGAACTATTTACATACCTACATGGAAAAACGACTATTTTAACTTATGAAACTTTTCTCAGTATGAAGATAGTTGAAGGGAATATAAATGTATATATGTATGTCAAACATATATGTCTATATAGGAGGGTATATATGTATACGAATACATATGTGAGTGTGTGTATATATGTGTACAGGTATACATAGACAGAGGGCACAGCATCAACTGAATAGGAAGGGAAGATATTTAAAAGGTGAAATTGAGAGATGAGAGAGGAATATAATTAGAGGAGATAGGGAGAGACAGAATGGCATAAATTATATAGAAGAGGTAAGGGATAACTGTTACAGTGGAGGGGAAGAACAGGAAGGCAAAAGGGAAAGGGTCAACCTTACTCTCATTGAATTTGGCTTAGGGAGAGAAAGACATACACTCTAAATTGGCTATCTTGCCCTACAAGAGAGTAGGGGCGGGGAAGAGATGAGGGAAGGATGATGGAGGGGAGGGCAGGTTGGGAGAAGCACATTCTTTTGTAAAGGGACAGGGACAAAGTAGAGAATAGAACAAGTGGGGGGTGGGGTAGGATGGAGGGAAATATAGTCAGTCTTTCACAACATATACACTATGGAAATGTTTTGCGTACTTACACATGTACAACCTATATTGAATTGCTTATCTTTACAGTAAGGGTGGGTGATGAGAGAGGAAGGGAAAGAATCTGGAATTCAAAGTTTTAAAATCAAATGTTTTTTAAAAGTATTATTATTATTATTATTATTATTTACATGCAAATGGGAAATAAGATATACAGGCACTGGGGTATGGAGATCCATCTTGCCCTACCAGAAAGTCAGAGGGGGATGAGGGAGGGTATAGGAGAGAGCAGATTGGGGGAGGGGGTAATCAGTGGGATTGCTGTTTTGGAATGGTGGGTAGGGGAAAGACAGGGAGAAAATTTTTAACTTAAAATCTTGTGGAAATGAATGATGTAAGCCAAAAAATAGACAGAAAAGTTAATTTAAAATAAATGTGGCTACTCTGATCAATACAATGATGTAAGATAATTCATAAGGACTCATGATCTTAAAAAAAATGCTGTTCATCTATGTGGAGAGAACTGATGAACTCTGAGTGCAAACTGAAGTATGATTTTCTTGCTTTAATTTTTTATGATATAACTAATATAGAAATATGTTTTACATGATTTCACATGTATAATCATTATTTTGCTTGCCTTCTCAGTGGTTGGGGGAGGAAAGAGTTTGGAACTAAAAATTTTAAAAGAAAAGAATGCTGAAAATAAATAAATAGGAACAGCTAAATGGTAGAGTGCATACAGCACTGGCCCTAAGGTCAGGAGGACCTGAATTCAAATCTAATCCCAGACACTTGACATTTCTTACCTGTGTGGACCCAGGGTTAAGTCACTTAACTCTGACTGCTTCCACCCAGAAATAGATTAATAAATTAATGAATAAGTAATAGATCAATGAATCCAAAAACGAAAACAATTTTACCATCAAGAAATATTGATTTTAATGGTTGGAAACAAAAAGAACACCAATGATTAATAATACATATGAAATGAATACAAGACAATTTTTTCTAAGGTGGGGGAAGTTATTAACTAGTGGGAGAATCATCAAAGAACTCCTGTAGAAAATGGTAAATAAGATGAGCCTTCGAGCACATTTGGGCTACCAAGAGGCAGAGGTGACAAGGAAGAACATTAAAGGCATAAGAAGCAGACTATGCAAAAGCACAAAGGTGGGAGATATCAGGAGAAAATCCTTGACTGATTCAAAGGAAACACAAGCAGACTATTTTAGCAGAAATGGTGAGTATGTGAGGGGCACTAAGGTTTAAAAATTCTAGAAAGACAGGCTAAGAAAAGCTTTAAACTAATTTAAATATCAAACATATAAAATCCTATTTTAACAAAGAAGCAATAGGAAGCTATTGAAGCTTCGTGAGCAGAGGAGTGACATGGATAGATCTGTTTCTTAGGATAATTCTAGCAACTGTATGGATGATAAATTGGGGAGGGGAGAGAAGGCAGGGAGACCCATTAGAAATGATTTATAAGAGTCCTGGTAAGAGGTGATGAGAGCCTGATTTTGATAGCTCTTATGTGAGTGGAGAAAAAAGGATGGATATGAAAGATGTCAAGACTGAATTAATAGAATCTTAGAGAAGATAGAGATGGTAGACCTCTGGAGAAAATTGAATGGAGATAAAAAGGAATATACCTTCTTCTCAGCGGTACATGGTACATACACAAAAATTGACACTGTACTAGGGCATGAAAACCTCACAATTCAGTGCAGAAAGGCGGAAATATTAAATGCATCCTTCTCAGATCATGATGCAATAAAAATTATATCTAATAAAGGGCCATGGAAGGATAGGTGAAAAAATAGATGGAAAATAAATAACTTAATCCTAAAGAATGAGTGGGTCAAACAAGAAATTATAGAAACAATCAGCAACTTCATTCAAGAGAATAACAATAACGAAACAACATACCAAAGGTTGTGGGATGCAGCACTAAGTAAGAAGAGCAGAACAAGGAAAATCTTGTACACAATCACAGACACATCGTATGTATGATGACCAACCATGATAAACTGGACTCTTCTCAGCAATACACAGCTATAAAATAACTCTACAAGTCTCAGGATAGAAGGAGATACCTACATTCAGAGAAAGATCTAGAAAGAACAGAGTTTAAATGGAGACTGAAGCAATCTACATGCTATTGCTCTTTTCCATGTCTGGTTTTGTTTCCTTTTTCCCACTGTCCACTCCATTGGTTACATCCCTTCTATACAACCAGACTAATGTCCAATGTTAAAGTATTTGCAGATTCTATACTTGACTGCATGTCGCCGTAGGTGGGTGGGAGGAGAGGAAGGGGAGAAAACTTGAAACCCAAAGGACTTTGAAATTGAATCTTGTAAACTAAAACAAATCAATTTAAATTTTAAGAAAAGATTAAATTAATAGAACTTAGTAATCAATTCAATATGGAGGTGGTGTTTGTGAGAATAGAGATATTAAGGTGAATCCAGAACATCAAACCTAGGTGACAATAAGAATTGGAAAGTTAGGATGAGGGGCAGGTTTAAGGAGAAAGAATATGAATTTTCTTTTGGAAATATTAAGTTATTCAGTTGATAAACATTTATTAAATGCTTACTATGGAGCAGACACTGTGCTAACATCTGAGAACTCAAGGAAAAGCAAAGGCAGCCCTTGCCTTCAAGGAACTTCCAATCTAAGACAATTAAAAACAAAAGGAAACTGAAAAGCGACAGTGTTACCTGGCCTAGGCACATGGTGGACAAACCTAAAGGAGTGTGAAATGGATAGAAAATGGAGAGCTGTCCTCATAAAAGAAAGCTATTGGAGGGGTACTGTACTGTCAAGTTTCCAGTTAGAGTAAAGGATCCTAAGGGTAGAGGATGCTGAAAATTTTCAGGTCCAAGGGTAAATTTTTCTAGGATAATGAAGAGATTCTTGAGGCACGTTAGAGAAGTACAGAGGAAAGCATACTGGTGGGAAATGCAGTGTTTGATGTGACTATGGCACACTCAAGTATAGATGACTAGTAGGTAGTTGAAGATTCAGAGCTAGAGTACATTAGTGAGATGAGGGCAGACCATGATGATTTAGGCTTTATGTGTGGAAAAAAAATATAGATACTTCAGATTAAGGAGGAAATGACCCGCAATAGACCTTTAAGCTACTATACCTAGATATAGGGAGTGAGGTATGGATGATGATCTTTAAAAAGAAGTTAAAAAGAATGCATCACAGGTCATGTAAGAAGAGGATCTTTACAACAGCATAGTATCAAAAAATCCAGGAAAATAGAGCAGCCAGAGAGAGGGAATATTCAATTGAGTCAAATGCTAGAGACCTCAAGAAAGATGAGAACTGAGAAAACATCATTTATTGGGTTTAGAAATGAGATCATGGACCTTGGAGAAATTAATGCAAGTCATGTAGTAGGGACAGAAGCCAAACATTAAGGGGTTGGGAAGTGAGTGGGAGGTGAGAAAATAAAAAGCAATGGAAGCAGTTAGCTTTTCTTAAGAGTTTATCTTTGAATAGGAGATGACGTACAATAGGATAGTAGTTTAAGGAGATGGAGTTGATCAAATGAAGAACTTTTAAAGATGGGAGAAATCTGGCTATGCCTAGCTATCGAATAAGTAGTGACTAAAAACTAAAGAAAGAATAAATGAAAAAGTATAGGATCAAGAAAACAATGGAATTACTGATATTAGCAAGGAAAAGAATTATAACTTCCTTATAAATTAGAGCAAAGGAAGAGAGAACATGGGATGATCCTGAAGAGATCTGAAATAGAGAATAGGTAGGAAGAAGAATTTCAGCAAAGTATGAGGTGGAGTTCTCTGAAGGGAATGAGAAGGGAAGGGGGTGGTATAGGAGGTTTTCAAAGAGAAGAAAAGGTATGGTCAACTAATGTAGAATGTGCAATGGTGAGGTAGTAATAAATAAACTCTAATGCATTCAGTCAGAAAAGTTTAAATTACAGAGTAATCTCTGAATTAGAATTGCCATATGGCTGAATTCCAGGGGAGGTGATCATATGTTTTGCACAAATTTCTATAGCACTTAAAGGTTTATAAAACATGTTTACACAACAAATTCCATGAGACAGGTGTTGTTATAACTGTCTTTTTCAGCAGTGAGGAAACCGATACCTAGAAAGGTTCAATAATTCTCCCAGTGTAAAAAAGATACTCTTAACAGCTAAAAGAATAAAGACTAAGAACTGGAAATCAAACTCAGTTCTTTTCAGTACCAAGGCCTGCCTACTCTTGAGTACATCACCCTTACACCTGAAGTTAATAAGAGAAAAAAAAATGAAAGATATTCCATAACATTGTTGTTATCTCAAGGATAAAATAAAAAAGTCCTCTCTTTGGCTTTTAAATATCTTCACAACTAGGTTTCTTCCTAATTTAAGAGTCTTTACTCCTTTCCACATTTTCTACAATCCAGCAACACTGACTTTTATAGTTTTCCTTGAATATCCCTCTTTATCCAAAACTGGCTGTTCTATGTCTGGACACCCTCATCATCTCCACATTTGTAGCACCAATGAAACATTCACAGCGTCCACAGTCAGTATAAATATACCAGCATAGTGCTTGATCACAAGATATAACATACTCTCCATATAGAAGAGAGAAGCAAAACATTTATTCAGACACCAGAAAAATGGATCCCAAACCACATCATAGTGGCAAAGAAGTTAATAAGCCACAACAGCACAGAGAGCCACAGCATCCTTTAGCCTTCCCACAAACCAACATTTACTCACAAGTCTGTCTCCCTCAGATGTGTCTTCTCCTCCCTTTACTCTCTAGCTGCTCTGACTCCCAGGTTCCTGTGGTCTCTGCTCCACCCTTCAGCAAGCCCCTCTTACCACAGGCTCCATGTGATTACATTCAGCCTATTAGAGGGCAGAGTATATCTTTAAAGCAGGGAAGATAGAATTCCCTTAGACTTATTACAACATCCTGGCTTTCTTCAAATCTCAGCTTTTTACAACAGGCCTCCCTACAAATGGTCTCCGTCAATGTTAGTGGCTTCAGCTGATATTGCCCCCACTTTACCTTCTACAAGGCATCCCAAAAGTTTATCACAGTTTTAAGGCTTAGTAGCATAAAACTATATTGACTTTTTGGAACACCCTCTCTGTAGTTCATATGTACATAGTTGCTTGCTTTTCATTTTCCCAAACTAGGATGTGACTCCTTGAGAGTAGGGACTATTTGTTTGTTTTCTCCCTTTCTTTGCATCCTCAGCACACAGCTTACCTGGTATATAGTGAGCACTAAATAAATGCTAGTTGACTTAAAATGACTTGAAAGCTATAACTTCCATCCATGTGTTTCCAGGCTTTAATTCAACAAACATAGGCAGCTAGCCAGCATCTCTCATGTAATGAATATACACAG
>CM053582.1:151350309-151372809 GCA_028627135.1 Pseudochirops cupreus | reverse complement strand
TTAGTCACCAAGTGTGTCATATAGTACAATGCTGGGTATCCAGGGATGGAAAGACAGGCAAAGTTTAGATAAGATTTAGCCCTATCCCTGATAAAAACAAAAACATGTAACTATAATATACGATGTCTAATGAATTGGTAAGTTCATTAGAGGAGTAAAAAACAAAACAAATTCCTAAGTGAGGTATAAAGGCAAAAAAAATACCAGTCATCAAGGATAACATATAAAATAAGGAATCAGAGTTAAAGCGACATAGTGGAGGAGGGAGGCCATTCTGTGCACAGGTAATAAAATAAGCATAGTGATAGACAATGGGAGGATACCTGGTCAATCTCAGAGAGCAGATCAGTTTGACTGGTGGTTGAAATGAGATGAAAACAATCATAAGAGATAAATCCAGAAAGGTGGGAAGGTAACAATTAGTGGAGGGCTTTGATTTCCTAGTGAAAGAGTTCGAACTAAATAGTATAATGTTCTATAAAATGGGGGTAATAATACATATATTACCCAAATCAGACAGCTCTTGGGACAGAACTATTTTATAAACTTGAAAATAAGATAGTAATATTGTAGAATGGAAGGAGCCCTGGATCTAGAGTCAAATATCTTCAGCTGAAATCCAGACTCTGCCCCTTACTATCTAGGTAATCTTAGAAAAATCACTTACATTCATCAGGCCTCAGTTTCTTCATCTGCAAAATAAGGATATCTGACCATATAATTTCTAAATGCTCTCCAGATTTAAATCTATGACATTATTATAATCATAAATCCTTAACATAGTAACATCATAATGTTTATCATTCTCTCTTAGTCAAGTGTCAGTCCACAGTTGACCAACATACATTAAGCACTCTCTGTGCACAAAGCACTGTATGCAAAGTGCTAAAGATATAATGGAAAAACGAAAAACAAACAAACAAAAACCAGTCTTTGCTAACAAGTAGTATACAATCTAACAGGGGAGATGAGATGTAAATATTTATGCATATGCATGCATGAATAACATATACATATATATGTGCTCACATATATGTGTATATACTTAAATGTGTATATATAAGTATATATAATATAAATAAATATATGTAATTTGTACATGAGCAGGTACACACACAGAGCATAGGCAGGTAATCTGAAAGGGTAAGTCAATAGTGGCAGTGGGGGGAAAGAAGAAGATGGAAGGGCTGGGAAAAGGCGACAGAAGATGAGATTCAAGTTGAATTCTGAAGGAAATTAGAGAAACTAAAAAGTAGAGGTAAAATGAAAGAGTAGATCAGTTATGGGGGGGTCAGTTAATACAAATAATCTGCATTAGTTAAGAAAAATATGTGTATACATGCATATATATATGTGTGTATATTTATATATATGAACTTATGTATATGTGAACACATATATGTATACATATACGTGTGTGTGTGTGTGTGTGTGTGTGTGTGTGTAAGAATTGCCTGTGACAAGGGAGCCTCATTTCATCTGATTTCTGAAGACGTTTCCAATCAGGGTAAAGATCTCTTTTTGACTCTCGGTTATTCAGGAGATTAGTACACAGTTTCTACAAATGAACTGAAGAGTAGCTAATATAAAATCTAAGTAAATCCTTGATGTGAGAGCATGCAATATCTGATCCACTCTATAGAAATGGAGTGGAAGTTATGTAGTTCTTGCCCTTGGAGTCATGAAGAGCTTGATTAAAATCCCACTGAGGACACTTAATAGCTGGGCAACCCTGAAAAATCACTTAATCATTCTGGGCCTTAGTTTTCTCTCGCCTATAATGAAGGGGGTTGCACTTGAGGGCCACTAAAGCCCCTTCCAATTCTGAATCGGTGATCTTATTAAATGACTTAATATAAAGAAAATGATACTTGTATGTAAAATGAGACCCAGGATCATCAATTATTCAAGTATTTACAAAGATGTATTATGAGACAGGCACGTTGATAGGCACTGGGCTTATAAGGACAAAAATGAAATGACTCCTTACAATAATGAATTTTCATTCTAATGGGGGAAATGTGAATTTAGAGCTACATGGGATCTTAGAGGGCATTTAAACCTAAGGAAACTGACATTCAGAAGATCAAGTGATTTGCCCAATGCCATAGAAGACTATTTGAATCCTGGTCTTTTTGACCCCAAGTTCTGCATTTTATTTACTGTGCCACTCTTCACTTTGGATACTGCTTCCTGGCTAGTCTGTGAACTTGTCCTTCAAATATCCCTAACCATGCTTCACATCTTCAATTACTTCTTACCTATCAGTTCCTTCTATACTGCCTATAAACTTTCTAAAGACTTACTCATCTTAAAAAAAAAACAACTCACTACTACTACTACTACTACTACTATACATCTTCAATTCTTTCTTTTTCATTTTTTTTTAAACCTGGGACAATTCACTTTTTGACTTGTGCAGTTTACATTTTTGATTTCTTGACATATAGCTCTGAAAAACAGGCATTAAAAAAGTATACTGTGTTCAAAATGGAACTTCTAGAAAATATCTTTAAACCCAAATCGTTCTGGCTTTCATTAAATGGCCAGTAATAACCCCTAGCCCAAGCCTCTGTGGCTCATGGTTTAGGTTTTTATGGATTAGAATGAGTGTAAACAGCAATTGTTTTCTGTTCTGGCCAAAAATTCTAAGGGTCTTCCCCTCCCAGCCTGATATTTTTAGAGTGGTTAAGTTGAGCCATCTTTTGTCTCAATTCTTACCTAGCCTTTAGTTATCCAATGGGTGTGGCCTCAGACAAACTGAGACCTGGGAAAGACCTTAATTTAGAAAGACCAAGGTCACCTACTGCATTCTGGGCCATTGTCAGTTGCCCTTACCTTTGTCTTGCCACTGTTCTCCAACGACTATGGAAGAAAGAATAAGGCTGATGACTTTGCACAGCTCTGCCTGAATCAATTCACCTACAAATTCACTCAAATACAGTCCACATACAAATCAAGATAGCAAACTCATGATATCATTGGTTCTCTTCAAAAACAAAGGATGTGCAACAACCATTTGACTCCATCACTCTCTAAATCTAGTTTCCTATATCTTTCCTTGCTTTCATAGTAAAACTCCTAAAAACCAAACAAATCTACAAATTTACATCACACAACCTTTCTGCTGCTGGACAATCCTACAATAACTCCCTTTATCAGCTCACTATCTCACTCTCCCTGTTGGCTTTTCTAAATCTTTACAATCTTCCTCAAACCTCCCATGGTTCCCCTCCCCTACTTTCTCAGCTGAGAACCTTGCCTCATATTTTACAGAAAAAAAAATGAGGCCATTAGTCAGGAACTCCCTCTTTTCCCCTCCCTCATGTCTTGTCACTCAAGTGCCTTTTGCCACCTTCCCCTCTTTCACCTGTCTCATATGATGAAGTGGTCTTAATCCTTACCAAAGGTATCCCCTCTAATCTGTTCAAATGACTCATTCTACCACTCCTAATCTCCTCCAACAGAAAACCCCCTCTTGCATCCCCATGCTTTCACTTATTTTCAATCTCTACTAGGCTAATTTCCTACTGTCTAGAGACATGTCATTGTCTTCTATATCTTGAAAAACCTTCACTTGAAAATCCAGGTATCATCTCATATTTCTTCTGCCTTTTGTTGCAAAACTCAAAAAGGACATTTATGATAGGTTCCACAACTTTCTTTCCTCTCACTCTCTCGATAATGTCTTATAATTGTATTCTGACTTTGTTACATTACTGAAACTCCTCTTTCTGAAATTACTAATAATCTATTAATTGTCAAATCCAATAATTTTTCCCAATTCTTTGACCTCTCTACAACCCTTGGCATCTTTGATTTCTCTCTCCTCCTTGCTACTCTCTTTCTCTGGGTTTTCAAGACACCACTCTCTCCTGATTTTCCTTTTCTCCCCTCCTTTCTCCCCCACTCTTCTCTCCTCTCCTCTCCTAAAAATGCTGATGCTTCTTAAATCTACCTTGCTTTCCCCAATCTCTCTGCTGACCTCCAGTCCAGTATGTCCAATTGTCTTTCAGACCTCTCAAATCGGATATTCAATACATATCTTTAACTCAACATGTTTAAAACAGAACTCATTATTTTGTTCCTCAAATCTCTTTTCCACTTTTACCTTCTCTATTATTGTAGTGGGTAACAACACACTCCCAGTCCTTCAGGTTCAAAACCCAAGAGTCATACTAGATTCCTTACTATCTCTCACTCCCCATATCCAAACTGTCTCCAAGGTCTACTGACTTTACCTTCATTAACATTTCTTGATTCTCCTCTGTCTCTCCCCTTACACTGCTACCCACTTTAGTATGGACCCTCATGACCTTATGCCTTGATTATTACTATAGCCTTCTGGTGAGTCATCCTGCCTCAAGTCTCTCCCCAATCCAATCCATCCTCCATTCAGTCACTAAAAGGATTTTCCCAAAGCACAGGTCTAATCATATCAAACCCCACCCCCTTCCAATACACACTTTCTCAATAAATTAGGTTGGTTCCTTTTTGTCTCCAGGAACAAATGCAAAATACTTTCATTGGCTAGTTTACTACTTTCCTTAAACCTAATTCCCAAAAAGGTACTTTTCAATCCAGGGATACTGGCCTAATAAGAGCATTCTCTCAATCTGTTCCCTACACCTGGAATATTCTCCTTCCTCTGCTTTGACTACTGACTTCCCCAGCTTCTTTTAAGTCCCTGTTAAAATCCCACTTTTTACAGGAAGCCTTCTCCAAACCATCTTATTTCCAGTGCCTTCCCTCTAATAATTATTTCCTATTTATCCTGTATATAACTTGCTTTGTATAGATTCGGTTGCATGTTGTCTCCCCTATTAGACTCTGAGCTCCTTTAGGATAGAGACTGGGTTTTGTCACTTTTTATATTTCCAGCAGATAGCATAGTGCCTAGTTCATAGTAGGCACCTAGTAAGTGTTTATCGATTGATTGATTTCCACTTATTCCCTCCATTTCTTCCCTTCTCACCAACTTCTAAACTGCTCATAAACCACAACATGCTTGTTATTAAGGTCCTTAAGCATCTAGCTAATTTCTAAGTTTAACTGTATTTTCTTTGTCCTTCTTGAATTCTCTACAGCCTTTGATACTAATGACTAACAATTGCTACCATATACTGTTTCCTTCTTTAGGTTCCATGACACTGTTGAACTGATTATCCCTCACCTATTCTCAGTATCTTTTGCTAGGTCATCATCCCAGTCCCAACTCCCAACCATAGATATTATCCAGTGTTGTGACCACAAGCAACTTCAGCTACAATGAAATAAATTATCATCTCTATTCAAGTAACTCTGATATTTACATCCAGCACTAAACTCTATCCTGAGCACCAACCACCATCCTATCAAAAGTGCCTATTTGATATCTCCACCTGGATGTCCTATAGACATCTTAAGCCTTTAGGCATAACACTGTGCATGTTGTCAATTTTATTTTCTTTTTCTGTGGAAACAATATAATCTTTTATTTAGGACAAGGATAAGCAATAAAGTAACAGAACTCAATCATAGCCAATGTTCTTTGTGAGTACTGCCTCATTTCCCTTTCCTCTCTCAGAGAAGTTTAGGTATTGATCATCTCCATGGCTTGACCCCTTAGCAAGGGGCAGCTAGGTGGTGCTGGGCCTAAAATCATGGAGACTCATCTTCCTGAGTTCAAATCCAGCTTCAAACACTTGCTAGATATGTGACCCTGGCCAAGTCACTTCACTCTGTTTGCCTCAGTTTCCTCATTCCTAACATGAGCTGGAGAAGGAAATGGCAACCCTTTCCAGTATCTTTCCCAAGAAAACCCCAAATGGGGTAGAGTTGGAAACAACTGGACAAGAAAACCATGTAGTAAGCTTAGGCGATTATTTTTCTATAGCCAACAGCAGGGGAATGAAAACTTCATTGAAAGCAGCTCTGGAACCTTGGCTCAGGCAGGGTCCTGCCAGAGGCTTACAGCTCTAGCTGTCTCCTTCCCTGGCTCAACTTGACTTGGGACCTAATAGCAATTTGCCCAAAAGCCCCAAATTCGTGCTGCCACTACTCTCTGGTTCCCAGAACTCACCACTGCAGTCTTTCTCCATTTCAAATTTCTTAACCCACTCAATCATCACATATTAAAGGCCTGCTTTGCACAAAGCACTGTGTTGATTTATGAAACATAGGAGGACTTGGAAGTTCAGCCAGGAAGCCCCTTCAACTATGGTTGGAACAGAAGCTGATGCATGTCTAGCTTCTGAAAGTATGGTCAGTTCCAGGGCCTGTCACACCAGGTACAATCTAACACTCAGTCCTTAATGGAGAGAGCCTACAGAATCCTGAAACGGAGCGGGGCTGGTAGAGGTCGGTTGGTCAGTCCGTCACCTAGTGAACAGAAGCACTAACTCATAGTGTACAGTGTGTGGAAACATGTCCACAGGCACAGCTTGTCTCAAGACAAAAGGTGCACCCAGGAGATCCTTGCCAGGGTCGGGGGGGCAAGCACAAACTCATGGTAGTTTCTTTTGGCCTTCCCACTGGAGTAGCAGAAAACAAAAACCAGCTTCCTGATGGCTCTGTAATTCCGAATAGCCTGGACCACCTGGCTGTTCAGTCCAGTCCGAGATTGGTCCACCATAGCCACTAGCGACTGGCCAGTGTCCTGCGACTTTAAAAAGCTGGGGCACTATGTTCTCCACCTGTTTGGCAAGGAATTCCCAATTGGTGAATCCACTGAAAGCCGCGGTCCAGCGGAAGTCCTCCATCGCCTGGCCCACCAACCCTGTGCAGGATCTGGGCCGTGGGCCGGGCCAGGGAGAGGCTAGTGGCCCTGGTGCCTTGGCTCAGGTCAAGGAGAAGCTCTCCCACCACCCTGTAGAGAACCTCGACGGCAGCCGAATTAATCAGGAAAAAGGCATCCGGGGAGATGCGGAATTTCAGTCTGGGGAGGTCTTCGAAAATGTGAGGCTCGCCGGCCAGGAGCCGGTAGCGGGGTTGCTGCTGGCCCCACTAGGCATTCTCTTGGAAGTAAAGGGACCTCTTCACAGTTGCCGCCTTCCGGGCTTCCTGAGTGAGCGCAGGCGGGCCTCGAGGCCCCCCAGGAGGCCATGAAGCTTCTCCGCCTTCAAGCTGAGCTGCAGCTAGTAGTCCAGCTGCGTCACCAGGTCCGCGAGCCGCTCGGGCCACGAGCCCAGCTCCAGACCCCAGTCCTCCGGCGCAGGCGCAGCCGCCGCCTTCTCCGGGCACGCGACGCCCAGGGAAGCTCCAGGGAGGCCGCCGGCCACGCAACAGCAGCGCACGAGGTGTCTCATGGCCCCAGCACGAGAGATCGCACTTGGCCGAGGACACCACCGGAGCCGTTGGCCCCGGCACTACAGGCATGTTGTCAATTTTAAAAATAATGCATTAAGCATCTACTGTGAGTCATTTTGTTATGTAATGGGAATTGAAAGTTAGGACTCATCCACCTTGCTTCTATCCATTCTTACAGCCTAAAAGTAGTATGAGATGGCAAAAGATAAACATCGCCATGATGGGCAGTTCATAAAAGTCTGAGAAGATTTACTTTGGCAAAATAGAATTGCTTAATGTAGCCAGAGGCAAAGTGGAGAGAGCTCTGTGGCAGAAATCAGGAAGATAAGAGTTCAAACCTAGAATGTGACCAGGGCAAGTCACTTAATCATTGATTTCTTGAGTTTCCTAATCTATGAAATGGGTATGATAATAGTAAACCCCCTGTCCAAGTTATTATGAGAATAAAGTGAGATGTTTGTAAATCTTAATGTGCTACACAAATTCTAGTGATGATGATGATGATGATGGTGAAGATAAGGATGAGGAAACAAAATTTAGACAGTTCAGCCAAGTTCAATTTAATCCAGGAAGCATTTCTTGAATATCTACTACATTCTCACCCATGGAGTAGAAAAATCTTATCAGAACGTGAAGTCAGAAGTCTTGTCTGTGTTCTTTCTAGTGCTGGTCTTTATGTATGATTCTGATCACATAATTTATCTTTCTCAGTTATACTTTTCTCACCTATAAAATGAAGGATCTGAATAAGCAATCTTCCTAAGGTCCCTTCTCACTCTAAAGTCTTCTACCGTAATGAGTGTCCTTTTTATTTAAAAAAAAATTCTAGCCTTATATATATATTTTTTTATTTTTCTCAGAGAGGAAAGAAATAGCAAAATGTCTTTGTAGGACACATATGAGAGCAAAATTGCCCATCAAGTGGTTACTATTTCCTGCGGGCTTATATTGTTCCATACACTGGAGGTTATGGATTCTGAAAGTGATGAACTGCCTGTCACCTCTTAGAAGAAAGGTGATGGACTAGAGATGATGGATGAGATCCATACTCTCAGACAGGACCAATATGTTGGTTTGCTTTGCTTGACTATACATGTTTATTACAAGTGGTAAGTCAGTGGGTAGTGATAAATATGTAAAATAAAACATGAATAAAGCTTTTTCTTTTAACCACAGAAGGAAAAAAAAGCAAAAAAATGAGAAGTATAGAAAGAGACACACATTAATAAAGTAATTTTGTTTGGCTTGTTAAATTGTATAAATATAAAACTTATGTGTATGTGTGAAAATAAACTCTGTAATACATTCACAATTTCTTAGGTACTATTTATTTCTTATTCTTTGTTATATATTTAAGTGGTTTTGTTCAATAAAGAGTATTTTATAAGTTCATATATAAACATGCCTAGATATGGATATGGAAATGGATATAAATACAATTATGGGTATGTATATGTATTTAATATGTATTTAAAGGAATGAACTTAATCCCCATGAGGGGTTTTCATCAAGCAGAATGACTTCATATTAGCTCTCAGAGGGCAGTGACAATTTTATCTTTTAATTCCTAGCATCTAGCATGGGGCCTTGTAACTTGTAGTGCATAGTAAATTTTGGATTAAATCCTATACCTATATTTGCCCTTCTGCAAAATGGGTATTTAAATGCTTAATGGAGCATCCATTTAAATTAGCCATTGTAGATTTCCTCAGAAGGAAGGAGTATCATCTGTGACCAGTATTATAACTTGTTATTAGGTTGAGCTGGTATGATAATTCTAGTTCCTATAAAATCAAAATATATTCCTGCTCTTTAAATCCTTAATTTAATGGAACAGTTAAGCAGTCAATAATATTTATTGGATGCAGTGCCTTATGGTAGGCATGTGGTAGTAAATATTCAGGATTAGATACTCACATTCAAAGAACTTACAAGGGTTTGATGTAATTTTTCGCTCTTAACCACACTTTAAAGTTGTTATTTTTTTATGATCCATCAAAACAGCAAGAATCTAATGACAATGATGTATCCCTCAAGTCTGTGTATATTATATTTCACAATATATCCCACAGAGAAGCTCAAGTGGTCTTTGCAATTCAGTAAATACTAAGAAGGTTTAAATTTAATGACATTTTGAAAAGGATATAACTCTATGCTTATGGATGTGATTTAAAAAAAATTTACTAAACTCCCCAAACTTCCGATTACAACTAATATTTTACTTAGCAAATCACATGGCACTTTTTTTTTTCAAAAGAAAATGTTGGTTTTGGCCTTATGATATTTCTTATACTTGAAAAGATCTATATATGAACCATAGGTTTAGAACTGAAGGGGCCTTTGAAGACATCTGGTCAAACCTGCTCATTTTAGACATGAGCAAACTGAGGCCCAGAGAAGGAAAGCCAGCTCATAATCACATATGGTGACAGGGTAAGAGCCGAACCCAGGTCCTCCAATTCCAAGTCCAATATCCTTTCCAGCTCATCCCGCTGTTTTCAGGTATAGACAGTTCTTATCAATTGCTGTGGCACCCAAAACATCTGATTGCCTGGTGGCTAATCTGTTGCTGATGACCTCCTTCAATATCCGACATATAATTATCAGGCTTGTTAAAAGACTATAATCAAAGATTTTCCTGATTGGTAAGAGTACTAGAGTTGACACACCAAACGAGTAGCCTGTAAGATTCACCTTTCCACAAATGAAATCTTAAGGAACTTATTAAAGTTGAACTATTTACATTCCTACATGGAAAGATGATAATTGTAACTCATGAGACTTTTCTCAGTATGAGGATAGTTGAAGGGAATATATATGTATATATGTATATATGTATATATATATATTATATATACACACACACACACACATATACATATGTATATGTATACATACAGATATGTATATATAGGAGGGTGTATGTGTATATAAATATGTATGTGAGTATGTGCATATGTGTGTTCATGTATACATAGACAGAGGGCACAGGAGGAGTTGAATATGAAGGGATGATATCTAAAAAACAAAATTTAGAGGTAAGAGAAGAATATAACCAGAGAAGAAGAATGGGAGAGATAGAATAGGGTAAATTACCTTGCATAAAAGAGGCAAGAGAAAACTGTTACAATGGGGTGCGGGGAAAGCAGGAATGTGAAAGGAAATGGATCAACCTTACTCTCGTTGAATTTGGCTTGAGTGAATGACACATACTCAATTGGGTATCTTACCCTACAGGAAAGTAGGGGGAGAAGGGGATAAAAGGGGGAATGAGAGAAGGGATGGCAGATTGGGGGAAAGGGTAGTTAGAAGCAAACACTTTTGAAAAGGGACAGGGTCAAAGTACAAAATAGTATAAGTGGGGGGCAGGATAGGATGGAAGAATATATAGTTAGTCTTTCACAATATGACTACTATGGAAACATTTTGCATAACTACACATGTACTAACTATATTGAATTGCTTGTCTTCCTAGTGGGGGTGGATGAGGAGGGAAGAAGGGAAAGAATATGGAAATCAGAGTTTTAAAAACAAATGTCAAAAAAATTGTTTTTTACATGCAATTGGGAAATAAGATATATAGGCACTGGGGTATAGAAATCCATCTCGCCCTACTAGAAAGTTAGGGTAGTGATTGGGAAGGATATGAGAAAGCAAATTAGGAGAAGGGGTGTTCAGTAGGCTGTCTATCTTGGGGTGTGGCGTAGGGGAGAGCTGGGGAGAAAATGTGTAACTCAAAATCTTGTGGAAATGAATGAAATGTGGAAACTAAAAATAAATAAATGAATTGAAAAAAAACCAAAAAGTAGGCTTTAAGTATTCTACAATAAATTCTTAAAACAAGAAAAGTAAAATGTGAATTGGGTAATAAGTAAATTAAAGAAAAAGTCGGACAAAATGAAATACTTCAATGTAGAAAAATAATAATGGAAGAGAACATTGAAAATTGAAATGTTAAAAACTTCCAGGAAGAATGAAAAGTTGTAAGAGAGGTAAAATCCTAATATAGTCCTCAAAAAAAGAAGAAAAAAGAAAAGGAAGAATTATTAAAAAAAATTGTTTCACAGAAAAATAAAAATAATGAGCAAAGAAATTGGAGGGATAAATAATTATTATTTACTTATGTAATTTGGGCTTCTCTGGATATGCCCAGTCTAACATAAAGATATCCTAGAGGGGCTTTTTGAGCATGCCCAGTTTGTCTAATGTGGAGCCAACTACACCCTCAACCATGTGTGTGAGATAGTCTTGCCGCCTCTGATGGACTGCCTGAGTCTTTACAACTGACAAGACTGAACTATTCTTTCTCTTTCTACTGTGTTCTTTTGGTAACTCTTTTTTGGGTGTATCCCTAGCACTTAGCACAGTGTCTGGCACTTAATAGGCACTTAATAAATGTTTATTGAAATGGAAAAAAAAAAGATTCACCTTTCCACCATGATGAGGCATTGTTTAGTTCTTCTGGGCATTGCTGATTAATAATAATAGTAATAATAATAATAATTATTATTGTTATTATTATTAATCAGTTTTATCTCTTGTGAAGTCTGTAAGTTATTATTTTCTCTTATTCTAAAGACCCATCTGAACATCATTTGAGAAACTCCATTCGTTGTCATTGTTGATACTCTTTTTACAATAATTCATATTTACATTGCAGCTTATAATTTATAAGATAAGTAACTAGAAAATTATCTAGACTTAGACATGGGTTCAGATGCCACTCTTAAATACTTGTCATCTATGAGACCCTAGGCAATCACTAAACCACTCAAATATCCCAGGCAGACCTCTGAGACTGTAGATTATAAGACAGGTGTTGTTCTGCATTGGTTCAGGGATTATCAGGAGTTCTTAATACTAATGAAATCACAGGTCTGGTCAGCAAAAATAGTTAAAAAGTACATTGCTCACAATACCTGTCTAGTAGGTGATAATGGCATTATACATTTCATTTTGAAGAGTATAAAAATGAAAGTTAAGAGTGACTCGTCCATCGTCATATAACAAAACAAAACAAAAAAATATCAGAGCTAGGATGGAAACCCAGGTGTAACTCCATGTGTCTACTGACTATTGGTATGTCTTTCTGAACCATTGTTTCTTCTTTGTTTTTAGTCATGTTGACCCTTCACTTTCTTATTTCTAGTGGTAATTCTATTTTCAATACAATATTTTCTTAAGCTTCAATACCTTAAATTAGATTTTGTCTTATAAAGTCCAGGAAACCAATCTTACATTAAGGATGCAGTTAATTTCACAATAATTTTAGACCTGAGGATTAATCCTTGGCCTGAGAACCAAAGGTAAGTACCAACCATTGACCTTGCTCTATCACCGTCTGTCCTGGCCTTCTCTTTCTACCTCTAGTACTGATATAGTTTGCTTTCTGTCTAGGTAATGATGTAAAAAAAAAAAAGTTGGTTTTCAGCTCAGTAGTGTCTGAAGTACAGCTAGATATGGTCAAGCTCCAGAATTGAATCATAGAACCTGAGAGTCAGAAGGACCCTCAGAGGTCATCTTATCCTACCTAGAATTAAACAAGATCACTCACTAACACAGAAGAGTTAAGCACATGGCGAAAGTGCAGCCTGAACCAGATTAAGATGTAATTGTGAAATATATAGCAAAATAAAGACACAAAGAACACGTTGCTCAATTATTTTAGTCATGTCTAAATTTTCATGACCTCATTTGGGGATTTCTTTGCAACGATACTGGAGTGGATTGCTATTTCATTCTTCAGGTAATTTATAAATGAGGAAACTGAGGCAAACAGGCTTAAGAAACTTGCCTAGGGTCACACAGTTAGGAAGATGAGTTCTCCTGCCTCCGGGTACAGGACTCTATCCATTGCTCCACCTAGCTGCCCTACAATAGAACACAGATATTCTAAGTCAAAATGCAATAGGCAGTGATCCCTGTGTAGTATAATGACTACCATTTCTATTTGAGGCAGGGTCTATCAGCTTCACCAAAATGCTGCAATGGTCCATAACACACACACACACACACACACACACACACACACACACACACACACACACACACACACACACACACACACACACACACACACACACACACACACACAGAGTTAACTTCTGAGCTCATTGAGGTACTTAGGATAATTAGCATGGAAGAGAAGAGACTTGGGGATTATAGGATATGTATCTTTAAAAATATGAAGGTCTGTAATATAGAAGAAACATTCAACTTTTTGATGGTCCTAAAGGACAGAATTAAAAGCAATAATTAGAAAGTGGAGAGAAGTAGATATTGGCTCAATAAAAGAAAAAAAAATGGAACATTTAGAAATGTCCAAAAGTGGAATAAGCTGCATTTGGGAGATTTTAGGACTACCCTTAGTAAACAACTTCAAGCAGAGACTGGATGAAACTTTCCACAAAGACTAGAGATGGGGTTCTTGTTTAGGAAGTCAATTTAAGTAGTAGATGATTTAAATCTGAGAGTCTGTGAATTTGTGGATTGGAAAGCAAATTTATTCATGACACTGGGATCCTCCTCTTATTACAGCTTCCCCGTGAGGGAAGGACTGCTGTGACTCCTATGATAATACCCTAAGACAAATGTTGGACTAATGAGGACAAATTACACATTTTCCCCCAGTAGACTCCTTTTTTTTTTAACAAGGTTTAATAAATCGTTTTCAAATTGCAATTAAAGTCACAGGTCAGCAATCATTTTTCAAAAATACCCCGATAATGTATTTGCCTTCCTGAGTATGTTTACTTTTCCTTAATTCCAGACCTGTTTTCTCCTCTTCCTTCTTTCATGACAGTACTTAGGTAGCATGATGCAGTGGAAAGAGAACTGCCCATGAAGTCAAAGGGCCTGGGTTTGAATCCCAGCTCTGTTGATGACTATGTTTTGTGAGAAATCCATTTAACATCTCTCTGCCTCTATTTTCTCAACTGAAAAATGAAGGGCTTGAACTAAGTGACTTCTAAGGTCTCTTACAGATCTTTATTTATGTTCCTATCATTCTTTCTGTGCTATAAAAATTCTGGCAGCTCTCTCTGAAGCCAGTTCTAGGAAAAAAAAATGTATAGTCTGCAAAGTTTATCTTGGATGATTCAAATCTTTCATTATACTTCCCTTTCTACCCTTTATGGGGCTATTCCTCTCCAGTGCTTGAGTATCCAGTGCGAATATTCTGATATGATTCTTTTTATTAATAAAACCCTACTTACAGGAAAAACTTATACCAGTCAGTGACACCATAGTAGGAACTGAATATCATTATTTCCTTGCTCTTTTCTATGGATTTACATTATAAATCTTAGGGTTACTCTGGAATGGAAGGTCTCCATTCCCTAGCCCAAATCCTTCAAACATATGGAAGCGTTCAGAAGTTATCTGCTGGACCAAGGGAGTCTTCTAAGAACCTCTGAATTCATAATAATTGCCTATATTATTCATGAGAAATGACTTTCCAGATTGTAATTCTTTAGTATCTTAGTAAGTTTCAGGAAAGGATGGAACAAGGTCAAAGATGTGACATTAATACAAACTTGCCTTTGTCTATTTAGAGGGCTGTCATTTGGGAAAGGAAATATACTTGTTCTGTTTGGCCCTGTAGGGCAGAACTAGGAAAAGTGGAAGGAAACTCAACAGAGACAGATCTGGCTCTGACATAAGGAGAAACTTACTAATAATGAGAGTTGTTGAAAAATGAAATGCAATGCTTGGAAAAGTGTACCTTCCCCCTCGCTGGAAGTATTTAAATGAGATGGATAACTGCTTGGGGTGATGGGGGGGAGGGTTCCTATTCTTCCTCAAATCCAGACTGTGTTACATGGTCTAGGTTCATGTCTAACCCCAAGTTTTTAAGATGCTGAGACGTGCTCTAATTTTTCTGGTTTGTCATGGAAATATTAATAATTATGTATAGACTTGTTAGTTATATGAATAATAATAATACTTATTATAGTTAGTGTTTACATAATGTGTAATTGTTTCAGGTACTTTGCAAAGGGCAAAGTAATTATCTAATTAGATCCTCATAACAACCCCGACAGATAGGTGCTATTATTGTCTCCATTTTTGATGGAGAAACTGAAGCAAACAGGGTCAAATGACTTTGCTAAGGTCACACAGCTCGTGTGTGGCCAGATTTGAGCTCAGGTCAGTAAGAGTACCGAATACTAATGCTGTATATACTACTAAACTAACCCAATTTTTTAAAAAGACAGTCGATACACGGAATCAGAATAATGAGGACATTGGGAAAGTTGGTAGAGACCCTAATTTATTTTTCTTCAACCTGACAGTCTCCATGTGGAGTTAAGACACTTCAGGGAAAAGGAGGCAGATCTGATGATGGGTCTTATGGAGACACAGAAGCATATTCATGATGCAGTGTTACTGTGGGTGTATGATTATTCTTCCTCTTTCCTCCTTTTCCATTCTTTCACCAAAGAAACTTTCTTCATCTGCCTTGTCTTTTATTCCATTCACAACAGCTAGAGAAATCTTAATATCCGGGAAACCATGGTGAATTAAAAAAAACCATACAAACACAACACAGAAAACCAACTATATACATAGAGCATTGTGCTGAGAAAAGTCCCTGAGGCAGTTGGGTCGCATGGTGGGTAGAGTGCAAGGTCTGGAGCCAAGAAGACTTGAGTTAAAATCCTATCTCAGACTCTAGCTATGTAAATCTGCCTCAGTTTCCATATCTGTAAAATAGGAATACTAATAACATCTACCTCCCAGAGTTGTTGTGAGGATCAAATGAGGTAATAATTGTAAAATATTTAGCGCAGCGCCTGGAACATAGTAAGTGCTTATAAAAATGTTAGCTTGATGATGGTGATGGTGATGGTGATGGTGATGGTGATGGTGATGGTGATGGTGATGGTGATGGTGATGATGGTGATGATATAAGCAGAGTAATTTGAGGAGTAGAAAACAGTTCAGTTTGGCTGGAGTATGAAGTTCACAAGGAGAATAACATTTTCCTGTGGAAAATGAGGAGCTTAGATTAGATACTTTCCAAGTTCCCTTCTACCTCTAAAGCTTATGATTGTTTATCTGTATGTCATCAGATAGAATTAAAATTTCCTCCAGCGTAAGAAAGAAAAAAAAGCATTATTTTTAAAATTAATAAAACAATTATAAATTATATAATAATATGTAAGAAAATAATTATAAATTAATGATAAAACATTATCATTAACCATCCTGAGCCTCAGTTTGTTCATCTAAAAATAGGGATAATAATCCTTCCACTACTAACTTCACGTCGTTGTTGCGAAGATCAAATGAAAGGGAAAAACAGCTGCATAGGGCAGTCTGATTATTGGAGCATTACAGCAATTGAGCTATTATTATTTACTGGTCATTAAATACCACCTTACTGGGCTAGATGCTGGCTTTTGTTTTTGTTTGGAGATTTTTGTTTTTGTTATAGAAAGAACACCTGCTAGCTTAACTTATTATTACTTGTGCTTCTGCAGAAAATATGTTGCTACCAAGCCTCACTGCTGGGCAGGTTGGCTGGTGAAACAAAAGTTCTTCTGTGTCAGTAAATCAAGAAAAATGACAGCCCTAAAAATAGTTTTACCTATCTTGAGATAATTACAACCCTAGAGAGTTAGAAGCTTTAAGTGGTACACACAGCCTTATGCAACCTCCGGGACATGATTCATCTCAAGCTAACCACACCCCTCTCAGGGACCAGCTGGCTAATTGCAAAAATCCCCATACTTATATAGGCCACTGAAAAACAAAAGGATAAAAAAGACATTAGAAAGAAACATATCATAACTTCATTTTCCTCCTGTAGAATCATAGAGATGGATCAGATTTGAGAGGTCATCTGGTCCAGTTTACCACTTGAAGCCTGAATCTTAGAATCAGAGCAAGAAGCAATGTTAGTGGCCATCTTGTTCAACTTGTAATTAAAGAATGAGTCAGAGGATTTGGGGCTTTAAAGGAATTTTTGGTGGTCATAGTAGAGATTCCAAATGGTGTTTCCACTATGACACTGACTAGCCCTCATTCAACCTTTATTCAAAGATATCTCTTTGTAGAGGAAAGCATCATCTCCCAACGTGCCTTATTCTATACTGGGACTTTGATAATATTTTTTGAGAAGATCTAGTTTTGGATCCTAATTGTCCCACTTATTATGCTCTGTGAATAGATGAATTAATATAATAATCAATGAATAATTAAAAAGTAAGTGCTAATTATTTGCCAGTCACTGATGTAGATAAAAATACAAAAGCTTGTAGTCTCTTTCCTCAAGGAACTTATATCTTAATAATGGGTCAGACCTCTTTTCCTAAGTATTCACCTGGGAACTCTACAGATCAAGCATAATATTTCCATGCCATAGCAGTCATTCAGATATTTAATACTAAATAAAGTACCAAAGAAGTATGTGAAAGAACAATAAGGAAGAAAAGAAGGTGGAGTGATAAGGATGATATAAATAGAAAGTGAGAAGGAAGAGAAGAGAGAAAATACCTTAATAAAACTTTTCTGAATCTGTAATTTGAATCATAATTCAAATATAGAATGAATTTGCAAAATCCTTATTAAAATATCAAGCTTCAAATACTGAGACAGAAAATAATCTTTCTAGCATCAGCATTGTTCCAGAGTAGCTGTGTGCCTGGGAGTCAAGGACAACTGTTGTCTCTCCAGAGACTGAAAGTTGAATAATATGCAAATGGTCATGTAAATCGTGTGCCTACTTCAAAGTGTTGCTCTAAAGAAAATGTTTTCTAAACTGGTAAATGAAATATAAATATTAGTTAATGGTGGACTATTTAAGGAGACTCATTTTTTTTCCCTCAAAGAGTAAAACAATGTCAAAAGATGTCTAAAATATCTGAATATTTTCCCCTTTCAAATAGTTCAGTGAAGCTCTGAACTTACCAATAGAGATATGGTCCTTCCCATGACCATCATAGCATACCCTTGTTAGGAATACTATTAGCATGCAGCATGGCATTACACAACAATATTTTGAAGGATATTGTCAAAGAAATGTATGATATAAAGATTTTTTAGGCTGAAAAGCTGGAATAAATCTGTTGCACAGCATCTACCAGGAAGAACATATCTGTGCATGTGTGTATGTGCATATGTGTGCATACATGTGTGCATGCAGGTGTATGTGTGTGTAATTGTCAGTGAACTTAGAATGAGAAGACCTTTGTTCAAGAGTTGGTTCATATTGGACACATGACTATGCATGATAGGATGATAAGACATTGTGAAAATTTATTTTACAAGCCTTAAAATTTAAAACCATGTAATTTATTATTATATAGCCTATTTCATAAATAAAATGTTTTTATAAACTGGCAAATAAAATATAAATAGTACTATTTATTCATTTTTTGAGGGAGTGGAAGGCAGGGGAATTGGGTTTAAGTGACTTGCCCAAAGTCACAATAAATAGTACTATTTGAAAAGAGTAATTTTTTTCCCCAAAGAGTGGACCATTATTGAAAGATGTATAAAATAATGTGTGCATACACAAATATATATTATGTATGCATATATTTTAATTGTGTCAACCCTAATAATCCTGACACATTTATGCCAGATTGCATTGTGTGACTAATCCGTGTCCTTCCATAAATTCAATATATGGGACTTTCTCCTCTTTTTCTTCTTCTCCTCCTCCTCTCCTACTCCCATTTCCTTTGAATTATGGAAGGGTTTAAATTAGAATCTTACACAAGGCAAGGAGGCATGGGTATGCCATACTTGTTGGGGGAAAAGAGTATATACCCCTACCTATACCAATAATTTCAGAGATCCAGTGAAGTCTTTAAAAATGGAAATATAACCAGTTATTTTAGACAGCTTTTGATAGTGGTCTATTCTTTGGGAAAAGATGAGTCTTAAAATAATTGTGTTATTAACTCATATTCATATTTCACTTGCCAGTTTACGAAACATTTTCTTTAGAGCAACACTATGAAGTAGGCTGTGTAAGAACAATAAATCACATGCATTTAAACTTTAAGGTTTATAAAATACATTTTTCACAACCCACTTATTATCCTATCAATCATAATCACATGTCTATTAAGTTTGAACCAGATCTTGTTAAGGTCTACACATTCTAAGTTTATTGGTATACACACACACTCTTTCTCTCCCTCTCTCTCTCTCACCCCCCTCTCTCTCTCACTGGTATGTTCCTCCTGTTGGATTCTGTGCAATGGATTCATTTCAGCTTTACCATTTAAAAATCTTTAAAACCATTCATTATTTCAAGGTCTTGTGCTCAGCATCAGTAGAGTATGCAGCAATGAGCAAGATATAATACCTGACCTAAAAGGAGTTTAAAGTTTAACAAAATTTAAATTATATACCTTCTCATCTAGTCAAGTATAACTTCCCTGCAGGTTTTGTTCTCCAATAAGTCCTGTATTTATATAACAATATAATGTTATCTAAACTCTGCCATTTTTTGTTTATTATGATGGTAGCAGCACCACCAAATTCAAACTCAAATGGAAGAAAATAGAGAAAACCATCAGACCATATGGATTTGATATAAATAATATCCTTCAAAAGTATGAAGTGGAACAGATGAATAGATTTAAAGGATAAAGCAGATCTAGTGGATAGGGTGCCTGAAGAACTATGGACAGAGCTACTCAATGTTATACTGGAGGCAGAAAAAATAATCCAAAGAAAAAGATCAAGGAAACAAAATGGCTATCTGATGAGACTTTAGAAATGGCTGAGGAAAGAATGAGAGTGAAAAGTAAAGGAAAAAAGGAAAGATATACTGAATGCAGAATTCCAGAGAATAGCAAGGAGAAATAAAAAAGATTTTCTTAAAGCAATGCAAAGAGAAGGAGAAGGAGAAAAAGGAGGAGGAGAAGGAGGAGGAGGAGGAGAAGGGGAAGAGGAAGAGGAAGAGGAAGAGGAGGAGGAGGAATGGGAAAGATAAGACAACTATTCAAGAGAATTAGAGACATCAAGGAAATGTTTCATGCAAAAATAGGCATGATAAAAGACAAAAATGGTAGGGACCTAATAGAATAAGAAAAGATCAAGAAAAGATGGTAAGAATATGTAGATAAGCACTATGGTGTGGATCCTAACCTAGAGCCAAACCTCCTATGGAATGAAGTCAAGTGGGCCCTAAGACTCATTGCTAACATTAAAGGTGAGGAAGGCGGCAGAAGCCCAGCCAAGTTATTTAAAATCCTAAATATGATGCTGTTAAAGTGCTTCATTCAACATGACAGCAAACTGGAAAACTCAACAGTGGCCACTGGACTGCAAAAGATCAATGTATGCAACAGTTCTAAAAACGGCAATGCTAAAGAATGTTTTAACCACCAAACAAGAGTCTTCATTTCTCATACTAGCAAGATTGTGTTTAACATTCTGCAAACCAGCTTCAGCAATGTCAACCACGAATTACCAGCAGAGCAGGCGCATTTTTTGAAGAGGCAGAGAAACTAGAGATCAAATTGCCAGCATTCACTGGATTATGGAGAAAGCAAGGCAGTTCCAGAAAACAAACAAACAAACAATCTATGTCTGCTTCATTGACTACACTAAAGCTTTTGACTATGAGGATCACGACAAAATGTAGCAAGTCCTCGAAGAGATAGGAATAACCAATAATCTTATTTGTCTCCTGAGAAAACAGTATGTGAGACAACAAGCAACAGTTGGAAACCAACATGGAACAACTTGTTGGTTTAAGATGGAAAAGGAGGATGACAAGGTTGTATATTGTTGCCCTATTTATTTAACTTACATTCAGAGTACATCATGAGAAATGGTGAATCAAAACCCAGAATTAAGGTTGCTGGGAGGAATATCAGCAGTCTCAAATATGCAGATGGTAGAATTCTGATGACAAAAAGTGAAGAATTAAAAAGCCTCTTAATGAGGGTAAAAGAAGAAAGTGTAAAAGATGGCTTCAAGTTTAACATCAAAACAACAACAACAAAACAAAACAAAACAAAAACTGTGATCATAGCATGTGGTCCCATAACCTCCTGGAAAAAAAAAAAAGGAGAAGAAATGGATGCAATGTCAGATATCACATCCTTGGACTCAAAAGCAGAGAAATCCCCTAGCCAACAAAGGTCCAAATAGTCAACACTGTGGTTTCTCTAGTAGCAAGGTATGTCTTTGAGAGTGAGACAATAAAGAAAGATGAGCATCACAGAACTGACACTTTCAAATTGTGGTGTCAAAGACTTTTGACAGTCCCTTGTATAGGAAGGAGATCAAGTTAGTCAATACTTATAGAAACTAATTCAAACTTTTCACTAAAAGGTCAAATACTGAAGCTAAAGCTTAAATACTTTGGCCACATAATGAGAACAAAGGACTCATTGGAAGAGACCCTCATGCTGGAAAAGATTAGAATTTACAAGTGAAAGGAGATGGCAGAAGATAAGATGGTTAGTGTTATAGAAGCAAAGAACATGAGCTTGGACAGACTTCAGGAGACAGCAGAGAAGAGAAAGGCCTGAATGACAACAAAAAAGGAGTACTCTGTTGATACGTCTGACTCTTTTTTTGGGGGGGGGGTTCTTCATTATTTTCTTTCAGAAATGCCAATATTAACAAATAATCTTTACACTTACAGAAGCATCTTCTACATATAACCTTATTTACAACCTCCTGATATAATTCAACACTACACTTATATTAATTAGATTAATGGAATATGTAATATTGGAACTAGAAGGTAACTTAGAAGTCAGAATTTTAGCAGGTAAGATGTTAAAAGGGATTGATAATATTCTGCTGTTAGCATACAGAATTATAGTGATGGAAAGGCCATGAGACTATAGGAGGAGACTTAGAACACACAACGTTAAAGCTGTAAGAGGCCTTAGAGCACAGAACTTGAAATCTTAGAGCTGGGGGCAGCTAAGTGGTGCAGTAAATAGAACACCAGCCCTGGAGGGAGGACCTGAGTTCAAATGTGACCTCAAGACACTTAATACAAAAAACTAGCCATGTGACCTTGAGCAAGTCATTTAACACAATTGCCCTACCTTCCCTGCTCCAAAAAGCAAAAACCAAACCAAAACAAAATAGTAACAAAAAAGCAAAAACAAAAAAACAATACTTAGAGCTGGAAGAGTTTAGGAAATAGAATATTTAGGAAATAGAACACAAATTATGGAATTTTGATGATGAAAGTCATCTTGGGGAATACATTGTTAGAAATAT
>CM053582.1:151338833-151350209 GCA_028627135.1 Pseudochirops cupreus | reverse complement strand
TCCCTCACTAGAAGATCATTGCAAAAAACAAAATTATGGGGAAAAACCTTGGGTATATACACTTTGCACCTCAATAGTCAATTAAAAGGTTTTAAAAATTACACAACCAACAGGTTGCTTATTTAATGTCCCCCCCAAAGTCTTGACTTTTTCAATGAAGTAGATTTACTAAATTCAATTTATTGAATAGTTAAATATTTTGGTATTCTGTAGATACATACATTCTTTAACTATTTGTGGGGAAAAGTAACTGGATAACAACTCGTGAACAAAAAGGTATCATGCTATTAATGACTATAATCTCAGCATGAATCAGCAGTATAACAGAGCTAGCAAAAAAAATAACCTTAGGCTTCATTAATTTCTCTGTACCATGACTTTATACAATGCCACCTTGAGTTCTATGTTCAATTCTAGATATCACATTTTAGAAAACAAAACCAAACAAAAACTTAGACAAGACATCCAGAAGAAGGAGAGCAGGGTGAGAAGAAACTGGAAATCTTATCACATGAGAAGTAAATGAGAGTTGGAAATGTTTAGCCCAGAAAAACAAAACAAAACAAAACATGACCCAACAATACCAGTACTTGGTCTATTTCCAAAAATAATTAGGGAAAAAGGAAAAGAACCTACCTATACGTTCTAAAATGTTTATAGGAGCTCTCTTTGTAGTGGCAAAGAACTGGAAATTGCAGGGATGCCCATCAATTGGGGAGTGGCTGAACAAATTGTGGCATATGATTGTGAAGTATTACTGTGCTTTAAGATATAATGTGCTCAATGATCTTAGGAAAAATTGCCACAAAATAATGAGAAGCTAAATGAGCAGAACCAAGAGAATATTGTATATAGTAACAGGAATATTGTTTTGAGAATAACTTTGAGTAAATGTTTTTTTTTTCTATTATGAATACTCAAATTAACTAAAAAGGACATATGAAGAAAGTTGCTATCTGCGTTCCAAGAAAGAACCAATGAATAGATGTATAGTTATTTTACACACACATATATATGTACGCATACATACATACATATGTGTACATCTATATGTGTGCATGTGTATCTCTTTCCATACATATACATACGTATCTATATCTATATCTATGTCTATATCCATATCCATATCTATATAATTTATTTCTAATGTTAACTATCTCTAGTGTGGGTGGAGGAGGGAATAAAAAAGAATATTCACATGATAATTTTCTTGTCTATTTTAAAGAAATAACAGGTGCAAAGTAGATATGTGCTTAGTAGATTTGCAGTTTGATGTACAATTGTCTTTTTGTTGTATTGTTATGAAAATTCATGTTTTATTCCATGAATTAAAAAGAAAATTAAAAAACTTAGGTGGATACAATTACAATTCTCAAATATTCTCATATTTAGCCTGGAAACAAAAGACCAATGGGTGACAATTAAGTGGAGGCAGATATTGCTGCAACACAGGGGAGAGTTATACAGCAACTAGACCTGTTTAAACATTAAGTGGCCTAGCTAACCAAGCAGTGAACTTCCTGTCTGTGATATATTCTAAAATATTCACTTCCATATATAAAATTGATTTGTGATTTTGACACTCTGGCACCATCTCTATAAAAGAAAAAAAACTTTCTCTGACTTGGGAGACATATCTAAGGAACTGCCTGGAATACCACAAGGTTAAATAGATTTCCTAGAGTAAAAGAACTGGTGACACACAATTACTGGTCAATGATGTTGGAATGATCGTTAATTTATTAGGCAAGAGGAAAGATCTATTCATTTCAGAAGTTCTATAACAAGTGTTCTTAACTTGGGGTCCTCAAATGTGTGTGTGTATGTGAGTGTGTATTTTGTAAATACAAGTTGATATTATAAAGGAAGAAGAGGCTCCAGAAGCCAGGTCTCCTCATATATACATTGCTTTTTCTGTAATGCCCTGTTGGCTCCCTCTGTGTTTAAATTGTCCAATTGGAAAGGATAAATAGGTCGAACTTGCTGAACAATTCTACTCCTTCACTCAGCCTGCTACTGCTGCTACTACTCCTGTTTGCAGTCACCTTTACAATATATTTGAAAATTAAATCTGTACATTTTATATTACGAATTTAAAAACATGATTCTGGGACAAGCTTTATAGGCTTCACCATTCTGCCAAATATGTCCATGACACCAACAAAAAGGATAAAATTTCTATCTATTATAGAGAATGTCTTGAAAAAGAACATTAGGAATAATGTCTTACTTTTTTGTTACTTCTTCAGTCTATTTGGTTGTTGTATCTATATTTTAAAATGAAGCATTATTTTGATGAGAGGATTAAAATCAATACTGTATTACTTTCTTTTTGATCCTATTTACATTTAATTGATTTCATCCTGTAATTCCCTAACTCATGGTTCCATGTCTCTGAATTTAGTTCAGAATTCAGTTGTCCTGTAATTGGGTTAAGTTTAGAAATCCAGTTTTCTTACTAATCTATTCTATTCTTGCCTCAAGAAATTATGGTAACCCTGGGGGATGCAGTTTGCCATAAGAGAGTTAGGCCTATTATCTTTATACCGGCAAGTTATCCTTCAAGGATGTCTGGTTCACTATCTAAAGAAATCTGGCCGACTATCTTGCAGGTGGACTCAAAGGATGGACACTTCTTAGTCACAGGAGGGTAGGAGGGCGATTGTTGTTAGCCCCCATTCCCAACTTTCAATCAATCATATTGTCCCCCATGCTTCAGCTTTGCTACCAGTCATGTTGCTCTCAACCCCATGATTTCACCTACCCTGTTCTGTTCTTTGTTTAGTACTTTCCATAAACCTATAAAAGGGGAACTGTCCTTTTGTTTGGGACCTTTGGCTAGAAACTGAGTAGTCATTGACCCATCTTATTGACAGGTTACTAGCCTTTATAATAAAGTGTTATCTTGTTTAAATAAGCATGCCTTAATTTACTTTTTTGGTTAATTTCACTTGCAAAAGTAGCAACAGTCTATTTTCGTTAAAATTAAAAAACGTTTTGTCTATTTACTTTTCAAACCTCACAAAGTAAATGCTTTTGGGGTGGGTGGGTGGAAGGAGATAGTTTGCTATTTTTCTTTCCAAGCTCTGGGTCAGAGGTATACAGTATTTAGAGTCAGTAAACAACATCGATACATCCAATAACTAGCCTCCAAGTACAGGGCTTTCACCGCTGGCTTTCTCTGTAGGTATGTCCTTAGACTGCAATTCCTAGCACTGAGCACTCAATGAAAAATTCTCTGTTGTTTCTACAGAGCAAGAAATTATAAGAGGAGACTCTTCTTTTCTTTTAGTTTCTTTTCTAAACCTGGGCTTGGCATTACTACTTTGTTCTTGATCGAATCACTTCACTTCCATTTGTATCAGTTTCTTCCTCAGTAAGATGGAAATAAGAATTCTTTTAACTTCTGAGGCATGTTGTTACAGTGATAAAATTATAAAATACATGCAAGGTTTCTTTAAAAACAAATATGGAGTCATATGAAAATACAAGAGATCTTTATACTCCATTATCCTCTTAATTCCTATGTCTAATTTCTCCCATTATTAATTGTGCCTTTAAAAAGCACTCCTCATTCACCCTATGTTGCTTAATTAACTCAGATGTTACAAAGAAAGCAAATTAACTTGAGCAGTGGAGAATTTGGTATTTCTGCTATCCATTCAGATGGCTGCAAGGAGGAAGAAACATTGTGAAATATGCAGAAATGGATTTAATTTTCAAGTAGTAGCAGCAGTAGCAGGCTGAGTGAATGATTAGAATTGTTCAGCAAGTTTGACCTATTTATACTATCCAATTGGACAATTTAAACACAGAGGGAGCCAACAGGGCATTATAGAAAAAGCAATGTATGTATAAGGAGACCTGGCTTCTGGAGCCTCTTCTTCCTTTATATTATCAACTTGTATTTACAAAATACTTTAGGATTTGCAAAGTTCTTTCCTTTTTTAATCTCCATGATCTAGGTAAAAAACAAAACAAAACTGACCCTCTCTAAAATGCAATAACTTTACATATAAACAAAGAGATTAAATGTGATTATTTCCAAAGCCCCTTCCTTCTCTAAGCTCTTAGGAATAAATAAGCAAAGGTCAGTCAACAAACATTTATTAAGGATCATCTATGTGCCAGGTATTGAAGTCTGGGGATATAAGGAAAGGTAAAAACATGATCCCTGCCCTCAAGGAGTTCACATGCTAATGGAGGAGACAACATGCAAGTAATTAAGGATATATGAAAGACCAAACATCAAGTGATTGTAACAGTCCCAGAATGAGGTGCTCTGTTCTCCATTACAAAAGCAGATTACTAATAACCACAAAACAAACCAGTAAAAATCCTGTCCTCAACTGAGGCCTTCAACACTGAATTCATACAACCCACAGCAAAGGAACCTTGGTTCCTCATTGGCTACAAAGGCGGTTTTTCTTTATCTTGTTTTTAAAAGAAGGAATTTCAAAGGAATATATAATAATATGAAAAAAAAGTCTGTTATGATTGTTGGAAAAGTGAACATTGATGACCATGTTGTTCTTGATTTGAGATCACTGCAGTTTATAAGGTAAAAGATGTATCCATATGTCCATGAATGAGACTTTCATATTCTTTATAATCTTATTTTCTAATTTTTAATTCCTCTCATTGTATCTTTACAAAAGTACTCCTTATCCACCCTCTGTGGTTTAATTAACCTAAACATTCTAAAGAGAGTAAATTTTAGCAATAGAGCATTGTGATATTGCCATCATCCAATTAGATGGTTTCAAAGAGGAAGAACCATTATGAAATATTAAAAAAAAAGATTTAGTTTTCAAATATATTTTGAAGTTGATAGTGATCTCAAAAAAAAGGATGCCGTTTCTATAACAAACTGTAATTTCTTTAAATGGAGTTGGCATTCTACAAAGTAACCAACCACTGACTCTTGCACATACTAAACACTAAATTAATGTTTAGTAAGTGGCTTTTGATGCTATCTCATGCTACTGACATCCTAAATTCTTAAATTATTGAAGTAAGTATAGGACATAGTTGAGTTCCCTCTATACTTAATTGATCCTCTCTTTCTAAAAGAATCCAGTGAAATTCAGTTATCAATTAGTCGGTGTATCTGAAAGGTATAGAAAATTTATTCTAAATAATCCATATTCAATTGCTTGCTTTCACAATGAGGGTGGGTAGGGACAGAGGAAGGGAGAGAATATGAAACTCAAAGCTTTACAAATGAATGCTAAAAATTGTTTTTGTATTCCACTGGAGAATAAGATGTACAAGCAATGGGGTATAGAAATCTATCTTGCCATACAGGAAAATAGAGTAGAGATGAATGGGAGAAGGAGGGTAGTGACAGAATACATGGCAGATTGGGAGAAGGGGTGGTCAGGGTGCATGCTGTCCTGGGATGGGTGGGAGAGATGTGGAGAGAATTTGGAATTCAAAATCTTGTGGAAGTGCATGATGAAAACCGAAAATAAATAAATTATATAGAATTTAAAAAATAATCCATATTCAAATATGTGAATTTTGGTCTGTCTACACACTTAAAGTTCCCAAAATGCTTTACTATGCTTCACTTCATTCAGAACTATGGAGATCTCATATTTTATAATAATCTCATTCTCTATAAAGAGAAACATATGCTGTGAATGCAAAATACTTTATTCTGTATATTAATAGCATGATAAATACCTTGTGAGTGTTCTAGTCAACTGGTCCAATCAATAGCCAATTCATAATGACGTAGGTTGAGTTGTGAGACATGCCCCTAGGGTTAGCATATCTTTTTTTTCTTCACATATCAGGATCTCATTTCTGTTTTTAATATAAAATACTCTTTACCTAGGTTTTTAATATCCCTTCCTAACAAAAGATCATGTTCCTTCTGTTGGCAGAGAATCTTTTTCAATTAGCAGCAGAAAAAAAAAAGTAAAGTTAACATGCCTTTGTGAAACTACTACAGCTCAGTTTATCTAGGGCAAACTTTCATGTTGACTTGTAGTGATATGCATGTAGTAATCAGATTATATAAAAATACATATGTCTTTTATCTTATTCATTCAATGTAGAGATAACATGGAGATAATAAAGATCTGAACATATATTATTAAGAATCAAACATGTGTCAAGCACTGTGCTAGGAGTTAAATGTGGCATAAAGATAAATAAAACAAAGTTCCTGCCCTCAGGGTGCTTACCATCTGTGTTATGATAAGAGATCACATTCTATAAAACTACAAGAATCACAAAAACTTCCTTCACAACCACTAAAGTATACCCCTATTATCCTCATCCTTTTTCTGGTGAAGAAGCTGAGGTAGGAAGAGATGGAATGCCTTCCCAAGAGGTCACTCAGATAATATGTATTGCTACACTTGAATCCCATCTATTTTTATTCTCATCTCAGTGCATCACTTTGAGAGCTCACTTACTTACTTTACCACCATACATCAGTAAGCTCATTATTGGGAAAATGTTATCACAATGCAAGATGCCATCAAACCTTGGCTTCCCATCTCATCAGCTCCTTCTGTCCTTCTCACTGGAAGGTAGGATCATTAACTCTAAACCTCCATTTAAGGAGGGAGCTCTACTCAGATAATCTATATTTCTTTTGGATTTCTTGGACTTTTCTGTCCTGCTCTGGTACTGAGTACCTTTCCCAGCTATCCATTCTTCCTTTTGTTTGTTGTCTTCTTTTGTTAGATTATAAACTCTTTGTGGGCAGGAACTAACTTTCCTTTTTTTCTTAAATTTATCCATAGCACTGAGCACAATGTCTGGCCTATAGTAGGTTCTTAATAAATGTTTTAAAACTCATTGATTCTACATCCATATTCTTTCCTCAACATCTTACTCCATCTAGGCAGATCAACCACTAGTGACTGGTCATTCCTCCAGGGCATCTCACTTATCTTGTCATCTCACTCCCCTCACCCCTAGCGGTTATTATATAACTTTTCACATCATAAACATTTAATGTGTTTGTTGAATGGATAAATGCTCTGAATTGGGACTGAAAAAAAAATCTTGATAAATACATCATACATAAATGCCATCAAAATTCTGAGGAAGAAAACACAAAGGTTTCTCATTGTATAAATGTTTCAAGTTTAGAGTGTCTGCACCTAATAACCCTCTGAGGTATGTACCTTATGTGAGGAGTGTCCTTAGGAGTAAATTTGGTGAGCAATGGAGAGAGTAGAGAGGAAAGAAGAGAGACGGGGATAAAGCCTTGGAATTGGGGGGCAAAGGGGCACACATAGGAGGTAGGAGAAGAGTAAAGATCCAGGAGAAATAGAAAGTATAAGTGGTTTGATAGGTAGGAGATAATAGTGTCAATGAATCTAAACAAAGAGAGAGTACTCAATAGTATAAAGAGCTGCTGAAAGGTCAAGGATGAGAACAGTGAAGATGCTGTCATATTTAACACTTTGAGAGGCGACTGGTGACATTTGAGACTGCAACTTCAGCACACACTATGCTCACAGAATCGTGTACAAAGTAGGCACTTAGTGAAAGTTTTTTTCTTCCCTTAATGTCATGTATTTTATAGGAGTTGGATGAAAAGACCTTGAAACTCAATTCCAACTAAGGTTCTATGACTCTGTGGCTTCTGCCTCCAGTGTTTAATAGTGAAAAGTGACATTTATAATGATAATCCTGAGGTCTAGTGAAATACTAGATTGTTTCTGAGTTAACAAAGAAAAACCCTATTAATTCAATAAGGTCTTAGAATGATGTGTAATTTGTAAAATCTTCCTCATATTAAACAATGAACAAAAACAAAGACTGCGAGGCTGTAGCAGTGGGATGGGTGGAGGGGCAAGGCAGCACTGGAAGGCTGCTCGTCTCTGCCGGGTGCTCAGATTTTTAGAAGTTATGGAACCCTTCTGTGCAGTTTTACCAGAAATTCAGAAACCTGAAAGGAAGATTCAATTTAGAGAGAAAGTATTATGGACTGCTCTAACCTTGTTCCTTTTCTTAGTATGTTGTCAGATACCACTATTTGGAATCATGGCATGGGATTCTGCATATGTTTTCTACTGGATGAGAGTCATTCTTGCTTCTGACAGAGGAACGTTAATGGAATTGGGTATCTCTCCAATCGTAACGTCTGGTTTGATCATGCAATTGTTAGCTGGAGCTAAAATCATTGAAGTAGGATATATTCCAAAAGACCAATATCTGTTCAATGGAGCCCAGAAATTATTTGGTATGATAATTACTATTGGGCAAGCCATTGTGTATGTCATGACTGGAATGTATGGAGATCCTGCTGAAATGGGTGCTGGGATCTGTCTATTTATAATCATTCAGTAGTTTGTTGCTGGTTTGATTGTGCTGCTATTAGATGAGGGGCTACAGAAGGGTTACGGCTTGGGGTTTGGTATTTCCCTCTTTATTGCCACCAGCATCTGTGAAACCATTGTCTGGAAGGCCTTTAGCCCCACTACCACTAACACTGGCAGAGGTACTGAGTTTGAGGGTGCTGTCATTGCTTTGTTTCACTTATTGGCTATCAGAACAAACAAAGTCCATGCTTTAAGGGAGGCTTTCTATTGTCAAAATTTACCCAATCTCCTGAACCTCATTGCTACAGTTTTTGTATTTGATGTTGTTATATATTTTCAGGGATTTTGTGTTGACTTGCCCATCAAGTCTGCTTGATATCGAGGATAATACAGTAGCTATCCCATCAAGCTCTTCTATACCTCCAATATTCCCACCATTTTTCAATTGGCTTTGGTTTCTAACTTATATGTTATATCCCAGATGTTGTCTGTTTGGTTTAGTGGCAACTTCTTAGTTAATTTATTAGGACAGTGGGCTGATGTCAGTGGAGGAGGTCCTGCACACTCCTACCCAGTCGGAAGTCTTTGTTACTATCTTTCTCTTCCAGAGTCCATGGGTGCCATATTTGAAGACCCTATCCATGTGGTTGTTTATATCATCTTTATGTTGGGATCTGGTGCATTTTTCTCTAGACCTGGATAGAAGTGTCTGGCTCCTTATCCAAAGATGTAGCTTAGCAGCTTAAAGAAGAGCAAATGGTGATAAGAGGTCACCAAGACACCTCCATGTTTCATGAACTTAATAGGTATATCCCCACAGAAGCTGCCTTCTGTGATTTGTGCATTGGTGCCCTCTTATTATTAGCCAACTTCCTGGGGGCTATTGGTTCAGGCACTAGAATTCTGCTCACAGTCACAATTATTTATCAATATTTTGAAATATTTGTTAAAGATCAGCCTGAAGTTGGAGGAGTTGGTGCTTTGTTTTTCTAAATATTCAAATCTTTCATTATTCATGTGAAAGGGAAAATATTTTGACACATCATTTTGGTCAGATAATGCTGGGGTTTCCCCCTACCCCATCTTGTTTTAAAATGCTAACTGCCCCATTTATTTAATGGGTGATGAGCTGTGTCTGTGAGCAGCATTAGTAGCACATGCCTTAAAACTAATGTTTACATTGTTTGTTCAAAAAAAAACCCCTAAAAACAAAGACTGCTACTTAGGCACAGTGACTATGACATCTGTTTTTGAAAATAGCTTTATTGGTTTGTCTTTTATTTTATCTAGATTTCCCCCAATATTTCTCTCACTACCCACCCCAGAAACAAATCCCTTAAAATACAGATATTTTATTGAAATAAAAAGAGGAAAATGAGAAAAACCATTAAAATTGATTAACATAAAAATATTTAATATTATATGTAATAGTCCATATCCCTGCACCCCAACTTTCACAACAGAGCTGGGATATGACTGTCTTTAACATCTTCCTTAATGTCAAGTTTATTCTTTGTAATTCTACAAAATTTACTTTCAATTCTTTTCTGGTTGCTGATATTTTTATTTCCATAGTATTATGTTCCTAGCTTAGCTTCCTTCATTTTGCATCAATTCCTGGATTCAAATGTTTGTTGTTTCCTCTCTGTTAAGCGGAATTTGAATATGAAAATAAACATCCTTCACTTTCTAGAACAATTTGGATAAAATAAAGAAAAACGTGTTTATTAACAGAATATGATAATATAATAAAAATTGGACAATGGATTCAGATGCCTATGATGTGGATTTGAATCCTGATTCTTTCTTGATCTCAATTAAACTTGATAAGTCTCATCACTTTTTATACTCAGTATCCTCATCTATAAAAAAGGTAGTTTTGACTAGATGATATCTAATGTCCTTTTTACCCAGAAATCTCATGATATCACCTTGACATCTCCTTTCTCTCTGTCGCAGCGAGCCATGTACAAGAAAATTAAAAGTGGGGGCAAGAGCCAAGATTAGATTAGATTATAGGGTATCCAGCTGGATTCTTTCAGCTTTTCCCTCCGAACAACTTTATGCCTTAGATCAAGTTTTGTGGTGGTAGAGCCAACAAAAGTTCTGCGAAAGACATTTTTTTCTGGCCTAAGAAAACTTAGGAGGCCATCAGAAGAAGGCTGTGACATTCAGGTGGGGATATGTTTAGAGCCCAAAGATACAGAGACAGTAAACAGAAGACACAGCAGTAGCAGCCACTTCAGTAGTTCTCAAGCTAGAGACAGTAAGGGGGACAAAAAAACCTGTCAGAAAGAGATTACAGAGGATCCTTTGCTAGCACTGGGTACAGCTTGCAGAGCCTGGCAACTCCATTGATTATATGCAGCTCATAGTTCCAAGACAGAGAGGAACACCTAGGGTCAGTCACAAAAGAGCAGGGGCCTTAGAAACACTTCCAAGGTAAGAAGGAACACTAGAGTGTGTGGCTCCAGGGGTTCAGTGACACCTCTTGATTAAAGACTTGAGTCAAGGGGGGCGGAGCCAAGATGGCAGCGTAGAAGCAGCAACATATCGCAGCTCTCACATAGCCACCCCAAAATACCCATAAAATAGGACTCTAAACCAATCCTGGAACTCCAAAATGCACACAAAGATACTTCCCACTAAAGTCAGCTCAGCTATGAGGAACCATATCAGCACTGCGAACCGAAACCAGCCTGGCCTGAAGCCGCAGCTGTGCCCCGGGGCGGCTGGACGGGAAGAGCTGAGAAGCTTCAGGTGAGCAGATTAGCGGCAGCTGTGAATGGGATTTGTGAAAGGGGGAGATAAGCAGTCTGGCCTGAAGGTCTCCAGAGTGGAAAAGTGAAAGGCAGAGGCAGAGGTTTTGCACCCGCCTGGGCTCTGCAGCTTCCCGCCGCGGCCTGCAGACAGCAGGGGGACTGAGCGACTGGGCTAGCCAGGGCTCTCGCGTTGAGTGGCTTAGATCTGGATAGGCGTCTTGGGCCTCGGTCTTGGAGTCTTTATTATCCGGTCAGCCGGAAGTATATAGGAAGAGTTCCCAGCCTCTTTCTAAGAGCTACGGCAGCCGGGAGGACCCCAGCAA
>CM053582.1:151309520-151338333 GCA_028627135.1 Pseudochirops cupreus | reverse complement strand
GCGTTAGATGATGGTCTATGCCCAGTTTCTGCCAAACTATGTTCCAATTTTCCCAGAAATTTTTGTCAAATAATGAGTTCTTATCCCAGAAACTGGGGTCTTTGGGCTTATCAAATAGTGTATTACTGGTTGAGTCTTTTGTAGTGGGTATTTCTTCCAGCAGAAGAAATCTATATTGAACCATAGCCTTCCTTTTATCTTCTTGGTATGCTGGAATGAAAGCTACTTCCTGAAACTTATCTGTTCTCTGGGGCAGTTTCTATTGGATTCTTCTAATGGTCTGATAACTATTCTCCCAATATAGGTCAGAATGAATTCTTAAAATGTGGTGCACAGCTCTTTCCTACTTTAGCTCTTCAAGGACCCACAGTTTCATAACTATGAGCACCCCTTCCAACAGGACTATGCACAACCCAGTAATTATTTGTTTTAAATCTTCTTGAGTTGCTAAGGAAAATAAATAAATGAAAATGCAAAATCAAATCATTGCATGGTATCCAGCTTTCTACGAGGAACCTCTAGGTCTCCAATTTGACCACTGTATCATAAACACAGATTCCACTGCAAGGCATGTGTCTGGAGATGGTGTCATCTGCCTGGGACTGTCAGAAATTTACTTCAATCTGGACAGAACCTAAGGGTCTATTTATCCATGTCTAGATGTTGGGAACTAGTATGTCTTAGTCCTAGGGATTATTGTTTTGCAATATTGAGATTTATATTAACCGTGATACTTTTGTGCTTCCTATAAAACCCTGCTTTGTAGTTTGAATAGCTGATCAATGGTCTTAATTCTTTTAATTATCTGGCCAGAGACGGTGAAAGAATTTGAAACGGTGCCATATGAATATGAGTGAAGGAACTAGATGTGATTAATTTGGAGAGGACAAGATTGAACTGGGGGAAGGACAAGTGATAATCGTGATTAATAAAGTAATAATAATAGTAACAGTAGTAATGATGAAAGAAAGAGGAGAAAGCAGAGGGGGAATAAGAAAAGTTTTGATTATATTTATTATTTATGTAGAGCTTTATGGTTTGCAAAGTATTTTATCATTCTCTCATTTGATCCCTACAATCACTCTTAGGGTAGATACAGTAATTATCTCCATCTTGCAGATGAGGAACTGAGGGTGATAGAGGTTAAGTGATTTTCCAAGAATCACACAACTAGTAAGTAACTGAGGCAGGATTCAAATTCAGGACTTTCTGACTCTAAACCTAATATTCAACCCTCTTAATTACCTGACATTTACAGGTTACCTTAAGATATGCCAAGTCCTTTATATACATTATGTTGTTTGAGCAACATAACTTCCACCATGGGGGATAGGTATTAAAGCTATTTTTGACCTCTTTTTAGAGAGGAAGAAACTGAGGAATAGGCAGGTTGAGTGAGAAGTAGTATTTAAATCTGGGCTCTCTCTGCATCACCTAATCAGTACTCTGTCCTTTCTATCCACCTTGCTGCAAGTCAATAATTAAAAGGTCTTTCATGGGGGCAGCTATGTGCCACCGTGAATAGAGCACCTGTCCTAGAGTCAGGAGGACCAGAGTTCAAATCCAGCTTCAGACACTTAACACTTCCTAGCCATGTGACCTTGGGCAAGTTACTTAATCCCAATTGCTTGCCTTCCCTCTCCAAAAAGCACACACACACACACACACACACACACACACACACACACACACACACACACACAAGCTCTATCATGAAAAAAGTAGAAAGTTTGACTATTGAGATATATATATATATATATATATATATATATATATATATATGAAAGTCCAGATTGTAGGTAAATGCTCAAAGTTACAGTGAGATAGACATAGATTTTCTTTTTTTAATTAATATTTTATTTCCCCCCAATTACATGAAAAAAAAACAATTTTTAATGTTTTTTTCTTTTTCTTTTTTTTATATTTATATTTATTTTTTTTTTTGCTTAAGGCAGGGCAATCGGGGTTAAGTGACTTGCCCAAGGTCACACAGCTATTAAGTGGTAAGTGTCTAAGGCCAGATTTGAACTCAGGTGCTCCTGACTCCAGGGCCGGTGATCTATTCACTGCGCCACCTAGCTGCCCCCAAAAAAACAATTTTTAACATTTCTATTCTTTTTTTTTTTTAATTTTGAGTTCCAAATTCTCTCCCTCCCTCCCCTTGCCATCCTGAGATGGCAAGAAATCTGATATAGGTTTTACATGTGCAGTCAGGTAAATCACATTTCCATATTAGTCAGTTTGTGGAAGAAAACTCAATCAGGAAAAAAGTTTTCTAACAAAAAAAACTTTTTTAATAAATAGAGCTGTCCAAAAGTGCAATAGCGTACCTCAGAAATTAGTGATTACAAATAACTGAAGGCCTTGAAGATAAAACTGGATGAGTCCTTGTCAGGGATTCTGTAGACTTAAGCTTCAGGGAGAAGGGAGCCTAGAGAGTTCCCAGTTTCCTTCTGAACAAAGCTCCTTTGAAATGCCTATTTTTACATCTGGATTCTTGCTAATTAACAAATGCTCTATAAATTAATGTTATGATGTAATTTAGAAGGAGAAGAGAGTAATATTGGAAAAAATAAAATTTACAGAGAACCTTCCCAAATACCTAGAATTTTCAAGGACATTATAGTGGCCAAAGATGTCATAGAATAATCACCAGATGGCAAAGGTGGTAGGAAGGTCAGAAACAATCTAGTCCATATGATGTGTTATGAGGAAATTCTTTTGCATGGTTCCTAAATAAAAGGTGGCCATCCAGCCTTGACATCAAGGTCTCTAGAAATGGAGAAATCATTATTTTTTGAGGCAGCCAACTTTTGGATAGCTCTAAATATTAGGAGAGTTTTCTATTCCTTCCCTCCCTCCCCCTTTCCTTCCTGCCTTCCATGTTCCTTCCCCTTCTCCCTCTCTTTTTCCCTCCCTTTCTTCCTCTCCTTTCCTTCTTTCCTTCCTGCCTTCCTTTTTCCTGTTACACTGTATTTAACTCTGCCTCTGTAACCACCTCTCTGTTGCCAGTTCTACCCTTTAAAGCTAATCAAAACAAGTCTGATCTCTCTTCTTTGTGATAGTAATTTGAAGACTACCAGCTTTCAATCTACGTGTCCCCCCTCTACTTCTTTTGTTCTCCAGGCTTAAATAGCCTCAATTCCTTCAACCAATGCCATTCTCACCAGTCAATCCCCCGTCTATGGATGTTCCTCAGCTTGTCAAAGCTTTACCCAAAATGTGCCCTACCTGCCAAATCATGTCCTCAAGACATGTATGGTCTGTTTTGGGAAGAGACCGCCACTAACATATAATAATTCTTATCTTTAGAGGAATTTTTACATCTGCTTTTCTTGCTGCTCTGTATTAGTGATTGATCCTGACATACCCTGTCTATAAATGCATTTGGTAAGCCTTAGATGAAGGCAAGTAGCTGATTTTGTTGAAAATGAGGAAAGATCCAATTAATTTGGTCATATCTTGATGTGGTTGAAAAAGCCTGAGCTTTTTCTTACGAGCTTTATGATATGACAGGAAAAATCTGTGACTATATTTTTTGAGTATTATTAATTAATTGAATGTGGAAATTCTCCTGCTTAAATATTGGACTCACTATACATTTTCATTGCTACCTTCCCCTATACTTATTGTATCTCCAGACATCCTGGAGGGGTGGGGAGTGGGGTGTGGAGGTGTCATATCTGGGTCAGCATTTTTGAAAGAATATTGGATTAAAATTTAACACTTGGTTCTAGTCCCAATTCTGCCTCTAAATATCTGTGGGACTTTGGAGAAGTATTTTTTTCCTCTCTGAACCTCAGCATCCTCCTCTGTAAATTGGGTGTGGTGGACTAGATGGTCTCAACAGGTTCTGTCAGCCTTAAGGTTTTATGTCTCTACAAGGTTCTTTTGAGTTCAGTTTCTACAAAGTAGTACAGAAAAAGTACGTTTGGACATTCACAAATGTTGTCTTAGAACAAAAAATCAGACTTCAATCATCATCATTTGCCTTTCCATTTGTCCAACTGGCATTTCTTCATGTTACTAACATAATTTTGGGGGAAAAGAGCCCTTAAACAAGAGTTAAATTTCAGCTCTCCTACTTCCTACTCAAATGACTTTAGACAAAATCCTTTATCACTCAAGATCCAGCGCCCAGTTCTAAAGAAGGATAATGATATGCACATACCTTATGTCCCAGGATAACTGTGAGGAAAACAGAAGGGCTGTATAAAAGTATTTAAATCATTATTTAATATAGCATTAGTATTTGGGACACAGTAATAGTTCAGACATGTTTCTTGAATTTGTGACTTTTGTACATTAGCATCTGATTGCTCTCCAAGTAGACTACATATAAGATCATCAAAATCATGGAATTTCATAGTTGCAAAGAATCTCAGAGGCCATCTAGATCAATTCACACCTGAACAAAGAAACAACTTGACAATATATCTGACAATTTTTTGACCAGCTTGTTTTCAAGGACCTCTCACACCCACTACATTCCAAGGAAATCAAGTCCACTGTTGCTTGTTTAACAATCAGCTGGTGTTTAACAATCAGCTCTTTAATAAAAGCAACATATTTTAAAGTTTAATCTGCTTATTAATATTTTCTACAGTTCTCTCTTGTGTCTAGATAATCAACAAAACAATAGACCAAGTCTTGATTTGTAGTACTTTCTATATTCCACCATGTATAAGCTTGCATTGAAAATTTAGCAGTTGGCTCTCGGTAGTGGTTCTAGCTGGTTTTAATACACCCCTGGCTCTCTAATTATTGGGAAAACTTTCCACATAACTACCTCTTGTAGGTCAAAATATTCTTGAGGGTCAGTTTCCATGCAGATGTCTTTCAGATTGCTGCTTTGGCTTCCAGCTTTGAAGCCTGATGTTGGGGAGCATCCTTTGTCCTGTAAATACATTTTGATAAGAGTCAATTGACTTTACCCATGACTTCCTGGAGCTTGATAATAAAGCCTGATCTTATCTGAGCTACTTCCAGGATGTGACAGACTATCATAATGATGAGACTATAATAATTACAATAACATTCCAGGATATGACAAACTAAGCTTATTGATAAGAGTACTGGAATCTTTGCCTATTCTATAAAAGCCTTGTTAAAAAAAATCATTAAATGTAGTTCATGGTTCTTCCTTGAACTACTCATATGATCTGGTCATTTCTTATTCACATCTCCAATCATGCTTAAGTGCTGGCCACTGAGCAGCCCATGACCAACTACCGTTCATTGCTCCTAGTTTAATCTTCTGAGTCTAAATGGAGCAAGTCTATTTTTTCTTTGAGTGATAGTCTTCTACATATTTAAAAATAATTATTGTGTCTCTCCCTTTTTTTCCTGTTTGAACAGAAAGCATAAGCAATTTTAATAGTCTCTGCAAAGATTAATATGGAGCCATAGGTTAAATATCAGTACTCAAGTCAATTAGTCCTTAGCTATTATTTTATCAGTATAATGGGACTGAGGTCAGTTCTTTGAATGTAGGTAGATATTAGGTCCATAAGCTCTTGCTAAAATTTTTGGTTGAAAATATATTTTTTAAAATATTTGCATTTATACTCTAAAGAATCTCCCCAGTATAATTTTAATGATTTGAATATTTGGAAAGAATATTTGTTTATGTGTGCATATATTCACATAAAAATATATTAGGTAGTTGATAAACAATTATTAAGTATTAATTATATATGACAGGTACTATGCACAGGAGAGACAAGTCAAAGAAAGACAGCCCTCAAAGAGTTTACAATCTAATGGGGAAAGTCAGTACACAAAAAGGTAAAAGGATGTAATATCAGGGGATACCAGGTACAGCTGCATGAAATTGTTGAAATTAGAAAAAAAAAAACAAGCAGAGCTGCTGATGAGATGATGTTACCTGGAAAGTTCTGAGCCTTCTACAAATAAAGGGTTTTGGAAGTGTGTTGCTCCCCCCCGCAACCTTTCAACCAGAGGGGAGAGACAACTAAAGGAGTTGAAAAGGTGTTGAGTATCAAAACTGAGTTAATCTGCATCATAATAAGATTTAAGATGATGAACTTATCTTTGGAAGAGCTATAATATTCCTGGAGTCTAAACCAAGAAAAGCACCTGAAGGGAAAAAAAAAAACTAAACTAAAAAGAGTAGGGAAGGGTGTTCCTGGTAATGTTGGAGTTTAGTCAAAGGAGAGCAGCTGGTGGAAAATTAAGTGTTGGTTGCCCTGAGAACCATTTTTAAATGTTGTTTTGGGGAGGGGCATGTACAGAGTTTTTGCTCATGCCCTAGTCAATCAGAGGGATAGAGTGTATTGATATAAGATGTGTGTACATATACACACATGTATGTATATTTATGTATATATATATATATATATACACACACATATACATGTATGCTTGCAAGTATTGTGTACATGTGAAATGTGTATATATTCTGTACATATACATATATGTATCTGTATGTACACATGTACTATGTATTATATACACATATATCAATGATATTTACAAGTATATTTTGTTTTTATGTCACATATATTTCCTAACATATAGTACCTCCCTCTCCTGGAGAGTAGTCCCTTATTTAAAATAAATAAATACATAAATTAAATTGGGAGAAGAAATACTTTGACAAAAATAACAAACAAAAATGACATAATATTGAGTTTTCAATATCTCAAGATCCCAACCTTTACAAAAAATCAGGGGGATATGTCTTCTCATTTCCCTTCTTTGGGTTCAAACTTGGTCATAATAACTTCCCAATACTGCGTTTACATTGATTCACTGTTCTTTTCTTTATGTTGTTGCCATCAGTGTGTTTATGGCTTTCCTAGTTCAGTTTACTTCACTTTGCATTAGTTCATACAAGTCTTTGGGAATAATATTAGAAAAGGTATGCATAGTGTTTAAGCACCTCTTTATTTCCTTCCAGGCTCCAAAAGCATTCACTCTTACCTTTTTACTCATATCCATATTTCAGGCTCTCTGCAAAAACAAACAAAAAAAACCTATTTTCAAATGCAAATTAACATAAGACTTCTGCCCTGATGCAGAGAAAAATCAAACTGAAGGTTTAATAATGAGGTGAATATGCCAAAAGCATTATACTTTGAATAAAAAGATGTGAGTTCAAATTGAAAATCTATCATTTGACTGGCTAAATCATTGCCTATGTCAGGTCTCTATTGTCTTATTCTGTAAAATAGAGGTAACTTCCCTATCTACCTTAACTGGGTTGTTAGAAGATGCAAACACATGTATTTATATGCATGTATGTTTGCATAAACAGGTATGCATTTTTATATTCACATATACATACATGTGTCTATATAATATGTAAAGAGAATATAGTTCACATACACATGCTTGGTAAAATAAAGTGGAATGTCAATTTCAGCTATAATCTCTTGCATAAACTTGAGAGAACCAATGTGATGAAGTGGCTTGAGTGTTTGACCTTTGAGTTAAGAAAACCTAGCTTCAAGTCTTCTCCACTATGCATGTGAACCTAGGGAATTCATTTATCTTCTCAATATCCCAGATAGTTCTCTGAATCTAAATTACAGGTAAAAGTCCTGGGATACATCATTGTAGAGGATTTCCCAGACACATATACGCTCATACCAGTGTAATCATATTCCTTTGCATATATTGTCTCATATCATAAGAAACAAAATTAAGAGGGGAGTAAAAATTAAAGTGCTCATTTCAAAAATCATATGACATTTTAGTGATCCAGCTTGGAAAGATAATGGCAAGAATGCTATCTCTGGAACTGGAGGATCCGGGTCCAAATTCCGTATCTAATACTACCTTGTAACCTTGGGCAAGTCTCCTAATTGCTCTGAACCTCAACTTCCGTTTTCCTAAAATGAGAGAATTGGACTAGGTAGGTTTCTGAGGTCCTCTTCTATCTCTAGATATATGATCCTTTCATGTTTTGATCATAAGCTTTTCACTTATAAAAGCCCCTCCTAGGAACAAGATTATTGTCCTAATGATGCTAGAGGCATTGTGATTTAATGGGTAGAGGTCTGGCATAGGTATAAGGATGATCTGCACTCAAGGCTTGTCTCTGACCCATACTGACTACGTGATGCTGGATAAGTAATTGTCAGAAATTCTCTAAAACAGTAAGTTGATGAAAAGGTGTCTAGGTGCATTGGTAGAGGGAGTTTTCTCTTTAGAGAAGGTCCCTATATCAGTGACATCGTAAGTCCAGGATCTATCCCTTAGCTTCTTTTCTTTTCTTTTCTTTTTTAAATTTTAATATTTTATTTTATTTATTTTAGTTTACATCATTCATTTCCATGAGATTTTGAGTTACCCTTAGCTTATTTTCTCAGAAATTCCACATTGACCACAGTTTATGGAACATTACAATCTCAGCAAAATGACAACTGTATGTATTCCACAGGGCAATGGGAAGGTATATGATGAGTATAAGTAGGCATCTCTTCTATTAGAAATATCACATTATCAAGGATATATATGATTAGAACAGAAAATGGTCTAGTTATACAGAATAATTCACTTCCCAACTACTCCAATGGTACCCATTATCTATTAAATATTGAAAAGAACCACAGAGAGACTGCTAGTACATTGTATTAGATCTTCTCTAGAGGATGTATAGAAAATCATGGACAATTATGCAGGAGGGGAAAAAATGGGTAATAGGGTGGGGTTGAAATGTTCACTGATGGAAAGAAATAAACAATATAAAGAATTCATCAGATAGACATATTTTACATGTTAATTCAGTTCTGTTTTAAGGAGCTAATAGAAAAGACTTGAAAATAAAGCATTGCAATAAACCTTTCAATGACTTAAAAAATCAGCAACTTTTAATTATGTTATTTTAAAAAATACTTAAACTCTACCCTCACTTAAAACCTTTTATGATGTCTCATCATGACACGGAAGTGATCAAGAGTCAGAAGATTTGAGTTCCCAACTAGAATCTATTACTTAGTGAGATAGTTACTTGTCATTTCTCATCCCTTGTTTCCTATTTTGTAAGATATTTTGAAAATAATAAGACCTAATTCATTGGGTTAATAGACTGAGATAATGGAGCATTAATTCTGAAATTTCCTACCATGCAATAAAGACTTGAGTATGAGCCTACTAACACTAATCAATAAATCCATAAGCAAACTTATTAAACATTTTCTGTGGCCATGTATTGTGCTTGGCATTGGAGAAATAAAGAAAAAAGGCAGTTAATCTCTTCCTCCAAGGAGCTTAAACTGGGTATCTTCTCCCTGCCATCCTTAATGATCCAGCTTAACTAAGTACGAATAGCCTCATCAATGGAGGGCTTGCCACAAGGTTATGGAATCGTTTAGTCCACATCAACTAACAAAGATGATTGTTCATGGTGTAGAGGGATTGAGCTATTTTGGAAAGAGGACACACAGCAAGGAAGTCACAGATCCTTGAAGTATAGAAGTGAGGATTGAAAGTGATAAACATCTTACTTTATTAGACGTCACTGTCATTGTTTTTTCAGCCTTGACTCAGGCTTCTTCAGGAGAGAGGCAGGTGCTGCCTGCCATTTTGTAAAAGGGCCAGTTTCTGCATATGGGCCTTGACAGCTCCATCATAACAATATGGGCTGTTCAACCTGCGCCTCACATGATGGTAGACACTTATTTGCATTTAAAGAATGGAATGTCAATCGATTTTGACATGCAGGGCTTGATGCCTCTGTGTGAGCAGCTGCCTAGTGGAGGCTGTCACAGCAGTGAGATGGCATTGGCATTCAGGAGGCTGCTATATTCTCCCAAAGTTCCCATGTTTTGTCTAACAGTATCCAGAAGGCATTGGTAGAGTTCTGGAGCAGTTTGCTTATATCCCCTGGCATGATCCTCAGTTAACTTTTTTTTTTTAAGGAAATGTTTTGTGATCACATTTTCCTTTACTTCTCTTGACATTAAGGCAGATAAATGATACAGAAAGACATTGCTATTTGTGACCTTTGACCAATTATAAACTCCTGAATCTTAGCTAGAAAGTACTTTGGCCAACATAAGAATTATGTGAAAAAGAATCTTTGTTCTAACTTCCTATAATAGAACTAGCTAGGATTTATATACCTCTTGAAGATTTCTGCACAGTAGATAGAGTGTCAAGCCTGGAATCAGGAAGACTCATCTCCCTGAGTTCAAATCTGGCCTCAGACACTTACTAGTTGTGTGACTTTGGGTAAGTCACTTAACCCTGTTTGCCTCAGTTTCCTAATCTTTAAAATGAGCTAAAGAAGGAAATGGTAAATCATTCTAATTTCTCTTCCAAGAAAACCCCAAATGGGGTCAGAAAGAGTTTGCAATGACTGAAAACAAGTGAACAAATGAGTTTTTTAAAAAAATCTGATTTTAGAAGCAGCTGGGTTTTCTAGAGGAAAGAATGCTGTCAGGAATATTTGAGTTCAAATCAAGTCCAAAAATTTGCTAGGTGTGTAATCCTGGGCAAGTCACTTAACCTTGATCTGAATTAATTCCCTCCACTGAAAAACAGGGGTAATAATAGCACTTATCTTCTAGGGTTGTTGTGAGGAGCAAATGAAGTATTATTTATATATTTATGATATATATATTATATTATATATATTATATTGTATATTATATTATTTATATATATATTATTTATATATATTATATTATATATATATATTATTTATATATAATGTTTATCACATTTTCAGACACAAAGAAGTCACTTAATAAATGTGGGATTCCTTCCTTCCTTTATTTATCCTCCCAACAACCATTCAAGGTAGGTGCTGTTAGTATTCTCTTTTTACAGATTAGGAAACTGAGAGAGAAAGACATTAAGTGACTTGCCTTGGTTCACATAATATCCCTGATAACTAAGTTTTGCAGATCTCAAAATCATAGATCTCTTTTTGGCAAATAACAAAGGTTAGCCAGTTCTACTCATACCTGATACTTGAACATAAATGCTCCCTAAGTCTGATATAGCATTGCTCAAAGACCTTCAGTGAGGTACAGTCACTTGCTAGCAAGTTCATTCATTCCATTTCAGATAGTTTTAATTATAAGAGCCCTCCTGCCCCTATTGCACTCCACCCCCATCCCTGCCTTGTATCCCTACATCAAGCTTAAATTTACCTTTGCACTTTCTGCTGTTTGTAGTTCTGACCTCTTGTGTTCAACAGAAAGGTCTAATCTCCTTGGAAAAGAATTGTACTATAAATTCAATATGAGGCAAAATACAATATAGGAGTCAAGAGCTAATGAAATTTGAGGCTATGTAGTATCCCAAACAAGGAAATCCTTCTGAATTCTTCCAGAATAAGATTACGGATATTACTGGTTTAATGGTCTGGGTTATGGTGCTACATTTTACAGAGAGAATTTCCAAACTGCAGTTTTTAGATGAAGGGAAATAGGATGATCTTCAGTCTCCAGACTAGGAATTCTTAACCTGGGGTGAGTGAATTTGGATGGGGGGAAAATATTCCATTTTATTATCAGTGACTCTGACAAAATTTACATTTATTTCAATTATTTAAAAAACTGATCCCGAGAAGGGACCCATTGGCTTTCCCACACTACCAGAACTCCAGATTATATACAAAAGGCTAAGAGTTCCTGCTCCATACCATGGTAGTTCAAGAATTTAGCCTGATGAGAAAAGGAGAGTGGGGAACATGGAAAACATGTGCCTTCAGCTATTTGAAAGGTTGTTACAGGACAGAGGATTAAAATTGCCCTGCTCAAACCCAGAGTATTGAATTATGAGTCATAGGTAGAAGTGAGAGAGAAGTAGAATTAGGTTAGATATTGGGGAAAACTTTCTAATAACCAAAGCATTCTTAAGAAGATCAGACTGTCTTGGGAGCTGGTGAGATTATCCTTATTAGAGGACTTCAAGTCTAGACTAGATATCTTTATTTTTTTTTATTTTTTTTTTCCGGGTGGGGGAGAGGTTGGGTGACATCATTTGTAGTACCTGTTCAGGTTCAGTTTGGTTCAGTGGGTGTGAGTAACCTTCAGTATTTAACTTCTTTTATTCTGCTCATCAAGCTTCTTTTAGGTAGCCAAAAACAAGTGTTCAGTTGATGAGAAACTTACTGACTCCCAAATCATACCATTTTTCTTTTGGACAGCACTAACTAGAAGGAAGAACTTTTTAATAAGGTCAATGAACTTTTGAATAATGATGCAAGTTATGCCCATCTGAAAATATGAGTTGGCCACCAGTTAATTCTAAGATGATGCATTGACTTCAATTAAGCCAATTAGTCTTTAGTGTTTCAGCTTTTTTCCCCATTCTTTGCCTCATTTCTTTTTCTTTCTTTCTTTCTTTCTTTTTTTTTTTTTTTTTTTTTTGCTTTTTGGAGGAGTGAGACCAGGGCAGTTGGGGTTAAGTGACTTGCCCAAGGTCACACAGCTACTACGTGTTAAGTATCTGAGGTCACATTTGAACTCAGGTCCTCCTCACTCCATGGCCAGTAATCTATTCACTGTGCCACCTAGTCACCCCTCAGCTTTTATTTTTATAATACAAATATTGATAGTAAAAAAAAAGTTACATATAATTATTAAGAAATAACTACATGCAAAGCACTGTGTAGGGTTCAAGGAAGACAATGGTGGAACGACTGCCTCCGTCCTTAGGGAACTTTCATTCATTTCCTTTCTGAGCAGCAAGTTGCTCTAGATATGGTCCCAGTTCTACTCTCAGGGTTTGTTTCTTCACATAAAAGAAAGGGTTTAGATTAGACGGTGTCTAAATTCTCTTCTACTTCAATAGACTGTTATTCCAGAGAGGGTTCTGACACAGAATTAGTTGAAGAGAAAAAAAAATCTATATTTTAGGAAATCTCTTAACATCCCTCCTAGAAACTCATACATGTTGCTTTCTAGGACAAATAGTACAACTTCATAGTGTACCTTCTATTTATCCTAGGAAGAAATCTATTTATGGCACTGGTAGCCTTGGGAACAATAATATTTCCCAACTGAAATTTTTGTTTCTGTGATGATCCAAATGCTTGCTTGCTCTCAAGTCTCTCTCTCTTTGTCTCTGTCTCCCTGCCTCTTTGTTTCTGTCTCTCTGTGTCTTTCTATCTCTCTTTATCTGTCTATCTCTACCTCCTTCTTTGTTTCTGTCTTTCTGCCTGTCTCTCCCCAAAAGGGAAAAAAACAGATTTTCTGAGCATCAGAGCACTTAAAATGCCAACTATAGGACAAATAGAGTTTAATTTCCCAAGTAGAACAGACCCTTGAAGTTACTGAATCCTTCATCACATTTCTTTTTTCCAGAAATCTATTATAAGCTGGAAAGTTTACTTCTAGAAATTTCTCAAAAAGCAAAACAAAAGAAAGCAAGACAACTCTCCATTTTTCTTAGCCAAGTATGATCAATGGGAAAGGTGTGTCTAGTCAGAAAGTATATACCCTACATTATTAGGAGTTTCCTTATTTGGGAGTCACCTTTAGCAATTAAATCACAGGCTCATTCTTTATCATGTAATTGTACATAATTTATAAGTATTTACATGTGTGTATATACACATATAAGTGTATATTTGGTTACCATGAATACCAGCCTCCCTAACCTTCCCTTATGAAAGATGTATACAGACAGAGTATGTATATGTGTGTGTACACATTTGACTATCATGTATACCTACCTCCCTAATGAAAGATGTGTACATATCCACGCAGATATGTATATGTATGTATGTATATATGCATATTTTCTTTCCCTCTATCTGTCTTTCAAAAGGGATTGCTGGAGGGGAAGGGGATGTTCAACAGTCACTTGGTTTTTCCAGCGCTAAAATCTATATGGGCCAGTCTTAGGACATCAAATGGGAAATGTTCCAAAAGTGGATTCATGGATTAGATCCTCGAAATTCAGGATCTATTGCCTCACAGAAACAATATTTTCAGTTAGGATTGGGGGTAGAGAGGGGAATCCCATACTGTGTCATCTTTTCCCTTTCATTCCACCTCATAGAACTTCAGATGTCTCTTTGCACTTTGGTTTTTTCTTTGTCCTTGCTTTATTTCACTAACTAGACTCTAAGATCATTCAGGGCAGGGCTTTGTCTTATATAACTGTAAAATCCTGAATACTTGACACAGTTGTTGTTCAGTTGTATCTGACTCTTTGTGACCTCATTTGGAGTTTTCTTGGCAAAAATCTGGAGTGGTTTGCCATTTCAGGCCCCAGCTCATTTTGCAGATGAGAAAATAGGCAAATAGGGGTAACTGACTTACCCAGGGTCACATAGCTAGTAAGCAAGGACCAATTTGAAGAAATGAAGATGAGTTCTCCTGACTCTAGGTCTAGCATTCTGTCCATTAAATGTTCTTTGATTAGATGAATCTGTCAGGTTCCCATCTATGAATGAATAAATGAATGACATACACACCTACGTAACTGTAAAAAATTTATGACATAGTATATGTAAAGTATTGTAATAAGTGAAGAGGTGCAAATTGAAAAGCAAATAAGTACTGCTTTAAGGAGTTTAAGACAACTCACATCAGAAGTTTAACTGCAAGTCAGATGGAATTGTTGTTTATTGTGACAATCTGAGTCCTCCCTCTTGTCTAACTGCAATGCTCATAGAAGATCTATGTGTTCAAGGATGTTCATTCCACCTCTGCTGTTGCTCAAAATCTTGTATATTTGCAATGAGGAATAGTAGGAAACACTGCTGTGACAACATTAGTAAATACCCTGACTTTGTTTTGTTTCATAACGTTTGGAAAGTGTTACATCGGTCCCTTCCCACCAAGATTTGTCCTGTGCATAGCCGTCTTTTTTTTTCCTGGTACATAGTAGTTCGCATGTTGTCTCTAATGTTATTTTGTGAGCTCCTTGAGGGAAGGTGCTGATGCACTTTTGTATGCATTCTCAGCACTTTGCAGGGGGACTGGGGAATTGCTGTTCTATCGATTTCAGTCATGTCTAACTCTCTGTGACCCCATTTGGGCTTTTCTTAATACTGAAGTGTTTGTCATTTCCTTCTTTAGCTCATTTTACAGATGAGGAAACTGAGGCAAAGAGGGTTAAGTGACTTGCCCAAGGTTACAAGTCTAAGAAGTATCTGTGGCTGGATTTGAACTCAGGGAGCTGAGTTTTCCTGACTCCCAATGCTTTATCTACTGAACCACTTAGCAATTAATCAGTGCTTGTTGACTTGGTGAATGGGGGTGGGGGAAGGGGAAAACTGACTTAAGTCAAAGATGATGAGGGAATAAGTCAAGATTAGTTTGTGTACTGATTCTTAAGGTGACTCCTGAGCACTTTTCATGGACCTTAGAAGTGGACAGGCCTCATTTTTTATGAGCTCTAATTTCATTTTAAAATTTGTAGACTTTCCTTTTCATTGATTTCCTTTATTTTATTTGCTTTAAATCAAAGCAGCCTGGTACGGAGGATAAAGAGCCTTGGGTAGAAAATCAGGAGGTCTGCATTAAGAGCATTACATTAGGCTGACAGTCATATAGTGAAGGTCCTAGTATGATGTTGTGGCAAGAATACAAGTTTTGGAGTCAGTCACGTCTCCTGCCTAGGGCAGTGAGCGAGTTAGTGGTTCAAGTGCCAGGGCAGGAATCAGGAAGACTAAACTTTAAATCTGGCCTCAGACAATTATTAACTGTCTGTCTCAGTTTCCTTGATTGTAAATGTGAATAATAAGAGCACCCACCTCCCAATACTGTTGTGGGATAAAATGAAATAATAATTGTTAAAGCACTTAGCACAAAGTAGGCATTGAGTAAATACTTTTTAATTTCTTCCTCTCTTCCTTTGGATTCATGTGTGTACAAAATTACATAGAACGTTAGATTTTTTTTTTCAACGTGCTGATTGGTTTTGCTACTTTTTTTTTTCTTTCATCTTTGTCTTGAGTTTTTGTTACAAGTGAGGATTCTCCGGGAAAGAGGAAGAGGAAGAATAAAAGGACAAATGTAGGAGATATAAAACAATAATATCAATAAAAATCTATTAAAAATAGGATTAGGAGTAAGAAGAGAGATGTGTGGAATTCCCCATTTGTTCCCCACGCCCCCTCCAAGTTGAAGGATATTAGGCAAATCATTTAACCTGAGTTATCTATGAAATATGACAAGTTGGGACAATTACTATATGTAGGAAGCACTGTGATTTTCTTTGACCAGCTTATTATAAACTTTAGGATTGTTGCTGTTTTCTTTCATTCTCTAAGAGGACCAATGGCATCACCACGGTAAGGTCTTGATTTGCATATGAATTGAATTTAAGTGACACGGAGCTGCCCAAAATTATCAGCTATCACACTCTCTCTTTCAGAGTCATCTAAGTCCTGTGGCAGGACAAAAGTAATACTGAAGTGGATGACCTTGGCCTTTCTAAGTTAAGTTCTTTCCCAGGTCTCATTCTGTGTAAATAACGGTTGTTGCCACCACTCTGTAGTCAGAAGCTTGAAGAGGGCTCCGCTCTGCAACTTCAAAAACTCTGCTATTTAGATTGTCTTAATATCCTGTCCCACTTTAGCCAGTGATTGAATTATCATATTTCTTTGAATTCCCAAGACACTAGATTCAGGTTCTGGGAGGCCCATGTGTTCCTAGGAAGATGGGAACTTTTGGTCTTGTTGTGTTTAGGAGCAGAGGGAAGGAACCAGAGAACATAGAATAAAAAAATGTGTTGGTCAGAAAGGAGCAAGGATGAAGCTTGTCCCTAAGACAGTCCCACACCTCCTTCCCTAGCCCAGTATCTCCAGATCTAATTGACTCCCTATCTACACTCAAAGAAGTGAGGAAATCTTTGACAAAGCCAAGATGAAAACTGGGAAAAACACATAGTCAGGAGAGCAAGTAGCCAAGAGCCTTTTTCCCAGATGAGTGAGCTAGCCTATCTTTGTCTGGGCCCTTTAAAAAAGCCAGTTTCTGATCAAATTGTGAACTGAGCATGAAAAGACTTCTCTCTACAGAATTGTTGAGGTTTAGGGGTGCTGGAACTGTGAAATAGTGAAACACAGTTCCTACCCTAATGAATTTGACCCAATCCTTCTTTCAGCTAAAGACAAGGTTTGTTAGGACACCTATAGCGGGTGTGTATGATTCTAAAAATCCATCATATTGTCCAGACTGAATGTTAACCATTGGCTATACTCTTAAGGAATCTGAGCACCTCAAAGGAGGCAAGATAGATCTGATATTCAGAAAGACTGTGAGAAGGCTCTTGGAGTGGCCAAGTAGTCGAGGGTGACTGGGAGGTAACAGAAGGGTGGGGAATGCTAGGGACCTGGACCACATCCCAAGGGAGAATGGGGTCTAGATAGGATCAAGGGTGGAAAGTAGTGGAGGCAATTCAGAGGTAAAAGATGATGGAGGGCAAGGCTAGGTTAGGGGTAACAGAGAATTAGGAGATTGGATGTAGGCTACAATGAAAGGCTAGTTGACTGGGATATTTCGATGTCTCTGGCAAAAGCAAGAGACTTGACCAAGTGAAAGAATTCAAGGAGAGTTCAGGGGAAAGCTCAAGGTGGGGTTGGGGGGAGAGGGTTTCAAGGGCATATAACTTGTCAGAAAGTCCACCCAGTCCATCTCCTGACGCCAAACAGCCTGAACCTAACCTATATTTCACTCTAGAAAAGAATGGACAGAGAAAATGAAATTTCCTGACTCTGCCTTACAAATCAATCAAATGCTTTTGAATCCTTGCTTTCTGGAAGTTTTCCTTTCTTTATATCTTAACGATTTTCTGTTTGTTGTAGCTTCAGAGCAATACTGTTCTCTGATCCTTGGGAGCCAGTGGCTGGTACCAAACACCTTCCCAATTTGGAGGACATTTATTAATCAGAAGAATTAGCAAATATTAGTTAAAAAAAAAACACCTTGAGACCATCAGTAGAACAGGGGGAATGAACAAACAATGATTCACACTCAAATATTTAGATATTCATCTAAGAAAGTCTCCCTTCCTTGCAAACAAACAAAAAAAAAAGCATGTAAATCTCGGCCATATATGGGACAATAGCCCATTGGTTAATTATAGTGGAGGATGATTTTTCTCTTGCTTCTCTTTTCCTACCATTTATTTTAGTTATTTTTGCTTTTCACAATTTCCAAGGTTGGATTTTCATTATTCACACACCTTTCAGCCACCCCCTTTAAAAAAGCCCAGCTGTGTAATAGCCTTACTCCCTGCACATTGTTGAGGTCTAGAAAGAATTTTTTTTCCAAATTTTACTGGCAGGCCATGGATATTTTTTTTCTTCTACTTAAGTATGAGTCATGCACTCACTCCCCTCATTCCAGAAAGTGAGAATAATTTATTCACACAATCAGAAACTGGTAAGACCATAGAGTACTTTGGAAAACAAAGTTAAAAGACATTATTTTGGGACTAGAAAGTCTTATCTGATATAGGGAGTATGGTATAGTAGAGATAGTTAGACATGGAGTTATGAAGATACAAGTTCAAATTTGACCTCACATCTCAAATTTAGTAGCTATACACAGGTAGTTTAACCTCACTAAGAGTGAATTCCCTCCTGTGCAAAATGAGAGGATAAGATTTAATATCCTTCTTACTTATTACATACAAAATAAAATGGCAAACTTCTAGCTCTAACCACATAACCTAATCTAATTCCTTCATTTGTCACCTGAGAAAACTGATATTTAACTAACTTCTCTGAGGTCACAGAATAAGTTGTTAGCTACATCTGCAGGCAGGTAGGTACCTAGTAAGTAGGTAGATGGGTAGAACATTTATTAAGGGCTTACTATGGGCCAGGAACCCTACTAAGAGGCGGGGATAAAAAAATATAAACAAGTATGGAAGTCCTTGCCCTCCAGGTTCTTACATTCTGATGAAAGAAGACAACACACAAAAGGAACAGGAGGGAAAGAATATGTGTGAGAGGAGTCAGGGGTAGAGGGGGCAGACATAGTCAGAGTCAGAGAAAGAGACAGAAAGAAAATGAGAGACAGACACGGAGAGTGAAGAAAAAAATGAGCTTTTTCTAATGAGTTGGCTGGCCTCACAAACCTCTCAGATTTGTATTTTTTCCCCACTTGGGTAATAGAGGAAACTAACAGGAAATCATCTTAGGATGGAAAAGAGGAGGTTTTCATAAAAAAGACTTTTAAAATCCTTCTTGAGCTCTTCCAAGAAGGCTTTTGCTCCTTGAGAGCAGTTTATATTCCCCTCTGAGGTTTTGGACATGGATATATTGATAATGTTGTCCTCTCCTGAATTTACGTTTTGACCTTCCCTGTCACCAAGATACTTCTTTATGGTAACCGTTTTCCTTTGTTGCTTTTTGCTTGTGTTGTCTACCATTTCTTTATTTTTTTGGGGGGGGGGGAGGGCTTTTAAAGTGGATCTCTGCTTCTGGGGCACAGGGGACACTGTTCCAGGATGCTCGTGCTAGGGATTAGGATCCAATTCCTCCCTTTGTGTGCTGGGGCCTCAGGTGCTGGCAGCTGAGCTGGAATTGGTGGTGGTGGTTTGTGTATGCTTGGTGTTGGTGCTTGCCTGCTCCACAACCCTGGGTCTCAGGATCTCCTGCTGGTTTGCTGAGGCGGGACTCAGCACTGGCTTGTTGGGATGCCTCTGGCCAGGACTGATCTCCTTCAGCAACAGCAAGAGGAACCTTTCCCTTAATACCCTTAGCACCTTGAGCTAAAAGAGTACTGTCCCTCGTCATTCTGCTGGCTCCTCTATTTCAGGATTTTTCCTAGGGCAACATTCTGTGGGTTTTTCAAGGTCAATAAGGGAGGATGAGAGTGACTTACTACTTACTCTGACATCTTAACTTCTGGAAGTGAAAATAAGTGACTTTCACACATTATGTCCAGGGCTGATAAATCCTGATTCAGTCACTCCCAAGGCCTGCTCCTAGTTTGTTACGGTAGGGGCTGTATTGGCACCCCCTACACAGGACTGTGTTTCTCTCTCACCCAGCTTCAACAGACCCCTCGGCTGACCTTTTAGGTTGTCTCTGGAGTCTGTGGACTGAGAAGTCTGGAAACCATCACTGCTACCAGTGATTCAGTCTCACCAGGTCTGTTCTGGCTTTGCTGGTGCTAGGTTTGTGCTGATGTTGCCTGCACTATACTGCCTTCCTCCCTCAGCCTGGTGCAATAGAACCCTTCCTATCAACCTTCCAAGTTGCCTTAGAATGGAAATCTGCCCCTACTCTATCTCTTTACGAGTTCTGCCATTCTAGAATTTGTTCTGAGTCACTTTTTAAAGGTATTTGAATGGGTTTGAAGAAGAACTCAAGTGAGTCCCTGCTTTCACTCCATCATCTTGGCTCTGCCCTGCAGTTTTCATAATATGTATGGGAGTTTTTGGAACTCTGAAGGAGAGCACGGAGAGATGACAGTCATCCCATAGTAGATGAGCAACTGGGGACTACAATATCTGGAGTTTCCTTCTTGAAGACAGTGATAAATTACTTTTAAATCAACAAACCTGGGAGAGTGTGTGTGTGTTGTCTGTGTGTGTGTGTGTGTGTGTGTGTGTGTGTCTGTGTGTGTGTTTTGGGAGATTACCCTGGGCTCTTCATTGAGTAGGAACTGACAAAGCCCTATTCCACTTCTCACTTACTGTTCCTTATTTTCTTTTTTAAATTCTTTTGGAAAAGTAAATTAGTTAAAGTATACATGATAGATTTATTACCTTTCTCATAGCAAACTTGGTTGACCCTGTCCTTTTGTTGCCCAGTGTCCTATTTTGTAGAGTGTGGAGGCATATTTGGATCTATACTGGAGAGAGTGAGTAACCTTTTGTAAAGGCACACATGAGCAGCTTTCCAGAAGAACTGTGAATAACTTTCAAGATTCTGATTACACAGTATAGTGAAAACTCTATTTATTCAATAACAAATCAGAGCAAAATGTCCATAGAATCAAGGTACAGCATTCACAATGTTACAACTTATGACAGATAATCAAAATACAGCATTCACAATGATTTATCACTAAAATGGCTACATAATTTTTACCACAGTGGTCACATAGTTTTGAAAAAAGTATAATCATTTAGTCAATCAATCACTTAGTAACTCAATCATCCCATCAACTCAATCATTCAATCATCCTTAAAGAGGCTTGCCTCACTACTCAGTATCTACAGAGAGATCTCTTCATCTTTATCTGAGGTAGGCTTTCAGATACCCTGGATCCACCTCTATGGTCCCAGATCCTACCTGGATTTATCAAACTGTCACCTGGGTTCAAAGGCAGAGAGCTCCCAGCTCCTTGTCCAGCTCTTTGTGCAGTCCCTGTTCCATGCTGAAGCTCACAGTGTCCAGTCCACCTTAAATCCTTCACAGTCTCTGTTCCTGGGAAGTCAAGGCTTAACAAAACCACAAACAGACAAACTACCAATACCACTGTCATGTTTCCTCAGTCTTCTGCAGCTCTGGCTGGTCCTCAGAAATCCTCAGAAGCTCCAGCTGGCCCTTGGACTTAGCAGAAATGTCAGCTGGTTGCCAGAATAAAAATCACTTCATCCAGGTTCTCAAAATAAAGATCATTCTCTCCAGACTGGGCCTCTCTTCCTCAGCCTCTAGAACCTGGCTCCGTGAAGATCTGAAATTCCAGCTAGGCCTTCTCCTTCTATACCTATTAGCTCCTCCCTGTTATGCCCCTTCCTGTTTCCTCAGCTGTTATGTCAGCAACAGGGGTTCCTACCTTCTGTTTCTTTAACAGAGGTTTGATTAATTGCTAAGTGCTAAATACCTCTTAACTTTGTGTATCAGCAAGCACCCTAGCATACCCAGAGTGGCTGCTAGCACAGGTTCTTAGATCTGTTTTTCTAAAGGAAAGCAACTGAAAAAGGGTTAACAATCTTACTTTAATCAGTCAAACAAATATCATTTACCTAGTTTAGGGAAAAAAGTCAGCACCCTGAACTTCGGAGAATGCAAACACAAGTTACAAGCAAACAAAGAAACAGATCAGCAGACAATCTTCCAAACATCCAACCATTACATCCATACCTAGTCAATTACCAGAGAGGGAAGCACCAACATCTGGGTTTTTGAAAGCTGGAGGGCTCAACAGCTTCCCAGAGTCTCCTCTGGCAAAATCACACAACTCTTTCCAAAGCAAGTCCCAAAGCAAACCCTTACATCAGGGTATACATAGCCTTCTCTTGGATCAGAGAATGTCACAGCCCTCTTGACCCACTGCCCAATCACAAAGTAATAAGGCGTGGGCATTCCTGAAGAACAAGCCTTCCGCCACAGGCTACATGTGACCACATTCAGCCCATTAGGGGGCAGCCCATACTTTCAAATCAGGAAAGAGTCTCAGAGTCACTTAAACTTACCAAAGGGCCTAGGGGCAGAGAAGATCTTCAGATTCCCATAACACTTTGCCAATACAAAGGGATCAAATTACATTATCATTATACCCTTCCTACAGCCTAGCTGGAATCTCATACCCTAGCCCTTTGTTAGATAGAGTTCTGCTCTCTAACTGGGGTCATAAGCACAAGCTATTTTATAACTACCCTTCTAAGTACAGAATTGCTATGAATGAGGGTTTTATAAATCTGCCCTTTAGACAGAAGCCAATGTTTACTAAGGGGTAAGAATACAAAAAGAAGCAACAAGAGAGACAATCCCTGCCATCTATGAGTTTACATTCTAAGGGAGTAAGAAAGCATACAGAAGGAGTACAAAAAAACAGTCTTGCACCTGGAAAGTCCTGGGTAAATGAAGGTAAAAGCTCCCCTATGGGGATGTGCAATGATAGTGTCCAAATTTCCAGTGGATTGAAGCAAAGTAGGTGAATAATAGGAGCAGAACAGAATCAGAGTGAGTCTAAATCCTAATCTTTTTCTCCCTAATAAATATCCCTTTAACACTTTCCCACTTCTCTTCTCTAATTCAGTCCAAGTCTATACCATGTATCTTTTCCTCATTTACTTCCTCTTTTTCTCTGAACTTAATTGTCAGAATTAGGCCTGTTGGTAGCCTCAGGCATATTTCACTCAAGTAGGACAATTTTCCTTAGCAGGTTTACCTTAAGGTTGTGTCCTAAGTTTTAAGAGCCTAGTAGGAAAGACTATTCTGCCCACTTGTCTTTGAAAGACCTTCTTGAGCCAAAATAGCTTCACCATATTTTGTAATAGTCAGCATTTAAAAAAAAGGGTTATGACCTGACTCAATTTCTTACACATAGCACAGAAATGAAATTCATTTTGTCACAGTTGTTGATGTTATAATAACAGCAAACATTTACTAAGTACCAAATATCTGCAAGGTGCTTTGTTGAGTAATTACTGCTACTACTACTACTACTACTACTACTACTACTACTACTACTACCACCACCACCACTGCTACCACCACCACCACCACCACCACCACCACCACCACTCCACAAAATAATGATATCTAACATTTATATAGGGTTTTTAGGTTTGCAGAATGCATCGTGATAAGATTTTAGGTGATGTCCTTATCCCTGGAAAAGCTATGATATTCCTGGAGTCTAAAAAAACACATGATGGGGGCAGCTAGGTGGTGCAGTGAATCGAGCACTGGCCCTGGAGTCAGGAGCACCTGAGTTGAAATCTGATCTCAGACACTTGACACATTTACTATCCATGTGACTTTGGGCAAGTCACTTATCCCCAATTGCCCTCCAAAAAGCCAAAAAAAAAAAACCCACCACCTCATGACAATTTTTAAACAGATTTGAATTTGTATCTCTACCACCCAGCACGTTGTCCAGTACACAGTATGTCCTTAATAAATATTAAAATCAGTATATTCCAAAGACCTCATTTTATATACAAGAAAACTGAAGAGACATTAAGTAGCGTTCCCAAGGTCACAAAGCAAATTTGAGACAAAGAAGAGAAAGACAAAATGGTGTATTGAAAAGAATCCTGGATTCATCAGAGCACCCTCTTAGGATAGTTATTAAGCATTTATTATTTATACTATGCCATGTACTATGCTAAACTCTAGGGATACAAAGAAAGGCAAAAACAGTACCTACTATCCCTGCCATCAAGGAATGAGTAGGGAGGTACTACATCCAAATAATTGCATTCATACAATATGTAGAGGTTAAACAGCATGGTAGTCTCCAGTCAAGTCAAATCAACAATCATTTATTAATCACCTACTATGTGTTGGACACTGTGGCAAATACTAGAGATACAAAGAGGGTCAAATAAAACCCTTGCTCTCAAAAATCTCACTGTCTGTTATGGGAAGAACTATGTACAAACAAGATGTATAAAGGATACATTGGAGATAATCAACAAAAGGAAGACACATATTATATGGAATCAGGAAAGACTTGTAGGATTTTAGATGGAACTCAAAGAAAGCCAAAGAAGTCAAGTTATGCATGAAAATGGAGAGAATTCTAGGCATGGAGGAGAGTCAGTTGAAATGCCTGGAGTCAGGAGGTGAGGGGTTGTCTTATGTGAGGGGACAAGCAGGTTGTGCAATGGAAAGAATGCTGGATCTGGGGTCAGAAAGACTCATCTTCCTGAATTCAAATCTGATCTCAAACACTTACCAGCTGTGTGACCCTGGGTGAGTCACTTAATTGTTTGCCACTGTTTCCTTATCTGTAAAATGAGCTGCAGAAGAAAAAAAAAATGGAAAGTCACTCCAGTATCTTTGCCAAGAACTCCGCAGTGGGGTCACAAGGAGTTGGACATGATTGAAACAGTTAAATAGCTACAACTTTTGTGAGGAATTGCAAGAGGTCAAGGTCATAGGATCACAAAGTTGACAGAGAGGAATAAGATTTAAAACTACTAGGGAGGTTGGAAAGGGCCAGGTTATGAAGGTATATTGCCAATGTGATCCTCACAGTGGGTGCTATGAATATGCAGGTATATTTCCAGGTTTGAATTGCAAGATATAATAGACTCTCTTCTTTGAAAACAAAACCAAGATATTTATTCAGATACTAGAAAGCCCAATCCACCATGGTACTAAATAAGTTGGTACACATTACTAATCCAGGAAGCACCACTGTCCCCAAGCCTTCCCTCCATCAGACCTCCCCACAAACAAGATCCCTTGAGCAAAATTCCTCCCTCTCTCACTCATGCTAGCTGCTCTGCCTCAGCTCTCACCCTGCTCTGCTCAGGTCTGGCTTGCTCCCTGCTCTCTGCTTTACGTTCTCTGTTCATGATCTGTTGGGTAAACTCCTCTACATACTGAGCTTCATGTGACTCAGCTGTGGGCTGGGCAGTAGATCACATGGGCCTATTAAGGGGCAAGGAAGACCTTAAAATTCCCTTAACAATACTTTAAACAATAAAGAAGGGATTTAAAAGCCAAAGAGAGGATTTTATATTTCTTCCAACCAGTAACACAGATTCAACAGTTTATTGAACAGTGAGGTGATGTGATCAGACTTCTGCTTTAGGAAGAGCAATTTGACAGCTGAGTGGTGATAGGACTGGAGCTAGATATTACCTTGGCAAAGTAACTTCTCCTTTTTGGACCTCAGGTTCTCAAATGAAAAATGTGTACTAAGAGGATATGTCCTCAGATTCTTACCAGCTCTGGATCTATGAAAATGATAATAGCAATGATTAGAATCCCTGGTTCCTCAGTCACACTGGAGAATTCTTTCCTCTTTCAGCTCAACTAGAACAGACAACTTCACTTTCAGGGCAGAGGCGTGAATCTTATAAACCCACCCCCAAACCCATACAAACACACATCTCCATGATTACAAAACACCAGTCTGTGCAAAGGGATGCTTTGAACTGAGAGAGGTGTATAGTGTTTGGACCTAGTTTTACGACCCACAGAATGTTCTTTTTCCCTCTTTGATGACAAGAATAGCATCTCTCACACTGGGAAAGAGTCCAGGATGGCTCTTACACAACAGAGGAAACATTGGCAGCATTTCTTTCTAATCTCGAAAGTAAAATGAAAGGCAACTCCAGCCAGCAGCTGTCTAGCAAAGTGGCAAACTTATTTAATGTCTGAGCAATTATTGGTTTCCTACCATGTTCCCCAATGCTCCTTTCAAGGCGTTTTTTTTCTCCCCTTCTTTAGTGATTGAACAAAACCCTTATTAAATAATAATAATGATAATAATAAAGAAGGGCTGTGTTTCCAGCACACACACAAGCACAGATGAATACTAAATAATCAAGAGGAAGTACAGTAATGTGCAATGTAGAGCCATCAGTACTAGACTTCATTTTTTAAGTCTTAATATAATAACTGGTCTCATTTCCATTGCACTTGATGACACTATGTAATATTCTTTTGTACTAGGATCCCTATCTTTGTCCTAACCTCTGATATTATCTGGGTAAGCTGTTTGTGATATAGAACTTTCTCTACCATTGCATATGGACAACTCTTCAGTTTAGAGTCTTAGGCAGTCAGTTTCTTGGGACACAGAGAATTTAAGTGACTTGGACCCAGTGCTTGTACTTATCATAGGTAGCACTGTGCCTTGGGCTTCATTGTGCTGAGGCCACATCTCCATCCAAAAGGTCACTTTTATTCCCCAATTTTCAGAAGAAGAAACTGAGGCTCAGAGAGGTTATGATGGGGAAACAATAGATTTTGGAAATGAGTGGTCCCGCCCTAAGCATTCAATCCAACTCCTTCATTTAAGAGCTGAAGAAATGCTGGCACAATGTAGTTAAGTTCTTGTAAGTAATCACATAGCTAGGAAGAAGCAGAGCAAGAAGTCAAAGAGATCTTCAGACTCAAATCCAGCATTTATCTGATTCCTCTCATGAAAACTTAAGTCCTTCATCATATGGAATATATCATATGATCATGGACAAAACTCATGTAGCATAAGTGACATTTCAATAGTATGTCCTATATTTTATATCCTATGATAATAAGTCAAATTTCTTTAGCTCTTGTATAACACTAGGTTTGGAGTCAGACCAGGTTTTGAAACTCTTTCTGACTCTTACTAGCAGTGTTTGTTACTGTTGTTCAGTTGTTCAGACATATCAGACTCTTCGTGACCATAGTATCCAGTACTTTCTGTGAGGTTATCTTGGCAAGGATTCTGGATCAGATTTCCATTTCCTTCTCCCAAGGCAAATAGAGGTAAAGTGACTTGCCCAGGGTCACATAGCTAGTAAGTGTCTGAGAATAAACAGTCCTGCATAAAGCACTAAGTTTCCCTTTACTTTTAAATGAAGGGGTTAGAATAGGCAGCTAGGTGGCACAGTGGATAGAAAACTGGAACTGGAGTCAGGAGGACTTAAGTTCAAATCTTACCTCAGACACTCACTACTTATGTGGCGCTGGACTAGTCACTTAACCTCTATTTTACTCAGTTTCCTCATGTATACAATGGGGATAAAAACAGCACCTAACTTGTAGGGGTCTTGTGAGGATGAAATGAGACAATATATGTGGCACAGTGTCTGGCACATGGTAGGTGGTATATACATAATTATTCCTTTCCTAAGGACCCTTCTTTCTCCAAATCTATCAAACTTAGAGATCATCTAGGACCTCTATGACCAAGCCCCTTATGACCCTAGGATATGGAGTTCTCCTTTTTCACACTCTCTCTCTCTCTCTTGAAATTGTTAGGTATTGCTTTATTCATATTTGGCAGGGAATGTTTTATTTTTGCCTTTGTAGCTCTGGCAGCCAACCCAATTTCTTAGCCACAGTAGATACAGAATCAACATTTGTTGAATGGCATTGAACGTTCTCTGAATAAGCTTGTGAGATGGGAAAGATAGGCATTATTTTCTCCATTTTGTTTGTGAGAAAGATTAGTCTGAATGCTATGATGATAGCCATACAACTAGGAAGGGTCATAATTAAAATTGGAACCTGTTACACATGCCACACATCAGCTAGCTAAGTCTACCTGTTGTTCCCCCATTGTGTGTACAAGTCTTCCCTTTTTCTTTGACCTCTTTGAGATGCAGACCTAGTAGTGATATTTCTATGAATGGTTTTACAGCCCTTTGGGCAAAGTTACAAATTGTGCTCCAGAATGGTTGGAACAATTCACTACTCGGCAAACAATTCAATAATGTGCCAATTTTTCCTCATCCTCTCCAGCATTTTTCATTTATGATATGTATGAGGTGGTACCTCAGAGTTCTTTTAATTCACCTTTCTCTAATCAGTGGTGATTTAGATAATTTTTTATATGACTATTGATATCTTTTTTAAATTTTTTTTTTGGGGGTGAGATAATTGAGGTTAAGTGACTTGCCCAGGATCTCACAGCTATTAAGGGTCATGTATCTAGCCAGATTTGAACGTTAAGGTGGAAGCTGCTAAATCTTTTGTGATCCTAAAACTGTGACTCCATGAGATTGGAATCATTTATTTTTGACTGCCTGCAGTATTTTCTCTTTCACTAGGGAGCTCTGGAATTTGGCCATAATATTCCTGGGTATTTTCATTTTGGAATCGCTTTGAAGATGTGATAAGTGGATTCTTTCAATCTCTATATTAGGGAAGTTTTCTTTGACAATTTCATGAAATTTTATGTCTAGGCTCTTTCTTTGATCATAGGTTTCAGGTTTTCAAATAATTATAATATTATCTATCCTTGATCTATTTTCCATGTCAGTTATTTTTATAATAATATATTTGTACTTTCTTCTGTTTTTAATTTTTTGACTTAAAAATGTTTCTTGATGTCTCATGGAATCAGCTTCTACTTTCTCCACTCTAATTTTTATTCTTTTTTTTTAAAAATTTTATTATAGTTCGCATCATTCATTTCCACAAGATTTTGAGTTACATATTTTCTCCCCGTCTTTCCCCCGCCCACCACCCCAAAACAGCCATACCAGTGTGTCCCCCCTCCCCCAGTCTATTCTCTCC
>CM053582.1:151290424-151309020 GCA_028627135.1 Pseudochirops cupreus | reverse complement strand
AGGAAGGAAGGAAGAAAGGAAGAAAGGAAGGAAGGAAGGAAGGAGGGAAGAAAATAAGGAGGGAAGAAAGGAAGGAGGGAAGGAAAGAAGGAAGGAAGGAAGGAAGGAAGGCAAGGCCTATATTTTTAACAGTATTTTTTCCCAATTACATTTAAAGAAAACAGGTGTTTTAAAAGCATTTACCATATGTTAAGCACTATCCTAAACACTAGGAACACAAATACAAGCAAAAATATCATTTCTGCCTTTAAGGAGTTTGCATTCTAATGGGTGAAGACAATATACAAAAGGGAGCTGGAAAGGGGACTGGTGATGGAAGGAAAATATCCTGGGATAGTTTTTTAAAATATCAAAGTCAAGAGCAGGGTTGGGAGAGGAATGAAGCTATCCTGGACCCTTCCATGAAAGAGTTTTTAAGAAGAAAATTCAATGACCAAAGAAGGAGAGATGGCCATAGGGATATTTGGATCTTCCATGGCAAGGAGGAACTAGGTGCCGAAGTGAACTACAGGATATGGCAGCAGCATCCCCACTTTACTGATGAGAAAAATGGGTCTATGGAAAATCCAGTGACTAGATCCCACTGTGACATTGCTAGTAAGTATCTGAGAAAGGATTTGAACTCAGATCTTCCTGGATTCAACTGGTATTTCATTTTTATGATGCTTAGCTACCTGGATGCAATATTCTGGATATAATCTTACTAGAGGATTAAACTGAAAGCTAAAGAAGTTGAGTGCCATCTATGGTCATATAGATAATAAATAATAGAGTCAGGGATGAACTTTAGTTCCCTTTGGTTCCATAGCTGATAATCTCATGCTTTGCCTCTCTATTATGAATCACAAGAAAGAAGAAACCATTCAAAATAGCATTCTTCTCTGCAACTAGCCTTCCTTGCAACTCATATCATTCTAATATTATCTTTTAAGCACCTATTATGTGTAAGGCACTGTCTGAGAAAAGTGCTATTATCATTTTCATTTTTTTAATAACTAGAGTTTCTCTTAAAATTAAAGTAAAAGAGTTTTGCAAAAACTCTACCATTGCTTTCTTCGTTTTGAGTGTATCAGACTCTCCAAAATGTGTTGTGACATTGCAAAGTATTTCAGTTGAATCTCTGAATCTTTTGTCTTTCCTGTTCTTCATTGGCTCCATTATTTATGGCTGGATAGAAGGTTAACTAGGGAATTGCTGATTGTAACATATGAGCACAGAAGGTCAGTTGGAATCTGAATGCTAGTATAATCTTTTGGAATTATGCCTGCCACATCAGAGAAGAGCTGCATGGAGAGACTTGATAATAGTTATAAATAATGGAAAGGCAGCATAGTCTAGTAGAAGGGGTCCCTGATTTGGTGCCAGGGGAGAAGTGGCCTGGAATTATGGCTTTGCAACTAATAACTTGTGTATCGCAGGCCAAAGAACACAAAACTCTGTGGACCTCAGTTTACTCATCTTTCCAAAAGGACATGGCCATAAACGTTCTACTGACCTCAATTTAATTAATATTTTCAAACAGTTCTGGACAAGGCACTGAAGAAAATCTGTTACACCTCATAAAGCTTTGAAATATTGCAAATTATAAGTATTTTAAGTTCCTATTCTCAGAAAATTTGCCCCTTCATTTTTTTTTTAATAGTAGATAGGGAAGGTTGTGTTGCTATGAGCTCAGCACCAGTTTTCAGTGACTAGGTCAGTAAAGGGAGAAAGAAAGCTACTTACAAGGTCTTACTGAGAATTGACTAGAACGCAAGCAAAAGATGATGATACCATGGGGAAGTGTGGGAGGGAGAGACTGAGGGGTAGTTGTTGAAGAAACATGACCAATCTCATTTCCCAAGATTCTCTGCCAACCAGGTAATAAATGAATCATACTTTGCCGCTTGAAGGAATGTTCTCATATATATTTTACCAAGAAAGTTCTGTCTATCTGAGAGAATATATATTATTGAAAGGATTTTTTTTATAGCATCTGCAGCCCCGACTCACAAGCATCAAAGTTAAATGGGAGGGGGGGGGGGAATAAGAGGAGTTACTCATAATCCTGGCAAGGAAAGACAAGAGAAGGAGCAAAATTAAGTTAGAAAAATAACAACTGTCTCTCAGATCTTAGGTACTTTCCTATTTCTAGACTATGATTTTTATTAAGGGTTAATAGAATTTATTGGTACACATTGATCTAAGGATTCATTGCCAAAACTAAACCTTTTTGAGTGTTAGCCGCTGACAGAATGCTTTTAGTTTTAAATTCACTCTATACTTAAGGTTGCTTAGTCCTTGGAGCATCTACAGAAAAAAAAAATCAATTGGAGTTTGCCACTTAAAGGAAGAAATCTGAGACTGTGGGACTATAACTATGTACTCTGTGTGTGATACTGGGCAGTCTTCTTCATTTACCAGAGCCTCAGTTTCATCATCTGAAAAATGAGGGAATGAGATTATATAATTTCTAAGGATTTATCTAATTGAATCCTGTGATTTTTCATTCTGACCATGAAACAAGCAAATTTCAATATTAGAATGTATCTCAAGTACTATGTCTAATGCTAGAGGGGGCATTTAAAATTACGTATATGCATTTGTGGGTAAATACAGGTGTATATATACATATTTGCACATATAAACGTGTAAATATATGCATATGTACAAATGCATACACACACACATATACATATATATATGTGTATATATATATATATACATGTATATATATATACACACACACACATACCTACACACATTTATAATATTATCCTATACTTCTCACATCATACATATATATACCTGCAACCAGCAGACTTCTTACCATTTTTACTTTTCTTGTATATCTACACTTCCTGATTACAATATCCCTTGCTTTCCCATTTCTTGCTCTAGGGATAATAATTGAATAAATTCTGTCATTACAGGAACAATAATATACTGTCCTATCACCCTACTCACCAACGCCAAGATTCTCCTTACCAAAAATCCCTTTCCTTCACAATCATTCATTTAACTATACTGTCTCCTACATTAGAAGGTAAAGATTCTTGAAGACAGAAATTGTTTTAATTTTGCATTTATAACCCTAGTAATTAGCACAATTCTTCATCCACAGTAGATTTTTTAATACTTTCCTCCCATCTTTTGTTTTTATATAACCTTTCTTTCTCAATAGATCCCTAACCCCTCTTTTACCAAGGGAAAGAAGAAAAAAGAAAGATGAGGAAAAAAACAGTTCAACAAAAACACCTGTAATGCCATGCACAAGCAGCTTCCCAAAAGAATGCTGCTGTGAACAGCTTCTGAGTTTTTGATTACACAATATAGTAAACACTCTATTTGTTGAAGAACAAATCAAAGGGAAGCATTCACAACAAATCAAGACACAGTATTTGCAGCATTACATCTTACTGCAACAAAATCACAATATAGTTTTTACAATAGATTAACATTAAAATGGCCACATAGTTTTCACCAAAGTGGAACACAGTATTAAGAACAAAGAACAAAAGAACAATAATCTGGGATCCCTAAGGAGGTTTGCCTCCTATCTCAGTCATTCTGTCATTTCAAAATACAACAGTCAGTCTTCCACTCATGGAGCAATCATTAGTTAACTTAATCAGTCACTTATCTAGCAATCAGTCACTAAGTATAGTTAATCACTAAACACAATCATTAGAAAATTATACAAACCCTCCACCCCTTGGTCTCTAGTAAACTTCAATTTCATCACTGCATTCAATATCCAAGGAGAGATCTTTTCTTCATCTTGACTCAGGTGGTCTCTCATATTCCCTGGATCCCCTTGCATGGTCCCAGCTCCTATGTCAATCCGCCAAACAGTCACCTGGATTCAGAGGCAGACAGCCCCCAGGTCCTCATCCAGTTCTTTGGGCAGTTCCTGCTACACACTGAAGTTCACAAGGTCCAGTACATCTCAAAATCTTCAAAACTTCTGTTCTCGGAAACTCAAGGATCAACCAAGCAACAAACAAATTCTGGTCCCGGTCATGCTTCTTCAGTTGTCTGGCAGGTCAGCTGGCCGTAGCACCCAGAAGAAATCTTAGCCTTCCAGGCAGCCTTCTTGGCAGCAACTTCAGCCTTCACCAGATTCTAGTATCAAGGAAATCCTCCCTCAGTTCTCAGTCAGCTTCCAGATGCTCACTGAGAGAAACCCTCTCTCTCCTCCACTAGGGGCCCGCCAGGAGAAAAATTCTGATTCTGCCTCTCTGGGGCTTTTCTTATATACACACACACAGCATTGGCTTCCTGTTTTAGCCAAACCCTTCCTGTTATGTCAGCAACAGGAGACAGAGTTCACACCCTCTGCCTCTTTCACAGAGGCTTGACTAAGGGCTAAGTACCTACTTATTGACATAACAAAAAGGGATCTTCAAATTTAAATTAATTACCATTACACCAGCCAACAAAACTATAATCTGAAAACATATGCAAATGCCAAGTCCATAATACTCTATTTCTGCAAAGAGAAAGGGGAAATTCTTTTTCTTAAGCCTTATTTGGATATAATACTTGTGAAAGATATGTTACATTGATTACTGTCATCATTAAATATATTGTGTTTCTGAGTCTACTTATTTCACTTTGCTTCAGTTGATACAAATGTGGAGGATTTCATGAAGTACCCATGCCATTCTCACTTCACTGCTGATTAAAATTTTCACGTTTGGGCTTTTCAACTTCCTTCTTAGCAGACTTCTTATCTTGAAGATGTCTCCATTCTGTGGCCTTCTCTTTTTGTTACTGGCCTGGTACAATATTTCATAATGCACCCAAATTAAGTTTATACCTGGCTTCACTCCTAACTCTTTGAGTTGCCCCCATGTGGATGCTCTTCCAGCCATTATGTCTCTATGTCTGCCTGTCCATCTGTCTTTCTGTCTCTCTCTCTCTCCCTTACTCTCTCTCTCTCTCTCTCTCACACACACACACACACACACACACACACACACACACACAAACACAAACACACACAATTTCCAGCTCCTTTTTATATTTTATATTCTTTATTATGTTTTTTGAGGACAAAGACAATATTTTTTAATTGAATTTGTATTCTGTGAACTTAATTCAGTGTCTCTTATATATTAATTTCTTAAGAAAAGTTCTATCAATTTACATCTATCATCTTTCTATCTGACATATTTAATGGAAAAATTACAGCAAAGATAATAGAAATTATTCCATATGAGAATCAGTTGAGGTAAATAGTGAGATGTAGTCTGAAGAATAATGTTTAGTTGCTCATGATAACCACTTAAAGGTGTGTGTGTGTGTGTGTGTGTGTGTGTGTGTGTGTGTGTGTGTGTGTGTGTTTACATATCTGGAGAGAGAGAGAGACCTTTTTTTACTGTGCTTAGCCTCAAACAAGAGAACTAGACTTGATGAATGTTGCTGGAAAGTAGATTTGGGTTCAATCTAAAGAAATGCCATTAAAGTCTACCTGTGATGCTGGAGTATGTGGAGGTGACCTGTGATTGTTAAAGGCTATATCAATTAGAGTTTCATCTCTCTTTAATTTTTTTCCAATTATATATTAAAATGTTTACATTTTTTTAAAATTTTGAGTTCCAAATTTTTTCCATCTCTCTTTCCCCCTCTCCCATCATTGAGAAGGCAAGCAATTTGATCCAGGTTTAAGTGTCCTACAAAACATACTTCCATATTAGTTATGTTGTGAAAGAAAACACAGACACCTGCCCCCAGAAAATAAGAAAAATGAAGCAAAACACACACACACACACACACACACACACACACACACACACAATGATTTGATATGTATTCAGACTCTATCAGTTCTTTTTTCTAAAGATGGATGACATTTTTAATCATAAACCCTTTGGAATTGTCTTGGGTTATTGTTTTGCTGAGAATAGCTAAATCATTCAAAGTTAATTATCCCACAATATTGCTATTATTACGTATATTTCTGTTTCTGCTTACTTCACTTTGCATCAGTTCGTATCTTTTCTTTTTCTGAAAGTATGCTGTAGAGTTCCATCTTTTATACATCCTAGAAAACAGAAAGTAGGGTTCCAAGCAATGTTCTCTGCATTTGTGGTCTCAAGATCAGTCTAATTATGTTTAGAAATGTCACATGCTGGTCAATTTTTCAGTACTGATAGTAAGTTGGTCAAGAACTATTTGTTAAAAGACTATTATATTCCAAACATAGGGCCGAGTGCTGGTGATACACAGAAAAACCAAGACTGGTCACAGTTCAATGAGAGATATAAAAATTAAAACAAGTATTTGTCCACAAGATTTATACAAGATAAATTTGGATAATTAATCATTCAGACACAAAAAATAGTAGATTATATATATATATATATATATATATATATATATATATATATATATTTGTTGTTGTTGTTGTTTGTTTTTTAGATTGAACTTGAAGGAAGTCAAAGAGAGCATTGGATAGTGATGAGGAGATAGAGTATTTCAGGCATGGGCCATGGGGGACAAACAATGAAAATGTCTAGAGTAAGAAAATAAAGTGTCTTATGATGTGGGTCATGTTTTTAAGGCCTTTGAATGCCAGGAAATGCTACATTCAATCCTTGAGGTACTAAGGAAACAGTGGTGTTTACTGAATAAAAGTGACATAGTCAGACTTGTCCTTTAGGAAGACCAATTTGACAACTGAATGTGAGATGGACTGGAGTGGGCAGTAATTTGTGGAAGGGAAACCAACCAGTAGGTTATTTTAGTATAGCAGGCATGAGGTGATTAGTACCTGAACTAGGGTGTTTGCAGTGTCAGAGGAGAGACAGGGGCATAGCCAAGAGATGTTACACCATCCTTTGAATACTGTCTACTGAGACAAAGAGGCATTACATTCTGAATTAGTAGGAAGGTGCTCATATTGGGACAAATGTAATGAAATAAAAGAAGACAAACAATAAGAGTGGTCCATAAAATGATGGAATTTCTTTGACTGAAATTATATTATAATTGGAATGGAGTTAAGTGATCATTTGTCTAACCCAGGGGTGGGGAACCCAGGCCTTGAGGTCACATGTGGCCCTCTAGGTCTTCAAGTGCAGCCCTCTGACTGAATCCACCTTCAAGTTGGAACAGCTTCTACAGAACTTGGCACTCGAACTACAGCTTAAGAAGGAAAAGAATTCTGAGGCAGAAATAAAGGAGTGCATTGCAGGCTAAGAGAACAGATAATGCAGAGGCATGGGGATGGGAGATGGAGTGCCATACGTGAGCCAAGTTCAAGATTGAATTCAGTCAAAGGACCATAGTTGAGGGCCTAGAGGGCCACATGTCACCTTGAAGCTCCACCCCTGGTCTAACCCATAGTTGAAAAATATGCCTCCAAAACATCTAAAGCAAGTTATTACCTATTTTTCACTTTAAGGCATCTAGTGATGATTGCATTCAGTCAAAGGACCATAGTTGAGGACTTAGAGGGCCACATGTGACCTTGAAGCCACAGGTTCTCCACCCCTGGTCTAACCCATAGTTGAAAAATATGCCTCCGAAACATCTAGAGGAAGTTATTATCTATTTTTCACTTTAAGGCATCTAGTGATGATTGCATTCTCTCTTTATTGCCACTTAGAATGTCTGGCTTCTTTTAAAACACAACTTATGTCACCTACTATATGAAACCTTTCCTGGTTTCCCTAGCTATTAATGATACTCAAGTCCAAGAAATTTCATTGTCTTTATTTTGAATATTTTAATTTACTTATCTGGATATATATTGTCTCCTCCCTGCTTCTTGTAAGCTCCTTGAGAGCAAGTATTATTTCCTTTTTGTTGTTGTTCCTCTTAGGCCTGAAGCAGTCAGTGGAATAGAGCAGATGCATAACAAAAACTTAATGATTGATGGGCTCCTTCTCAAATCACACCATTATACTTTTGGTGAACTCAAATTGTTAGGAAGTTAGCAATATATTGTGCCCAAATCTGCCTCTTTGCAACTTTTACCGGTTGATCATTGTTTTGTCTTTTGGGGCAGGCAATTGAAATCTAATCCCTCTTCCACAGAATAGCCTTTCAAATACGGAAAGACAGATGTAAGTTTTCTCTTTTCTTCTCCTGCTTTAACAAATTACCCATTACTAGAGGTCTTCAAGCAGAGACTGGATGGCTACTGAAAGATGATACAGAAAAGATGCATATTTCAATGCAGAGTTGTACAAAATGACCTCTGAGAATTCCTTCCAACTTTTAGATTCTATGGCTTTGTGATTCTGCTCTTAGATGTAATGTTGCTGTTTTTAATATTCATGAGGTCCTCTTTCTCATCTGTGATGACATGGGCAGCATATCCTTTCTGGAGCAGGGTTTTTTAAAGAAAAACAAAACAAAACATAACAAAAGCTCCAGCAAATCTATGAAGAATTGTCATTGCTGAGGTCTATGTGTTAGCCAATCAAGAAATATTAATTAAGGGCTCACTATGCCAGACATTGAGGATATAAATATGGAGAAAAACAATTTCTATAGACAATGAACTTACATTCTGAGGAAGACATGTACGTGTATATGTGTGTGTGTGTATGTATGTATGTATGTACATATATATATATATACATATGTACATACATATATATATAAATACAGCATAAATATATATTGAATAGATGCAAACTTGTTAAAAACAAGATCATTCAGGAAGTAGATTATTATCAGGTGAGGCATATGGAAGAGCTTCTCACAGAAGATGGCGCTTGAGTTGCAGCTTAAGGAAGAAAAGAATTCTGAGGCTGAAATAAAGGAAAGCATTGCAGGCTAGGAGGCCAGATAATGGAGAGGCATGGGGATAGGAGATGGAGTGTCATGGATGAGCCAGTTTGGTTGGATTGCTAAGTGCTAGAGTTGGGGAAAATGGCTAATGAGCTGGAAATTTTTGTTTTGTTTTGTTTTTTAAGATGAGAAGACTTGGGCAAGCTTGGGGTCAGTAGTGATGGAACCCATTAAAATAGATTAAAGATTTAAGGGAAAGGGGATGATTGAAAACACAATCTTCTACTGAATATGGGAAGGGTGGAAATCAATGTATATAATTGAGCTTTGTAATCTGACTACATACATAAGAATATACACACACACACATACATATACAAACACACACATATATTTAGTAGGGAAAGATTGGATTTCATCAGTTTGGGGAACCACATGGGCATCATTTATCAGAAGTTGTACTGGAACCTTTATCTTCCTCCCTATGGGACTGGTCTTCTAACCACTCTGCTGCACTGACTTTCTTAAGATCCACTTAGGATTCTAATCTTGTAAATATCTTGTTGGTATTAGGATGTCAGTTATAATTTAGTCAGTCTTCCCAAAGCATTCATAAGATTGCAGACTAATTGGTGGTAGAATTTTTTCCTCTGAAAGCTGAAAGCAGGGGTCAATTTTTTTTTTGAAGAACTTGGGATATAGGATGTGGGTGTCCATTGGGGAAGAGCACAACAATTATTCTTTGAAAGGAAGATGGTGGGGCTATATGATGACTGGGCTTATAGGTTCGTAAGATTTAACAGATGATTGGTGAATATTCGTGCCAGAAAAGGACAAGGAGGAAAATAGCACTCTTGGCTCGTAAAGATCTTTTGTTAGAAATCTCATTACTCTGTATATGTTCCTGGTCTTTATGCTAGGTTAGTGAGTGCAAGGGTCTTATCTTATGTAAAAGTTATATCTCCAACAATTACTAGTGCAATGTTCTGTACAAAGCAGGTATTTAATAAAGCATTTGTAAAACTAATGAACTGATACTTGTGGAAGTTAATTGGGCAAGTTTAGGGGAAAAGTGCTAAAAAAAATTACAGAAGTTAGGCAAGGTTAGGCAAAAATTGTTGAAATACTAGACGGGTAGAAAAAGGGGCAACATATTTTTCAGTTTGGAGGTCTTTCCAGTAACAGCTGAGTACAGAGTAGTAGACACTCAGAAAAGGAGGAAAAGCTCCAGCTGGTTGGCAATCATAGCTCCTTTGCCTTATGGAATATCCTATTCCAAGTCCCACATACTTACTTATTGCAGTAGCTGCTAAAACTTATATGATCCAGATTGTGGTTCTATAGTAGTTATATGTATTTTTTTTCTGTCTGCCTTCAATATTTTTGTCTTGTCCTTGGAGATGTGGAATTTGACTTTAATATTCCTGGGAGTGTTCATTTTGGGACCTCTTGAAAAGAGGTCTTTCCATTTCTATTTTGTCTTCTGGTTCTAAAATACATGGGAAGTTTTCTTTTATAATTTCTTGAAATATGCTATCTGGACTCTTTGCATCATAGTTTTCAGGTAGTCCAGTAGTACTCAAAAAAACCCTTTTTGATCCATTTTCCAGGTCAATTGTTTTTCCTATGAATTAATTAATATTTTTTTATTCTTTTGACTTTTTTTGTTTGTTTCTTAATGTCCCAAGGACTCATTAGCTTCCACTTGACCAATTCTAATTTTTAAGGAATTATTTTCTTTAGTGATGTTTTATATCTTGTTTTCCCCCAATTTGGTTAATTTTGCCTTTTAAGGAGTTATTCTCTTTAGCATGGGGGGGGGGCTCTTTTATTAAAGTGTTAATTTCCTTGTGATATTTTCCTTGCCTTCCTCTCATTTCTTTTCCAAATTTTTCCTCTTCTACTCATATTAGATTTTTGATTTTGTTATTTTCATCTCTTTCTTTAGCTCTTGTAAAATTTTTATTGTGCTTTTGTCCAATCTGCTTTTTTACCTCCTTTGAAGCTTGCCTAGAGATTTCATACATTTCTATCTTCTTCCAAATTTGTGTCTTAAGCATCCCTATAACCACATTAGATTTTTATGATCAGGTCCCTTTTCTGTTTGTTTATTTGTTTGCTTGTTTATCTGTTCAATTTTCCAACCTGTTTCTTGACATTGAATTTTATGCTGGAGTTGGGCTTTGCTGAACTCTGGCATGGGGGTTAAGGATCACTGTCCTCAGATTTAGGAGTTTTTACTCTGCTATTTCCACAGCTATCTTCTGGAAGACTTAAGTTTTTGGTCCCTCCAAGGTGATATGGTCTGGGAAGAGGTGTGGACACTGCTTTCCTAGTCTATATTCTTGTCCTGGCCCAGGAAAGGCCCCTGCAACATTGCAACTACAAGTACAAAAGATCCTCTTTCTGCCATAAAATTGCTAAGAGGAATTTTAGAGCCCCTAGTCTCCCTCTACCCTGGAACTGAGACCTAGACCTGAGTAATGGGCAATGGAGTTGCCAAGAGGTACCTACTCCTACACCCAATATCTACCCAGGGGTCCCCTGTAATCTATTTCTGAGCAATTATTCAATCTCATTACCAACTCTGGGTAGTGTGAGCTCCTGCTGCTGCTGCTATTGCTGCTACTCTCACTATTGCAACACATAGCCAGTGTTGTTGTGTACTGTGCTCTGGGCCAACGCTCACCCCAGTGCCATAGATCTCTCCTTTCAACCTCCTAATTTGCCTTCTCACATAGATGTTTTGTTGGGTATGCTGCTCTGGAACTTGATTTGATGCTTTATTTTAGAGTTATTTATAAGGGGATGCTGGCAGTGTTTGACTGGAATGTTCCCTTTACTCTATCACTTTTGCTCGACCTCCCTCCTTTCACCTTGAAAGGGTGATCTCCTACAGATATGAAATATATTCTTTAAGGAAATTACCCTTTTTCCTCATGGTGAAGCAGGGAGCCCAATTCTTTAAGAAGGTCCTTGAAGTGCTTTTATTCCTCTGATGACCAGACAACAGCATATCACTTTACTGACATGGATCCATTTTACTTAAAGCAAAAAAAGGACGTCATGATGTCTTTTCAATTTGTTCCTTAAGCAATGTCTCTCAGCGCTACTGATTTTCATCCTGTTTTCTGTAGCACTTATGACACTTAAGGTCTAGTAGATAATATTATAAAATAAGTATTTATATAATATAAAATACTAGTAAGTATTTCATTTATTACTCAAATATTTATAAATTGTTGGGAAGGTAGGATTTAGTGGAAGACTTGTTGGATTTCAAGTCCAAGAACCTGAGCCTGGCAATTACAAAGAATGTAAATAGAAGTATAAGTCTATCATTTTTACTGAGGTATAATGAGGATTCTGTGACAATAGATTTTCAAAGTATCTAGACCTACAATCATAGGGTCCTGCTACAGGCTGTATCCTTTGTTAAATGCTGGCTTAATAATGACAAAAACAGTATAACACTTAGAAAGAAGAATAATATAATCACTCACATTTAGAGAGATCTTGGTGGTTTCTGAAGTGTTATGACTAATGTCTCATCTGATCCCCACAACAAACCTGTGAAGTAGGTGAAATCTGGTAAAAGTATTTCTGAAGGCCCATTTAATAGTTTAGGAAGTTAACAGTCAGTATGACAAAGATGCATGCCCTTGGTTGCACAGCTCACATAAGTGGTAGAACTGAAACTAGGATCCAGACTTGAAGTGTTTTCCCCATTATATTATTCTTGAGTACCTGTTACCTCCCTCACTACATTGTTTGCCTCAGTTTCTTCAACTATAAAAATGGAAATAATAATAACACCTATTCCCCAGTGTTGCTGTAGAAATCAAATGAGATAATATTTATAAAAGCATTTAGTATAGTTCCCGGCACACAGCAGAAGAGATATACATTTTTATTCCCTTCCATTTCCCTTGCCCTTTTAGAGAATGGACTTTCTTACATGGTCCTTTACACATAGTAGTTGCACAATAATTGTTTTATTGTTTATATTTAATTTGCTATTTGACGTCATTTAATGGGTTGTTATCTGTCATTCTCAAAAAGGACCAAAATGACATCACCATATTAGAGTCAAGTTACAGGGTGTCGTCTGACTATGGCAGAACAGAGCAACATGTGTTCTGAATGTTCTACTGGATCAGGCACAAATAGTCCATGTGAACATTTGCAGTGGTTTCCCTAAATTTCTGCATATTGCATTTCTTTTGAGCAACTTCAATTCTGCTCTTCTCAGGACACACCATGCTGGGTGGTCCTGTGTTAGTGTCTCCCAAATCATTCAAGCAATTTCAAAGTTATTAGGAGAAACCCTGAGAGTGTCCTTGTATCACTTTTTCTGACCACCATGCCTTGTATGACTTCTTTATAAAAGTCTTTTAGGCAAGTGTATGTTGGCATTTGAACAATGTGGACAACCCATCAGAGCTGTCCTCTCTGCAGTAGAGGTTGAATACTTGGCAGTTTAGTCCAAGAAATGTCCTCTGTAACTGGTATCTTGTCCTGCCAGGTGATCTTTAGAATCTTCCTAAGAAAATTCAAATGGAAGTGATTCATTTTTCTGTCTTGGCATATCCAGGTTTCATAGGCATACAATAATGAGATCAGCACAATGGGTCTATAGACCTTCCATCTGGTAGGCAGTCTAATACCTCTTCTCTTTCACATTCTCCTTCAGAACCTCCTGAATACTGAGGTAGCTCTGGCAATGTGTGCACCAACCTCATTATCAATATGTACATCCCTGGAAAGTATACTGCCAAGATAAGTGAACTTATCCACAGCATTAAAAACTTCTCCATTAACTACAAGCAATGGTTCCATGTGTAAATGGTGTGATGCTGGCTGGTAGAGCACCTATGTTTTCTTGGTGTTAGTTGTTAGGCCAAAATTAGCACAGATAGCAGAGAATTGTTCCATATTGTGTTGCATCTCAGCTTCAGAGTCTGTGTTGAATGCAAAATCACTTGCAAATAAAAAGTCATGTACTAACATTCCTGTCACTTTAGTCTTGGCTTGTAATCTTTTCCAACTGAATTATTTACTATCAGTGTGGTAATGACCTTGATACTGTGTTCGACCTCATTGAAAACATTTGACAGTATGCATAAAAATACCATGTTAAAAAGAATGGGATCAAGCACATAGCCTAATTTTACTCCTGTGGTGCCTGGGAAAGCACAAGAGCATTGTCCATTATCCAGAACCTGGGTAAGCATGCTGTCTTGAAATTGGCATATGATACTAATAAACTTCTCTGGAAAACCAAATTTTGACATGATTTTCCCTAAGCCCTCAGAACTGACAATATCAAAGGCAGAGCAATAAACATTGTGTACAGACCTCTGTTCTGCCACAACATTTCTCCCAGAACTATTGGGCAGGAAAGACTTCATTCAACATTCCTTAGGCCATTCTGAAGCCATATTGGCTCTCAGGTTTGATGACCATCTTCCAGGTGAAGGGATCGGCTTATCAAGGAGAGGATAGAGAATCTTGCCAGCAATGGCTAAGAAAGAGACACCTCACCCCTCCCATGATTTTCACAGGACAGTGTTTCCTTTTCCTTTATAGAAATGGACAACGAGGTGTTCTTGAATTCTTGGGGAATAACCTTCTCTTGTCATATAACTCAGAAAATTTTAGTGAGCCTTTTTGTGAAGTAAGGATCTCTCTACCTTTTAAACCTCAGATGGAATAGAATAAAACCAAATGCTTAAACAAAGGGGAGAAGCCTAATGGCATCCAAATCCTCTTCTTACCTTAGCAAGGGATTGACTTCAACCTGAGGTAAACAGTCAATGACTTTAGCATTGATTGATAATGGTTTGTTCAGAACATTATTGAAGTATTTGGCCAATCTCTCTAGTCATACCCTTATCACTAATCAATGTGGTACTCTCAGCACTGAGTACTTGAGATGTACCATATGTCTGGTCCATAAATTGCCTTTGGAGCATCATAAAAGCACTTTGAATTGCTACTATCAGTGTGAAACTGAATTTCATTTGCTATCATATTGAGTCAAAAATCCTGCATCTCTCTAAACTTTGCTTGTACTTTACTTTTGATGAACTTAAATGCTGCTGTCTTAGAGAGAGATGAATTATCCTGTTATGAAGGACATTTATTCTGCTATCCCTATGAAGTCTTTATTTTTCATTTATCAGTTTCTGAATTTTCCCATCATTTTCATCAAACTTGTCTTGATGTTTGCCAGTGCTCTGACCCAGATGAGTTTATGAATGCTGTACATCAGATCTATGAAAGTTGCCCATTCCTTTTCTACTCCACTGTTGCCAACCATACATTGGCTCAACTTTTCCTCTATGTTAGCAACAAAATGTTACCACTCAGAGAAATACTCTAATCTGTTGACATGAAATGTTCTAGTGTCATTTTGTCTTGGGAACTCTGCTTTTGTTGAATGCAAATATTTAGCTTGGAGAAGATAATCTGTTATCAATCCAGCACCCTGCCACACATTTCTTTTATTACTTTCACATCCAGTTCATCTTTTCTCCTTATAATTATAAAATCTATTCAATTATTTAGTGCAGTAACTCTGGAAACCAAATAGATATTCATTGATTGGGAGAATGAGAAACTGAGATTTTTTCATAATTACAGTGGGATATACCTATGTTTCAATGTGATTTGTGAAAGTAAAAGACCTATATAAATGCTATCAGTGGTTATGATGGTGGTGGTGGTGGTGATGATAGTGATGGTGGTAGTGGTGGAGTGATGGTGGTGGTGGTGGTGGCGGTGGCAGTGGCAGCAGCAGCAGAAGAAGAAGAAGTAGTGGTAGATGTAGTAGTAATATTGTAAGAAATAAAGCTTATGGAGAATTTACAGAAGCATTAGTAGACATAAGAACTGATGCAATGTGAAGTAAGGAGGATGAAGAAAGGAATAGAGTCAATGAAGAGCACAATGTAAATGGAAAGAGCAAATATAACAAGCAAATCAAAACAGATTGTTGTAAAGTTATAATAACCATGTTTTCCCTGAAGAAGAAATAAGGAGCTTCTTTTTTGTCAGAGAGGAGAATATGATTGTGGAACACAGCATATACTGGCAGATGTTGTGTTATTTAGTTTTGTGGAGTTATCTCTTTTCTCCTCTTTTTAAAAAACTTTTTTTCCAAGCTGTTTATTTAATTTTAAGCATATTTTATTTATTATATATTTATTTTTAACATTCTTTTCTTTTGAAATTTTGAGTTCCAAATTCTCTCCCTTCCTCTCACACCCTGCCAGACTCACTGAGAAGTCAAACAATATAATATTAATTTTTATGTGAAAATCATGAAAAAAAAACAATACAAGTTATGTGTTTTTTTGGAAAAGACAGAAAAATAAAATGACAAATTACACTTCTATTCACACTCAGAGTTTATCAATTCTTTCTTTGGAGATAAATAGTATTTTTTCATCATGAGTCCCATTTCCCAGGGAGTACACTAGTACTCCATTAGAATCATATGTCACGAATTGTTCTGCCATTTCCCAATGGAACAGCATCTTCTCAATTTCCACTTGGGTACCATGTAAATAATTATTATAAGTACATTTTTACCTGTAGGTCCTTTTCCTTTTTTATCCCTTTCTGAGGAATATCTAGTAATTATATTTCTGGGTCAAAGAGTATGCACAACTTTTTAGTCCTCTGGACCTAGGTTCAAACTGTTCTCCAGGATGACTGGACCAGTATACTACTCCACCAACAATTCATTAATGTAGACGTTTTTACCTCAACCCTTCTAGCATTTATTATTTCTGATAAATGTTAAGTAGTACCTCAGAATTATTTTAATTTATCTTTCTCTAATCAATAGTGATTTAGAAACTTTTTTTCATATGAATAGAGAGAGCTTTGATTTATTCTTCAAACATTTGCCTATTTATGTCCTTTGATTATTTATCAATTGGGGAATGACTCTCATTTTTTTAAAAATAAATTTGACTCAGTCCTATATTAAGTATGCATTTGAGAAATAAAGACTTAATCAGAAAAAAAAATTGATGCAAATGTTTTTGACATTACTTCATTATCTATGTAATAGACTTTTTCAGCAAGATACAGTTTCCCTGATTATCCTTTTTTATTAAGTCTGTTTTTTGGTTTTTGTTTGCCTGAGATCATGATTTCTACCTTTACCCTTATCTGGAATGCATTAGAGTCTATTCCAACACTCTTTTTGATCTCTATGAATGTATTTCTGTTTTAAATATTGCTCTTGTAAACAACATATTGTTGGATTTTGGTTTCTAATCCATTCTCTTATCCAATTTAGATATATGGGTGAGCTCATCCCATTCACAATCACAGTTATGATTACAAGTTTGTTTTTTTTTTAACTTCATCCCATTTTCTTCTTCTCTGTCTCTTTATCTTGTTCCTTCTCAAAAGTCTGTTTTGCTTCCAAATACTGCCTCTCTTAATCTGTCCACCTGTTTACCATTCTCCCCTTTATTATTTTTTCTTCCTATTTGCCTATTGGGTAAGTTTCATTTCTATACAAAATGAGAATGAATATATGTTCTTTCCTCTTTGAATCAATTCTTCCCAATTTGAATCAATTCAAAAAAGAATGAAGGTGCTGCTACCACCACACCATTTCCCCTTTCACTATAAAGTTCTTTCTTGGGTGCCTTTTTATGTGAAAAAAATTCCTCATTCTACCTCTCCCTTTCCCCTTCTCTTAAATCATCCCTCTTTTTCAACCTTTTGGTTTTTTTGAGATCATTCCGAAATAATGAAGTCATATCCATGCCCTCTACAATATTTAAAGTTTTTCCTTTTTTTAACTGGGAGCTCTAAAATTTGTCTATAATGTTCCTGCTATTTCTCATTTTGTGATGTCTATAAGGAGTTGATCAGTGGATTTTTAAAATTCTTATTTTATCCCCTGAATCTAAGATACCAGGGAAGTTTTCCTTGATTATTTCTTGAAAGATGATGTTAGAGCCCTTTCTTTGATCATAGTTTTCAGATAATCCAATGATTTTAAACAATCACTTCTTTATCCATTTTCCAGAACTGTTGATTTTTGTTTTCTTCAATGAGATAGTTTACATTTTCTTCTGTTTGTAAAATTATTTTGACTGTGTTTTATTGTTTCTTGAAAACTCATGGAGTCATTAGTTTTGATTTACCAAAGTATATTTTTTAAGGAGTTCTTTTCTTTAATGAATTTTTGCTACTTTTTACCGTTAGGCCCATTCTGCTTTTTAAGGAGTTTTTTACTTCAATGACTTTTTGTATCTTTTTTTGTTGGTTCCATTAGGCCAATTCTATTGTTTTAAGGTGTTATTTTCTTTAGTATTTTTGTGCCTCTTTTACCAAACTGTAAATTCTCTTTTCATAATTTTCCTCTATAACTCTCATTTCTTTTCCCATTTTTTTCTCTACCACTCATCTCTTTCTTTAACTCTTCCAGGAATTCTTATTGGCCTTGGGTCCAATTAGCATTTTTTCTTTAAGGCCTTGTTTGGAGCTGTTTTCACATTGCTATCTTTTTCTGAATTTATGGCAACTCTTCTTTGCCATGATAGTGGCTTTTTATAGTTAAGTTTGTTGTTGTTGTTTGCTCCTTTTCTCAGCCTAATTCTTGACTCTGAACTGTATATTAAAGTTGGGCCTGCTCACTTTGGGGTGAGGAAGCACTGTGTCAAGCTGCAGGCTTTTTCATACTTATATATTCAGAACTAGTACTAGGGCCTGCAAGTTTTGGGTGCTTCCAAGGTGCTGTGATGCTGGGAAAGGCATGATGATTGCTCTCCTTGACTCAAGTCTTTTTTTTTTTTTGATATGAGATTCTTTATTAAATTTTTTTGAGTTACATCTTT
>CM053582.1:151263467-151289924 GCA_028627135.1 Pseudochirops cupreus | reverse complement strand
TTACAACCCTTCTATATGACCAAACTATTGTACAATGTGAAAGTATTTGCCGATCCTATTCATGATTGCACGCCACCATGGGGGGGGGAGGGAGGGGAGAAAATCTGAAACTCAAGTGATTGTGGAACTGAATCTTGTAAATTAAAAGTAAATGAGTAAATAAAAAAAATTAAAAAAAAAAAAAAAGAAATACCCACCTGGTGAAAGTGAATGGACAGAATCTTTAGGGCAGTTTTTGAGTGTTTGCTATGACATCTTACTTCCAGTTCATGAACGCACACAGAACAGAAAAATAAAGTAATGTATTAGTTCTCTCATGTACTGTGTGAGCAAAGCACTGGATAGGACAAGCAGAGCTTTTGTGAGAGTTTTAAATCCTCTTTTTCTATTTTGGGAATACCAAATAGAGTTATTATAAATCACTCAGGCATGGGAAGAATGATGGAAATAAAATTGTGAAATGGTTTCAATTAAAATAATAAGAAAGTACATGGGCTCCCTACTGGCACACCACTACTATTAGAAGAATTACTATTCAGCATTTAGCATTTAGGATCAGTTAGGTGACACAGATGAAGTGGCTCAAAAACTCAGCCCAGTAGTTGTGTCTGCCTTTCGTTTGCAGGAGAGAAGAAAACAAGCCTTTTTTAGGTACTTACTATATTCAGGGCACTGTGCTAAGTGCTGGGGATATAAATATAAGCAAAAGAAATATAATCCCTGCCCTCAAGAAACTTACATTATAATGGGGAAGACAAAATGGAATAGACTTTGCAGAGGTGGGGGTGGGGATGTCATACAACAAGTTCATGCTGTTGTTTGTCCAAAGTCACATAGCAAGTTTATACCAAACCTGAGATTAGCAAATCCAAGAGTTCTGACTTGGGGTCCAATGTCCTTTCCATTACTGTATGTAGTTAAATGTAATAATTTTATAGGACCTGAGGATATCAATTGGAACCTCTTTTAGACAGAAAAGCACATCCCATTTTGTAATAGATATTACAAAAGGAAAACAATTATTTCTTTGGGGTTTGAGTTGATTAAATCATCTCTTCTTGCAGCTCAGTGTAGTGTACTGCTAGGTTCTGCTAGGAGATGAATTTCACAAACCATTTCTGGCCAACATGTCTGAACATGATTTCAGATGAAGCTTCTTTTAAAACAACTCAATTCCACGCTCTGAAATCAGATCAAGTGTAGCTCCATTTCTACCTAGGGATTTTTGAAAGGCTAAGTTTTCCTGACATTACTTCACACCTCCAGATTCAAAAGCTCATTGCTTAGATTATCGACAGAGTTCATGTCCAAGCCTAGGCTAACTAAATAATGGACCTGTGAGCCAGTTAAAAACTTTAGTGCTTGACTCTCTTCAAAAGGCTTCCCTAGCAATCCAGCAACCATGCATTTGTGGTGCTGAAAGCCAATGACTATGCTTCTTTGATTCTTCACACAGCTGAACCACTCTAAAAAAATTCTCAAATGCCGTTGGCTGCTTTATTATTACTCTCATTTTCTTCTTATATCTATAGAATTAAAATAGAAACAGTGTTGGTAGTCTTTCATGTACTTGTATGTTTAACGTTCAACAGAATATTGTGCAGGTAGACAAGATGAGTGTTTTTCTAATTGAATAAAAGCAGTAGAATTAAGTATCTTCAACAGGCACAATGAAAACATCTTTGGGTGAATTCTCAGTCGATGTGATAAGAAATGATACATACTTAATCTTATGTGATTTTTCCTCTAGATTCTTTCATTTTTAGAGATTTTTAGACCACTTACAGCAGTGGTTCTCAACCTTCCCAGTGCCACAAACCTTTAATATAGTTCCTCATGTTGGGGTTAACCCCAAGCATAAAATTATATTCATTGGTACTTCATAACTATAATTTTGCCACTGTTATGAATCATAATGTAAATATCTGATATGCAGAATGTATTTTCATTGTTACAAATTGAACATAACCCACAGGTTGAGAACCACTGACTTAGAGCAAAGGCAAGAAAATTCTATATGGGGGCATCTATTTTAAAATGTTATTCCTATATTTTTACAGGGCATTGGTATGTAAAGGAGATCATGGTCAATAGTTTCTGTGGTAGTGATAATGATAGTTATGGCACAATTCATTTGTTTAGTTTAATATTTTGTTTTATGCTTGTAATAAGGATTTGGTGTCTGATATTTTATGGACAGAGAACTTCTGGTATAGCCACTCAGTCAAATCCTTCTGCAGCTATATATTACAGAGATTCTACCAATTCTTTCCAAAGTCTGAATCGATCATTAATTCCAGGTATCTGCAGGTTGACCTTTCTGTAATTTCTGGCAGCAGTGATCTGATCTTGTATCTCTATCAGAAATCAACAAGTTTCTTTAAAGGAAAATCACACAGCACAGCCATTTGTCTGAAACTTGTTTGGTGTTTCTTGCATATATGGATAGTCTACGTTGGGCATTTTTTACTACACTTTTAGATCTTAACAGATTCATACATTCTAGCCGTAGTTAAACCATTGTAGTCCTCCTTATGAGCTGCTACCTCAATACTAACTTGTATTTGTGTTTTGGCTCCACAAATCTAAAATGCAATTTGAGCTCAAGATTTTCTGTTGCTCTGCACTCCTAAAAACATACATTATACCATGCTCCTCCACAACTGCTTTTACCTTTAATGGTCACCAGTGTAAACACTATTATATTGACATAATGGCATTTACTTAGATGGCAGAGTAAGGATGGTACGTACAAAGCATTCTCTCCCATAAACTTGTGGTGTCCTCTTTCACAAATACACAAAAATGTCATCAGGTAGAATGGAACAAAGTTAGAATATACTAGTAATAAGACTTAAATGTAAGAAAAACATGTGGCCAAGGCAACTCATGCCTTCAAGTACAGTACAGCACCAATTTCATTTCTTATGGTATCCTCTGACTTCTCTCTCATAGGCAAACCATCTCTGATGAGATGATTTTAAGCTAGGTTTAAGCTAGTTGGGACTCTTCCTGTCAAAAACTCAATTCCAGACTGACAGAGATAATTATCTCTGCAATTCATAGTCAGCTCTCTTCTCAGCTGACAGAGCTCACTCCCCTTCAAACTGTTTCATATCCCACTTCTCTTTATGTCTCTGTCTCCCTAAACGAAGTATCCTATTTTCAAAAAGGCTACAAGAGGAGAGTCCTACGCTTGGCCACCTAATAGAGCTCTCTGTTGTCTAATTCTGAATTTCTTCATAATCCACAAAGGGGTGAACTTGGCTTAGACCAATTTAGCATTTTGATTAATGCATTAAAACTCATTACTTTCCTTTTCTTTAATTTCATCAACTGAGCTTTGGGCTGGAGGAAGGAAGGACACAATTTCCCTGTACCACACCAGTGATCATTACATCCAATAAGTCCATTGATCTCTATCTACTGCCAGCTTTTATTACTGCTCTAGAAAATGGTATTTGTGTGTTTTGTAATCATTTCTATACATTTCAACATGTTTATCATGACATCAGAGATAATTTTTTAAGTTATTATTCCTTTAATAATTACAGATTTTGCATATCACAAACCCCTTCCCAAATTAAAACAAACAAAAGTCTCACTAGACTCTTTTCTGGAGCTGAAAAATAAATCAATATTTATGGACAAACTGGTGATGAGCCTCTCCGAACTTGGGGAGGCTGGTTCTTAGGTGACAGATACTCCGTCTGTCACTTAGTCTATAAGAGAAGACTGACAACTTTTCATGGAAAATGCAGCTGGGAACAACTGCTACCTACTGTTGATTCCCCCTGGGGCACCTTTAACATCTGGTTATTGCAAAGAAGTGGAAAAGACCCCTGAGTGATTGTGGTAGAATAGTTGTGGGGGAACATAGAGAATAACAACAATAATAATAATGAAATATTGATGCTGAAGCTGATGGTAATAATAACTAGCATTTACATAGTGCTTTAAGATCTGCAAAGGCATTTATAATTATTATCTCCTTTTATCCTCATAGCATAGCAACCATGGGAGTTAGTATAAGCAGGGGCACTGAGACTATGTGAACTGTCAGTTGGTAAATATGCATTTATCAAGTACACACTATATTTCACATCCTGAAAAAGTTATGGCTCTGTAGTAAGATGTTTGTTTGCATATAAGAATGAGGACAGAAAAAGCCTCAGGGTGTGGTCATTTGGACCTACTTTTAGTATCTTGGCATAGCCTGGATCATTGCGGGTTGATGAAATATTGGAGGGGAGATAGACTTGTGTATTCTATGACCCAATCTTATGGAATAACCTCAGTCTTTGAACATAAAAACAAAAGCAAAAACAAAACCAAACTTAGACCAACTTGATCTCTTAGATGATAAACCTAGCCCCAGTGTCAGAGTTTGATCTGTTTATAATAATTTCTAAATTCAGAGAGGACCAGCAGGTAAACATCTAAAAATTGTCTCTCCTGGGGAAATGCTCTCAGGACACCCTTTTAAGTTTAATCTGTGCATTACTATCACTTTTTAAAAGTTAGACAATCAGCAAAACCAAAATCATGATCTGATTTTTTTGTATATACGGATATCCTAGGTATAAATGATGATATTAAAATTTTAACAAAGGAGTGCATTAGCCCCCTAGTCATACGTGCAGGCTCCAGCATACCCTTATCTAACATCCAGCTTGGTAGGAGTTGGTGGAGCATGCGCTAAGCTAATATGGTACTTTGAGATTTAGTGTTACTTTTTCTCCCATCGGACAGTAAGCTCCTTGAAAGCAGGGGATGTCTTTTCTCTTTCTTCATATTCCCAATGCTGAAAACATAGTAGGCTTTTAATAAATGCTTATTGAAGTAACACTACCCAAGGCCCTTACTAACTGCTTGTTCCTGGGTAAGTCACCTAGCTTCTCTGCCTAAGTTTCTTCATCTATAAAGTGGGAATAATAATTGCACATACCTCTCAAGGTTGTTTAATCAAATGAGAAAATATTTTTAAAGTGTATTGAAAATATCAAATCTCTATAGAACTACTAGTGATGATGATGAGGTTCATGATAAAGTGATCCTTTGGATCTGTGCAACCTAAGGGCACAAACTTAAATTGTGAAGCCATTCTTCAAACAGTTGCAACCATGGCTTGGATCAATAAGAAATAAACTATTTCCCTAATAGCATTAAAATCCTAATAGTTTTTAATGTCCTCAGAGGCATATCTCAGATAAATTATATTACATGTGAATTGTTCTACTGTTCTGTAAATATAATCCAATAGAGGATCTAATTATTATTAATTTAATAACAAAGTTAAATGGAATTGTGAATTTCCATCTTCCCCAAAGAAAACATTACACTTAGAAATTTATTCTCACTAATGGGTCTATGATTTTAATTTTTCTTCCTGCATATTTCAGTTAGATTTCATAACTTTCTTCATCTTTGTTTCTTAGAATTTTTTTCTTTATGAAGCATTTCCACAACATAGTAGAATAAAAGAAAAAGATGAAAGTGCCCATGGAACTGCAGATCCATTATGTACAACTTGCTATTCTTTCTAAATATATAATAAAGTTATCATGTAACTTTTTCGCATTTTTTTCTTCTCTCCCACTTCCACCCTAGAGGTGGCTACCATTAGACTATCTCTCGCTCTCTCTCTCTCTCTCTCTCTCTCTCTCTCTCTCCCTCTCTCTCTCTCTTTCTCCCTCTCTGTACACAGACACACACACAGACACACACACACACACACACACACACATACACACACACAATTTGTAAAATCATTCTACATAATTATCAGTTCTTTCTCTGGATACAGATAATGTCTTCCTTCAAAGAACCTTTGTAGTTAATCTGGATATTCATAATATTTAAAATGAATTATTTGCTCAAAGTTGTTCTTAAAACAATATTGCTATCACTGTATAAAATATTCTCTTGGTTCTGCTCATTTTGCTCTTCATTATTTCATGCAAATCTATCCAGTTTTTTTAAGATCTTCGAACTCATCATTTCTCATTGCTTGGTAGTATTCCATCACAATCATATACCATGACTTGTTCAGCCATTCTCCAAATGATGGGCATCTCTGTAATCTCCTGTTCTTTGCCATCACAAAGAAACATAGATTATTTTCCTTTTTCCCTAATCATCTCTGGAAATAGACCTAGTACTGCCATTAGCAGTATTATTAGATCTAGTAGTAGTAGTGGTAGTAGTAGTAGTAGTAGTAGTAGTAGTAGTAGTAGTAGTAGTAGTAGTAGTAGTAGTAACGGCTATACTAATTAAATAACCAAAAATATTTTACTGAATTTTTAAAAAAGGAGTGACATTCATTTGGAAGAACAAAAAGTCAAGAATATTAAAGGAACTGATGAAAAAATGTGGAGCAAGGAGGTTTAGCAGTACTAGATTTTTAACTAGATTATAAGGCAGTCATTACCAGAACTATCTGGTAGTAGTTAAGAAATAGAAAGGTAGATCAGTGGAATATAGTAGACATGTAATTCAGAGCAGCAGATGAATATTATAATGTTGCATTTGACAAGAGTAAAGCCTCACGTTTTGGGGATAAGAATTCATTATTTGGTAAAAATTGTTCGGAAAACTAGAAAGCAGTCTGGCAAAAATCTTACATTCTTCATGGAGATAAGTCAAAATGTACACACGATCTAGCCATAAAGAGAGCTTTTACAAGAAAATGTGGAAAACATGAACATATTACCTATCAGACTTATGAATAAGTGAAGAATTTATGAACAAAGAGATACAATGCCTCATGAGAAATAAAATGGATAATTCTGATTACATTAAATGTAAAAAGGTTTTGTATAAAGAAAAACAATGTTGCAAAGCTTAGAAGGAAAGTGGAAAATCATGGGGAAATTTTACAGACAATTTCTCAGATAAAGGTCTAATATCTCAAATATATAAAGAATTTTGTGAAATTTACAAGAATACAAGTCATTTCACCAATTGATAAATGGTCAAAGGAAAGGAACAGGAAGTCTTCTGATGAAGAAATTAAAACAATTTATAGTCATATGAAAAAAATGCTCTAAATCCTTATTGATTTGATAAATGCAAATTCAAACAACCTTGAAGTATCTTACACCTATCAGATTAAGTAGATTAAGTACATTAGGTCCCTGCCCAAGCACCACTTAATGGCTATTTTAGGGCCCTCCTGGTTCAGATTGAAAGTAAATAATAACTGCTTCTCTTTGGGCTAGCAACCCTGAGGATCTTTCCCTTCCAGTTTTATTCTTTCTTTTTCTTTTTCCTTTCCTTTCCTTTCCTTTCCTTTCCTTTCCTTTCCTTTCCTTTCCTTTCCTTTTTCCTTTCCTTTCCTTTCCTTTCCTTTCCTTTCCTTTCCTTTCCTTTCCTTTCCTTTCCTTTCCTTTCCTTTCCAATTAAAGTGACCATCCCTTGACTCATTTCCTAAAGAGTCATATTCACTGAATGGGCATAACCTCACTCAAAGTGAGAACCTGAAAAGACTTTAGCCTAAAAGGGTCAAGGTCCCCCACTGTCTCCTGGGCCATTTCCAGTCATCCTGATGAATATCTGCCCACTGGAACCAGAAGACTCTGCAGCTGAAAGTGATGTTGGCAAACTTGCACAGTCATCCCTCAAATGAAAGTCAACTGCACGTTGCATCATCATCTCCCTGATGTCATCGCCCTCTTTGAGAACGAAGAAGAAACACAACAATCAGATTAGCTGAAATGATTGAAGGGGAAAACGACAAATGTTGGAAGTGAGATGGAATAAATGGGACACAAATTTAGTGTTGGTGGAACTGTGAACTGATCCAACCATTCTGTAGAGCAATCTGGAATTATTCCCGAAGGGTTATTAAATGACCTATATCATTTGATCTATCAACTTTCAAGATGGTAGGAATTACTAGTATCTAATATCTTCTCCATGTATTTTCTAAGTAATACAATAATAATCACAATAATAACAGCTATCATTTACATTGCTATTTAAAGTTAATGAAATGCTTCACAAATATCATGTCATATTATAAGATATATCTCTTAATTGCTTTTGAAGTTCATGTTTCGAATGGAGAGCTATTTTTATAATGATGTGCTAATCCAAATACAAAGAACATGCACACAGGAAACATGGAGGGACATTCCCATTATTTTTGATTAGCAAAAGGTTTTCCATCATCGTAGAAATTTAACAACTAATACGTGGTCTGAAGCTGCAAAAAGTCAGTTTTGAAGGACAGTCTATCCAGAGTGTTTCTATTTTGAATTTGGTTCTTTTACGTGAGGGGATTTGGTGCTATCGTGTGTTCACGTAACCTGATTCATTTTCACGAATTTTCTATCGTACCTGATCTAGTTGCTGATTTCCTCTAGTTGTCCACAGGTTAAGATTGTTTCCAAGGATTTTTGTTTCTATGTTATAGAAGGGAGAATGCAGAGGCAGTTCTCTGGGAACTCTTTTACCAGGAATGGAAAACGTGATGAAGTAATTCCATGTCCCAGTGAGCAGCTGTTTCCCTTACAAGTCATATCAGTCCTGGAATCCAGCACTCCTCACCCTAGGTATTTTTTCTTCTTCTCCCTAGAGATCCTCTAGAAGAGTCTCAAGCATGGGAGGAGGAAATAAACGTAGTTATTTCACTTGGGAGGGAGACATAAAACTAGTGACTTCTAAGAGCAGCAAACTGACTCTGCTATCAATTCTCATTTGATCTCTGTGCCTTTCTATCCCTTTTGCTTGCCATTTGTTGTCACACAAACCTGCCTGCGTGGAAAAGTTATAAGGGAAAGAGCAACTGATTTGGGGTGAGAAGACTGGGGCTCTAACCCAGCCTGTTCCACTTACTGTTTTACTTTCAGAAAATCACTTCACTTCTTTGGGCCCCAGGGTCCTCATTTGCAAAATAAAGGGACAGGAAGTGGAAGTGGTAGAGAAGATTACCTTTGAAGCCTCCCATACCTCTCAAAACTGTGGCCCTCTGAATTTAGCCTTTTATCCTCAGATCACAAGAGGTGCTTTGTTTGTACCTTTTCTATGCGCTTGTCATGTTTTATTTTATATTATTGTTAGCTATGTATGGACAATATTCCTGTAGCCTCTGCTCCAAAGATATCAGATTCTAAGATTTATACTATACTTCCTATGGACTAACCTTCTTTGTATAAGCTAATTGGTAGTTAGTGATTAAATGGAACTGGGTTATTATTTACTGACACATAATAGTGAAGAGATTTTAAATGATAGGGGCCTGTACCAATGATGTTAGAAAATAAACATCCCCAACTTCTCAGGATAACCCCAAGCACCCTAAGGAGGATCAGCCTGGCTCTGGGATAAAAAGCTAAGCATGCTTGATATACAAACAACTAACTCAGCTGTTCTCAACCTGTGGGTTATGTTCAATTTAAATACATCCTGCATATCAGATATTTATATTACGATTCATAACAGTAGCAAAATGACAGTTATGAAGTAGCAATGAAAATAATTTTATGGTTGGGGGTCACCACAACATGAGGAACTGTATTAAAGAGTCATGGCATTAGAAAGGTTGAGAACCACTGAACTGATAGTAAACAGAGATAAATAACAAATGGTAAATTGAATTATTAAGACCTGAAGAAACTTGATATCATGTTATAATAGAACACAAAATAAAGAATGATACAATGATATTTTAGGGATCATTTAATCGAATATCTTCATTTTATATAAGAAACATTTTAACCCTAGATATATATGACTTCCCAAGGTCAAATAATTGCCTGGTGTGTATTAGGTAATGGGGATAAGTGAAATAATCCTCCTCTCAAGGAGTTTAGAGCAGCCATTGACCTCAACACCCCATCTCATCACATATTATGGGACTTGTGGCCCATGGTCTGATATCTCCAAATAGGGCAATAATTTGATCAGTTTAGCAGTAGAAATAAATTCCCTCATATATATGTGTAGGATTCCAACTTGCATAAACATGCAGCAGGAGGGTTATCTTTTATTGAGTCCCTTATTATGGGTACGACATGCTCATTCACACTGCAACTTCAGGTATAAGATTAGCTGGAAGGTTTATTACTTCAAATTATAACTTTTGATGAGATGCTAAATTCTTCCTTATAATTATTGCCACCAAGTAGTAATCCGCCACTGCACATTCAATCCCGACCCTTCTTTTCATGTGTGATTCATTCAAGTGAGTCAGGTAAACAACATTGAGTGCTGTTGGTTTTAAAGGTTCATTGGTTTCTATTTATTCCTGAATCATCTGTTACTTAAAGAGCTCAATTAAATATAATGGGTTAAAGTATTAAAAATCTGTTTGATTACCACTATTTACTCAGTGAGGTACTGATTAAAGCTCGAAGCACAGACAGGTCTATTCTTGGGAGAGTAGGTGGTAAAAGAGATGAACTGTGTTTTATGGAAAGTTTTTACCTTATATATGTCCACATGTTTAAAAAGGAAGAAAATGGAACATATTGCATCCCTCTTTTTATGCAGGCTTATGTATAAGCAAAGGGGATACTTCTCTAAGTGTGAATTTTTTGAGGATTATCATCATGGTCATTTCCTCATGATTAAAAAGAAAGTTTGCCTGTTTAGCTCTGGGTCTTGGTTTCTTTTTATGAAGAATAAGGGATTTGGATTACCTAAATGAGCTTCATCTAATGTAGAGAGAGCTGTCTATGGAACCAGAAAGACCTGGGTTCATCATCCTATCACTGATATTGGTTGTGTGGACCTTTAAAAGTCCCAATGTTTTACATTTTCCAAAGTATTTTTCCTTCAAAAACAACCCATGTGAAGTAGATACCACAAATATAATTTTCTCTGCTTTGCAAATTAGGGAGTTGTCACTCAGAAAGCTTAAATCACTTGTGTAGGATAACACAGCAAGCAAATACTTAGGTAGGGCTGAAATCCAGATCTCCTGAATCCAGGTCCGGCTTTCTTTCCAGATTGTTATGCCATTAATGTGATCATTAAGGTCATTTGCCACTGGAACATCTTTTTAAATTTCATGTTACGAAGTTCCTTATAGCTTCAATATTCTTAGTACACTGAATTAATACTTTATTTTCTAAGATGCCTTGAAGCTCTAATATTCCATGATTTGATGATGGCTCATGTCCCACTCTTTGATATATCTTTGTCTTATATATCTTCTTCCCTCCTGACCAATGTTATATCAGTGTGAATAAGTATTACTTTAATACTTGCCAGTACTTCATCGCCCATTGATATGGATGTTTCCTTCACATGATGTCACTCACTGACTCATCTATGCCTTCAATTTTTTTTTTTTGTTATTCTTGTTCATGTTTTCATATAGATTCTCTATGGATTCAGGACCAGAGCTTGTCTTCTAGGTCCTTATACAAAGAATCAGTGTAAGGAAATATCATTAGGGCAGTCAAGCAAGTAACAAGATGGTGGACTAAACAATTTCTCTGTTTCCCATGAATTCTCAAACCTTTCCTAAACAAAAATTATCCATCAAAGGCAAAGCTACTTCACATGTCTTTATGTTCTAGGACATTCAGAATCCAAAAGAAGGTAAACAAAATCAAACCAATCCCCAGATTGAGGAGCTGATGTTAACTGGCTCACATAGTCCTCCTGCTTAACCTCCCATACTACAGGCAGTGAGGCTGCAGCAGGAGACTCAAGGACACAACACAGGCAAACCGACACAATCCTTTCATCCTGATACAGTCATCTTCTAACAGACCTGCCTTGGGAGTTGGTTGTGCCCTAAACTTAATATGGACAATACAAGATTGAAACAAGTCAACAACAACAAAAAATATTGCTAGATCACCACAAATTCTCAAAAGGATGAGAGGGAATCTTAATAAGTTGAATAGATGCTTTATAAAATATTCATCAAAAACTTGGATGAAAAATGAAAATGCAAGGATAAGTTGTGATCGGCATTAGAAGGGGTGCTTGTCCTAATTAAATCATATATCTATCCAAATAACAATGACTGTGGTTTATTTTTTTAGCATTAATGAAACAATGACAATAATAATGAATCAGGATGCATGCGAAATCTGTTTTTCAGCAGAGAGTTTTAAGCAATTGGATGGAAGACAAGAAAAACTTAAAAAAAAAATCAGAGCTTAAAGATACAGCAAGGATTCTGGTGCCAGTTCTGTTTTTATAGAAACTGTGAAGGGTCCAAAATGAGTGTGTGTTTCTGTTACAACTTAACACAAAGGAATAAGGCATTAATTTAACAGCTCGTCACTCGATGGAAACCGCTGTCTCCACTTTATTATACTTAAGTAAGGCTGTCATAGAAACCACTACACAATCTAGAGGAGCCCTTTCTATGTTACATTACCATTCAATGTTGTGTTCTGTTCCTTGGCCATTACACTAAGGAGCTAGTGCCCCGTTTTTGTTTTTTGGTTTTTTTTTCCCCCTGAGGGGCCAAGTCCACTGCTTCTTACCAATCCTCTCTAATAAAAGTGAATGGAAATTTAACCACCTGCGCCTCTGTTCAGAATTTGAGCTTTTTCAAAGTCTAATATAACAGGGCTGTGTTATCGAGGTTTTCAGAGAAAGGCTAAATAAGAGGTCCCTTGCATACACACAATAAACATAGAACAGAGGAATAGTGGTTGAATTACAAGCATCTTTTATTAGAGGCCTTTGCTAAGGAGAAATGAATCTGACAGAAAATCCACACTTCAGTAACAGGACAGCTACAGACTTCAACACCTCTGCAAGGCATATAGAAGTGAATATTTCTTTTCCATGAAGATAATTGAAGAACTTATTCATAAAGGCAGAAAGAATTGCTTCAGGTGAGAGGGGGGAACTCCACCTGTCTTCTGAGCATATGCCTCTCTTGGATGGAATCATTATTCCCTAACATACTGCACCCCAGATTCCCTTGACCGTTAGTCTTTGGTATTTCTAGACACCTGCCTTGGGTTTACTAAGTGAATGGATTTCTCTAGCCTTCTAAGTCTAGCAAAACAACAAAACAAATAAATAACCTCCTTTTCTTAATTCAAATAATCCATAATAATAATAGTTGACATTTATATGATGCTTTAAGGATTGAAAAGTGCTTTATAGATATTCTAACTTCAACCTTATAGTTGCTTTCAGAAATAGGGAATATAGGCATTATAATCCCCAAATTAAAAAAACAAACAAACCTAAATCTCAGAAAGATTAAATAACTTGCTCCTGGTCATATACTGTGTGCAGCAGAAATGGGAAGGGAACACAGTTTTTCTTGTTTCCAAGGTAAGCAGTGAGTCAGTCAACTGGCATTTATTGAGCACCTACTATGTGCTAGTCTTTATTGTTTCTGTCATGTTTGACCTTTCATGACCCCATTTCAGGTTTTCTTGTCAAAGATACTGGAGTGATTTGCCATTTCCTTTTCCAATTCATTTTCCAGATGAAGAACTGAGACAAAGAGCATTAAGAAACTTGTGCAGTCAAACAGCTGGCAAGTGTCTAGGCCAGATCTGAGCTCAGGAAGAAGATTTTTCTTGCCTCTAGACTTAGGACTCTATTCACTATGCCTACCTAATTACCCTATTATGTGCCAGGCCCTGTGCTAAGTGCACGAAATATAAAGAAAGTCAAAAGATGGTCCTAGCCCCATAAGAGAAGAGGCCATTGCATTTGATAATTAAGAGAACACTGTTAATTTTGGAGAGAGCAGTTTGTTAAATGATAGGGTCAGCATTTTATCTGCCACACTATATTATCCCTCAAAATACAGAAAGGCCAAATTATAAAAGGTACAGAATTATTCTTTCATTTTTGCCCCACTCAGTAGGTTTAATTCATTTTAAAAAACAACAATTGAGAAGAAAAGATATCAAATACAATGATAGCAGTAATTCATTTTCTGTAATCTAAGAGATTTCCTCATAGCAGCACGCTGTGATAAATAACAACAACAATAATCATAATATAATAGTATTTATATAATACCTTCAGATTTGCAAAGAATTTTAAACTTGTTTTTAATTCAAGAATCAATGCATATTTATTACGAACTTATTATATACTAGGCAGTGGATATAAATACAGATTTAAAAAAAAATTAAAATAATCCCTGTCCTCAAAGGAACACAAGATCTAATCGGGGAAGGCAGCAAACAATTATGAGTGGATGGGGGAAGCAGGTATGATGGAGACGTCCAAAATTAGTGGGACCGGTACTACAGACTTCAGCAGCTAGGTGGGAAATGAGATGACTGTGGGAATGTCTCCCCTGTCTCCCTACCTTACTTAGAAGTGAGTAGGTCATGACTCCACAATCCAAACAGAGGTTCTTGATAAGGTATGAGTACCTGAATGGATCTTGCAAGATGAAAATATGGTAAGATCATTCAATCCATACTAAAACCCTAGGGGGTTTACAGATGAGGAAACTGAGACTGACACAGGTTTATTTATTTAAGATAGCAGGGCTAGTAAATGTCTAAGGCAAGATTTGAACTCAGTCTTTCCAGATCCCAGAGTGTTCTATTTTCTGTACCACTTAGTTTACCACTGTTATTATTCTTTTTTAAAGATAAAGATATTTAGACTTATGGAAGTAAAGCAATTTGCCTAAGATTCATACACAGAATTAATAAGTAATAGATTGGGATTCAAACAGAAGTCAGAATTCTTTTCACTCTTTCGTGGTCAACTAAACACAGGTCCTAGACTTTTTTTTTTTTTACCCTTCTATTCAACTACAAATCTATTCATTAAACATCTGCTTTGTTTTGTGCTTGTTGCTGGAAATAAAAGGACAAAAAAAAAAAAGCTCTTGCTATCCAGGACTCTTCCTTTTGCTGGGGGATATACAGCAAAACACAAAGAAATCTTTCAAGATTAGTTTGATTGAGAGGAGAAAGGTTATTATGAGGAAGAAAGCTTAGGTTTTGTCTCTTTATGTTTAGATGGGAGGAAAGAAGTAAAGAAGGATTCTGTTCCTTCTCTATGCCCCCCCCCCCGAAAAAAAAAAACAACTTTAGGATCCTAGAAACCTAGAATTATTGGATCGGGTCTCAGAGGCTATTTTGTATTCACTCTTCTCATTTGTGGACAAGAAAATTGACCCTTAAGAGGCTGTGACTTGCCCATTGTCACACAGTCAGTATGTAAATTTCAGAGACAAGGTTTAAAAATAGTTGTGTTTTTTCTTTTTCCTGACTCAAGCCCAATACTTTATCCTATATTGCATGATCCTTAGAGTCCTCCTTGCAATTTCTGATATTATTGTATAATGTTGTATTTAACTTTGATTTACTAATGTGTGTATCTATAGTTTCCAGAGTAGAATATGAGCTTCTTTTTGTAAGGAATTATTATTTTCCACAGGATTTCATATTCTCAGTATCTAGAAAAGTCCCTGGCACATAGGGCTATGTGATTAGAACTGTACCTGAGTTTTCATTAGTATAGAGAACTTGCATCAAGGAAACCTTTAAGAAATTCAGGTTGACATTTTCCTGCAAATTATACTCTTAGAACAGGGATTCTTAGCCTTTTTTATATCATGGGGTCTGGGCAGTTCTGGGTGAAACCTATGGACTTCTTAGAGTAAAGTTTAAACATAAATAAAGAGGATGCTAACTTTAAATTAGAAGTTAGTGAAAATAAAATTGCTTTTCTCCTCATATGAGTTCATGAACTCCTTGAAATCTCTCTGAGGACCCCTTGATGATCCCCAGCTTAAGCATCTGTATTTTAGAGCACTGTTTAAAGCATGGGAGATAATGGACTTGCCCAGAGTCACATAGCAATGACGTTTCAGAAGTAGAAATTGAAACTAGATGTTACTGATTTGAAGGCCAGCTCCCTTTCCTTTATACACAATTGCCTGGAACATGAATAGGGTCATAAAAATGATCACTGAATTCATGAATAAATGAAATTATATCGTTTTCAGTCATATCTGACTCTCTTTGACTGCATTTGGGGTTTTCTTGGCAGAGGTACTGCAGTGGTTTGCCATTTCCTTCTCCAGTTCATTTTAAAGAGGCAGATTTCAGTTTGATGTCAAGAAAACCTAACAATTAGGCCTGTCTACAACAAGAATGGGTTTCCTGGAGAGGAGGGGAGGCTTCAGGTTCGTAGTGATTTAGACCTCAATGGAGGTTTTGGAGCATTAGACTAGATGACCCCTTTCTGGAGATAACGTAAAGGGAAATTCAGGAATGGGCTAGTTTCTGAAGTGTCTTCTAATTTACATTCTCTGATTTGGATCTTTACTGATTCTGTGGATTAATGATAATCGTCCACCAAAGAGATCCTCTGTTCTCTCAGCCAAACTTCATGGTAATTTTGAGTCCTCAATGTCTTTGCAAGCACATTGTGAGCTCTAGTATGTTTTTATTAAGCTGGAAAATGTTCATGTATGGTTTGTAAATGTTGTCTGAGAACCTGTCCAAAAGGACTCTTCCCCAGAGGGTTGGTGAGGCAGCTTTGATGATCTGGGCCTTACAAGCTAATGAAAGACATCTCCTCAGGTGAAGAGGGGTTACTATCTGGGTGGGCAAAAGCAATACTTTCACCAGTGGAATGACAGAGGTCTTTCTATTTTGTTAGGAACAGGGAGAAATATTTGGAAAAAAAATATCCAGGAGTTTTCTTGAGTTTTCTGTTAAAACAACCATGTTCTAAAAATGAAACTGCAAGCAAACTCTCCCCTACCTAATTTTGCCACGCCCTAACTCATGATGCTTATTATATTTTGCTCTGCCTCAGCATAAATTGTTTGATTGGCCTAAATATTCAAGTCCTCTTTACTCTACTTCTGATTTGAATTGCGGTCAGTAAATCATGAAGTTTGATGAGGCCTGAAGCAGGTTTCCGTAGCATTCCCCTTTTGGTGTAGAAGAAAAGTATTCCTTCTTTCAACTGAGTCACCAGGATAACTGAAAGTATTTCCCGTCACAGAGATGGTCCCAAAACAGCTGTTTGGACTTATGTCAAGCCTGTGCTCCAAGCCCCTAGTAAATGTTTTCCAGATGCAATTACCACAAAAGGAAGACCACCGACAATACCTCCTACCAGGAACAGACCCGAATATTGAGACAGTTGTTTGCTCCTGTGCAACAGAATGAGTGAATACGTGGATTTTTTTTTACGGGGGGGAGGGCAGTAAAGCACAGTTTCCTCATATGTAAAATTTATCTCAAAGAGCTCCTAGGACTTTGATGAATTAAAGAATATAGAGAGATTTGTGACCATACATCTTTATATACATTCTGCCCCTATTATTAGCATTATTCATAGAATCTCCTATATAGAATGACTGGAGGTTTAGTTATTATTTCTCTCCTTACTGCTAGACATGCACAGGCATTTTATAATTCTACTTTCAGAGAGAAATATGAGGTAGCCTGAGTTCAGCTCTCATCAGTGACATTCAACTCCTGATAACTTGAAAAGTTAAGAACCTACCATCAGTATCTTACAGGCTCATACAGATAAATATAGAAAAACTGAGATCTGTAAAGGAGCTCTCTTCAAGGCTGATTCCACTTGGCCCAAGGTCCAGAACAGTTGTTTTGAAAAGAAACAGAAAGATTAAACACAAAAGGAAGCAAAGGACCTGATTACCAAACCTTATAAAGTTGGAGTTCTAGCGTGGAATAGACACCAATGTGATTTCTCTAGAGTTCTCTTCCTCAGAGTCACAACCCTCCAATTAAATCTCCACCAGGAGGGAGAGATACCAGGTTCTAGAATAGACATAGAAGGACAGTTTGTGTTAGGTTTGAGAACTACAGCCGTATATGAATGCTGGATGGTAGGGATGACTTCCTTCCTCAGCAGCAATAGACAAGGGGCAAAGTGACTCTTAACCTGTATTCAGGCCATGAATTGTCTCTGTATCCCATGGAGACTAGTAGGACATATAATAGCACTCAGCATTAGATTACATCAGAAAAGTCTCGGCTCTGACAATTAGTGTGTGGCTTTAATCAAATTATTTTCCCACTTCTAGTTTTAGTTTCCTCATCTGGAAATTGGGGATAATCCTACTTAAATTTCCTATGCCAAAGGATGATTGTGAGAAAGGTGATTTGTTATAGTCACAATACCAAAGAAATCAAAGCTATTAATTAAATTACAAGGATTCTTAACCTGTGATTCTTGAGCTTTTTTTTCACCCAATATGTTGCTATATCTATTTCAATATAATTATTTTATGCATTAGAAAATATCACTCTGAAAAGAGTACAGTACGTTTCACCAGACTGCCACAGCATTCCATGAGCTCTATAAAGGAGGTTAAGAACCTTGGAAAAGGAAAGGGAAATACCAAATACATAATATCTGGTATTTGGCACTAAGGCTCAACAAATACGTCTAAGTACATCATTCAGTTTAAGAAAGCACAAAGGTAATTAATTAAAAAGAAAAAACCTGCAATACTGATTCCATACTTTCTTAAAATGACTCTATTTTGCTTCTTTTTTTTTGCCAGAAAGGAGGTTAGTATTTTTTTTTTAATTTTTATCTGAAAACATTGATTTTATGGAGCAAGCTTCCATAGAACCTACCATCTCTCAAAACTGGAATGAGTCTAGCATATCTATGAGGAGGTTGCCCTACCAGAAGGAACTGTCACCTACTTAACAGATTAAAAGCTATAAACTTTAGAGATCTAGCTGATAGGTTCCACCTTGGCCATGCCTTTCCTTTCTCTTACGAAAACACAAAAAGAAACACACACACACACACACACACACACACACACACTTGAATGGCCAAAGGGAAAATGAATCTTGACTAATTAGTAAATCACTTAGAGATATTTGGGTCCCTAAAATATTTTTTTTTCAGCATAGGAAATTGATGTTCCAATAGGAGAAATGACTTACCTAACATTGTACAGTCACACAGATACTATGTTTGGTTCCTGTTCTACATTCTAGCTTCTCCGTTTGACTGTCTCCTCTAATCTCAACTTTTGGTGATGTCCCCCAACACACAAAGCTACTGGTTATTTTCTACTTAGTTTGTTTTAACATTTTCATTAAAAGAATGAGCAAGAGTTATTGGCAGTATCTGTCAATATTGAGATTAACCTTTGCAGTGGACAGCTGATCAATCAAACACTTGAAAAGAATTTACTGAGTCCTATTTCTATGCTGTGGGACAGAAATATAAAGAAATAAAGAAATAAAGGCCATTGTCCCTATTCTGAACGAACTCGTTATCTACTCAGGGACACAAAAGTAATTCACAAAAAATATTATAGCAAAAAATAAAATGACACCCTATCTAATTAAGTCATTATGTGATAAAGATAAAGTTTAAGCTCTTTGATTTGACTTGCAAGGCCCACTAAAATCTGCTCCTTATTAATTTTCTAGTATTATCTCCCACCCACCACTTTCATCTATTCTCCTCTCCAGCCAAACCAGCCTTCTAGTCATGTTCTACACTTTATTGTTCCTATGCTTCCAGCACAGTATTCCCTGGACCCCAAATTTCCTGTTAATGAGAGATGGAATTTATTCCATAAGGGGCAAGATAAGTGTCTATATCTTATAAGACATAACAAAAAATATGTTTATCTATGTGAAAATAAATGAATGAGAGAAGAAAATCATTTGCATAAGGATGTATGTAGAGAAAAACTGAGACAATAATATGGTGGGCATATGCTATATGTCAAGTGCCCACAAGGAAGAAATATATGGTGAATTCTAGAATTAGGTCACAAAGTTTACATGGAGGCATTATTTAAGCGGGATGAGGTATTTCGTCTAATTACACAACTGTGTGATCTTCATATCTGTCAAAAGTGAAGAGGTTAAACAGTTCTTGAACTGCTATGATAATAACCGAGTTATTTAAAACACAGAAAACAAAGCAATTGCAAGGGATGCCTGTTGATTGGGGAATGGCTGAACAAGCCATACAATTGTGAATACAACTGTGCTATAAGAAATTATGAGCTCAATGATGTTAGAAAACCATGGATAGACTTGTATGAAATAATGGAGAGCAAAATAAATAGAACCAAGAGAACACTGTACACAGTAACAGCAATATTGCTTTAAAAACAACTTTGAGTAAATAAGTCATTTTGACTATTAGAAACACCCAAATTAACTACAAAAGATATATGAAGGATGATGCTATTTGCATTTATAGAAATAAGTGATAAATAGAGGAATGTACAGAATGATTTCACACATCTCCCCCCGTCCCCATCACACTTATGTCTAATGGTAGCCATCTCTAAGGTGCGGGGAGGGGAAAAAAGGAAAAAAAAAGAAAGTTGCTTGATAACTTTATTGTGTGTTTTAGCAAGTTGTGTACAAAATTGCAGTTTCATGTGCAATCATATTTTATTATTATCATCATCATCATCAACATCATCATCATTATTATTATTATTATACTGTGTTATGGAAAAGTTTATTTTATTCCATAGATAAAAAAATAAGATAAAAATTTAAAAAACACACAGAAAAATAAAAGGAAGGCTATTTAAAAACTGGTGGTAAACAATTACAAAGAAAAAGTTGATAAAATATGAATGAAAAAAATCCTGGCAGTGACATGGTCTGATGTATTACTTAGATTTTAGGAAAAGAATTCCAAATAATTCAGAAGAGGTACAGGTGGGGTCTGACAGCCTAAAATTCTATCCGCATAAAACTGAGGAAATGGATGAAAGTATGAAATTCTAGGGGCACAAATACAAATAGACTTACTCATGGAGAAAAAAGAAGGCGTGACATAAACAAATAAGCATGGAAATGGACCAAACCCACCCACTAAGTTTATCCAAAAAGGCGTGTGGAGAAGCGAGCAAGGACAAATAACAGGGTGAATCCAAAACAGGGATGCTGTGTTCTGAGATTAGTATTTCATGATCAAAAGATTAAAACAAACTAGATATAGCCATGAATTCTGATGATAGCAAAATATATTTTGAGACTTTGGGTAAAGGCAAAAATCAGAGGAAGGAAAGGACAGTTACTTTTATGGGTGGGATGAAGATAATGGGTGATGCAGAGGACTACTCAGTTCTAATTTTGGTTAATTTTCACTACCAAAGAGATAGACTTTCATATGGAAGAGTGTTAAACAAAACTGTAGAATTGTATTAAAACTAATTATTCAATTTCTTCAAAAATCATTGTTGAGATTATGTTGCAGTCTACTTTTTTTTTCTAGCCACACAACTTATGAGACCACCAAGGAGGGCAAACGTAAGGAGCCTGTGATCTGTATTATTGGAAGGAGTCCCCACAATAATGAGACCATTGATTAAAAAATACTAATGTATAACTTCTTCAATGTTAAAAAATGTTTTAATTTGTAATTGGGGAGAGGAAGTAAAATATTATTTAAAAATTCAAAAAAAAAGGAGAAGTTTTATCACAAACATAACGAAAAGAACCTTTTCCTATAGGGAAGCAGAGAATGTTGTTGTGTTCTAGACAGGGCTCTGCACTGGTAATCAGGAGATCTGGGTACAAGTGTCTCTCTACCACATATTAACTATGTAAATTACTTCCTTTTAAATTATCTCTTGTGTAAAACAGAGATTTCTACCACAGGTTGTCTGAGGTTCTGCCTAACAAAAGTTCTACAGTTTTGGAGGGGCAGAGCCAAGATGGCGGAATAAAAGCAGGGACTTGTTTGAGCTCTCCCCCAAACGCCTCCATATGCCTTTAAAAAATGACTCTAAACAAATTTTAGAGCTACAGAACCCACAAAATGACAGAGTGAAACATATTTCCAGCCAAGACACCCTGGAAGGTCAATAGGTAGGTTGGTGCACTGGGCTGGGAGTAGAGTGCAGTCCATTACGGACCTTGCTGGCACATATGGGGCTAGGTAGGCCTCAGGGGACTGAATCACTGGCAGTTGTGGCAGTTTCTTGACTTCTCAACCCACAAACACCGCAGACAGCATATAAAGTCAGTAGTAAAACTCTGTGGACCTGGTGAGAGATGAACATGGTCTGGCCCAAGCCTTGGGGTGTTGGAGGTGGCAGTGGCAGTGGCAGCAGCAGCGACAGTGGCTGCTTCCAGAGACATAGGCCCACAGAAAGTGGGGCATCAAATGGTTGATCAGAGGGCAATTGCAGCTATCTCTTTGTTGGCAATAAGGCAGGATTCTCTTACTTTGCCCTTCTTGGATCTGTGTCATAATCCTGGGTGGCACTGCTGGGGTGAGAAGGAACACTCGTGTGGTAGAGTTTGTGGTGAAGTGGAGAGGGAACCCTCCGCATAGTTCCAAGGCAGAAAAGAGTACTTGGGGCCTCTCACAGACCAAAGCACAGGCCAGGAGAGGAGTAAAGACCTCTCCTTTGAGCATACCACCTTGGAAGAACTGAAAATTTACAGATCCCTAGAAGTGTCTCAGAAAATAGATGCACAAAGTCCCTCAAGCCTGGGACAGCACACCTACCCCCACTGGAAGCAGAGTCCTACTCTGAAAAAGGGTTAGAAAGTAAAGTATTGGGCTGGGAAAATGAGCAGACAGCATAAAAAATTCAAACTATAGAATCTTTCTTTGGTGACAAAGAAGATTAAAACATAAAACCAGAAGACAACAAATTCAAAGTTCCTACATCAAAAGCCTCCAAGAAAAATATGAATTAGTTGCAGGCCATGGAAGAGGTCAAAAAGGATTTTGAAAATCAAGTAAAGGAAATATAGGAAAAAATAGGAAGAGAAATGAGAGTGAAGCAAGAAAATCATGAAAGAAGAGTCAACAAATTGCTAAAAGAGACCCCCCAAGAATACTGAAGATAATAGCACCTTAAAAAATAGCCTAACTCAAAAGGCAAAAAAGGTCCAAAAGTTCTACAATTTTCTGGCATACGTGGATCACTGGAAGAAACTAGGCCTTTATTAGCCTGAAGTAGAGTTAGAGTTGGGTTAGGACAGGAAAACTGTTGCCAGGCATTTGAAAGGTAATCATGTTACAAAGAGATCATTTTTACTCTGCTTGTTCCCAAAGAGAAGAACTAGAAACAAGGAGTAGAAGATGTAAAGTTATAGAAAGTTGAATTTAGGCATGGTAGAATAGGGGAAGCGACAAGCATTTATATATCACCTACTGCATGCCAGGCACTGTGCTGATCACTTTACAAGTATTATTTCCTTTGATCCTCACAACAGCTGTGGGAGGTAAGCACTATTATTATCCCCATGTTATAGTTGAATAAAATGAAGCACACAGAATTTAAGTGAGCTAGTAAATTTTTGAGATTAAATTTAAATTTGGGTCTTTCTGTCTCTAGGTTGAGCGCTTTGACCACTGTTGCTCTTAGATGCTTAGGGAAACAAACTTTGTCACATTAGAGTTGTCCAAAAGCAGAAATAGTCTGACTTGGGAGTGAATGAGCATGCTCCCCAACTAGAAGCCTTCAAGTCAAAGCTGTGAATCTAACTCTGTGCCCTTACTTTTTGTTTCATCTATAAAAGAGGCATGATCATCCCTGCACTATCTTCCTCTGATTGCTGATGAGATAATGCTTTGTAAATCAATTGCTTAATTGATCAGTCAGTCAACATACCTTTATTAAATGACAATTAAGTGCCAGGCATTTGGCTAGCTGCTCTTATCTGTATATAGATTTCCTACATACTGAAGAGGGGACTCCTGGTTTGAGAGGTATCATGTGTGTGTGTGTGTGTGTGTGTGTGTGTGTGTGTGTGTGTGTGTGTGTGTGTGTGTGTGCGTGTGCACACAGGAGTGAACAGGTATGTTTAGACAATGGGAAAGCTGAATTTTCTTCACATTCCCTTCCTAGCTCTGAGGTTCTCTGCTTCACTCATGCTTTTCTGCTCTGACTCTCAGTTTTTCCAAAAGAAGGTAGCTCTGATCTTCCTTTCTCAAATGAATCCTTTTTAGGAGCAGCTCATCTTGAGGTTATGATCAGTTCTTCCATTCTGGGCTTCTTTTCTAGTTCAAGATTTTTTTTTTCAATTTTATTTCCCCAGCCCTCATGTTGGTGACATCTCTGTCAACTAACTTCCTTTAAATGTTAACTGGAATGAAACTGAAGTGGAGGGTATTAGCTGCATGCTAAATGAGGATTGGCTTGTTCTCTTTTCTAATATGCCTGGAGCAGTTTTAAGAGTGCTGATGCTCTCCACAGTACTGTGACAGTTATTCTAGTTAGAAACGATTCTGTTTATATGCTCAAGAATTTCTTTTTTTGGCTTTCTCTCTATAAAGACATTTGCTAGAAAGAAGATAATGCTGCTAAATTCTTTTATCATAGCATAGTGTAAGAGGAGTCAGGAAACTTGGCTTATAGTCCTTGTTCTGCCACCCACTGTCTGATTTTGGGTAAGTCACCTCACAACAATTACAACCAATTATTTCTCTGAGCCTCAGTTTCCTCATCAATAAAATGGATATAGTGATATTTGAACTACCTCTTTCAAATGGATATTATGATTAGAAAAATGCCTTCCAGGCAACCCAGGTTCTCCCTCACATTCATTATGTGGGGGAGGATGACAAAAAGAAAATGACAAATGATGGAGAAGTTGTGAGAAAACAGGCACAGTAAAGCAATATTGGTACAGCTATGAATTTATATAGCAACTCTGGAAAAACAATTTTTGATTATGTCTCCAAAGTCAATAAGCTTTCAAACAGTGATGCTACTACTAGGTTTATTCACTAAAGAGAACAGCTAATTCACTAAAGAGAGCAAAAAGAAAACAAACAAACAAACAAACATAAAAATACTCTGCACAGATCTTTTTTCTCATGTCAAAGAGTTACAGTTTAAGAGATTCCTCTTCAATTGTGAAATATCTAAACGAAGTATGGAATATAAAAAATAATGGAACATTATTATGCCATTAAATATTATGAAAAGAACAATTTTATGAACCATTAAGAAAATCTGGGAAGATTTGAACAAATTGATACATGGTGAAGGGAACAGATATAGGAGAAATATTTACATAATAACAACATTTTAAAAATTTCGAAAGATTTTAGAATTTACCATTCTTGATTCCAGAAGCCCAATGATGAAGTATGCTGCCCTTCTCTTAACAGGAAAATGATCACCTCAAAATGCAGACTGAGACACATTTTTGCATATGGTCATTGCAGGAACAAATAGACATATTCGTTATGAATATTTTTTTTTATTATTTTTCCCTATTTTTCAGTGGTGTGGTGAGAGGTTGACAATAAATATGTCGTAACTAAAATAAAAATAAATAATTAAAATCAGATAAAGTATAAAAAATAGTCAATCAATAAGTCAACAGAGATATATATCAAATCCCTAAAAGTCCTTCCCCATTCTAGTCCATCAACCACTTAGTTATCAAAGCAATGGTCCTAATGAACAGGTCTAATCAAATAATCTCCCCCACTCTATCACCCCCAATTAAATTCAGTGGTTCCCTCTCACCTCCAAAAAAAGAATTCTCCGACATTCAAAGCCCTTTAAAATCTATGTCTCTTTCTCCCTTTCCAGCCTTCTAATACCTTACAACCTACCACATACTCCTGGATGCAGAGACACTGGCCTTCTTTCTCTAACTCAAATAAGAGACTTGAATCCAGGCTTTTTCTCCAATTGTTACTAGTCTTGTAAAGTGTATCTTCCTTATTTCTACCTTTTGGTGCCCTGACCTCCTTCAAGCTCTACCGAAAATTCAACCTGCTGCAGGAAAGCTTTCAAAATTCCCCTTAATTCTAGTCCTACTCTGTTATTTCCCAGGTCTTGTATTTGCTATTCATATTCTAACTTTATGTTTTTAAAGTCCCTGTTTGGCGCAAGTATTCTATATCTTTTGTATTTAATTTTATTATCTTTTTTTTGTCTCTGGACTATAGGATACTGTTATATGTTCTATGCCTTCTATATTCTAAGGTCCCTTTCCAATAGAACAATTTTATGTTCTGTGCCCCAAATATCCTAAGCTTTCAATGATCCTCTGAAATGATGTACAAGGAAAGGAACTTGGTCTGAATACATATAAATCCCCAGAGCCATTTGTTGTTATCTTGAACAGGCATGATGCATACTCAAAGCTTCTTATGTGAAAATAAATTTAAATAGTAGAGAGTCACAAAGCAATTTGCTATGAAATCTTAAAATAACCACCTCTCTATAAAAGAGTTTCATGTATTTTAATTGAAGGAAATAGACTCCTCCAAAAAGCAGGTGGGAGTCATAATTGTATGTGTGTGTATGTACATGCATACATATATGTATATATGCATGTATTTATGTATATATGTATACAGAGATATTAACACACATTTGTATTGTTATGTGTATATGCATATATAATTCTTATTCTGATTTTTTCATTACTGTTAACAAAATTAGAATCATTTGAGAGCTGAACTGGTGGGAACCTTTTTTATCATTTACTCTAAATGTCTCATTTTATAAATGAGAATATTGAGGCTCAGAGAGAAGGTCCAAGATTTAACAGTGAATTAATACCCAGGTCTTCT
>CM053582.1:151242780-151262967 GCA_028627135.1 Pseudochirops cupreus | reverse complement strand
GCACTCAGAAATAGGCAATTCACTTCCTCTATAGTAAACCAGTCCATTTCACTTCAGTGGTTTTCATTTTTAGATGCTGACTTTTTTCTCATTCATATGACATTTGTTTCCCTTAATCATGCACTGAAGGTCCAAATTCTTCCTTATGGAGCCAAGTAGTCATGTCTAATATCTCCTCTGTACAAAATATACTCCTTTATAATTTGGGTTTCTTGATAAATCTTAGGCCTTTTGTATGAACTTCTCCTAAATGATGCAAAGTATGCTGACTGCAAGAAGGTATGAGGAGAGTTGGTGAAACAGTTTTGGTGAGGAAAAACATTCTTAATTTTTTTCCATACTTCTTGGCAATCAAATCCAGACATGTGGAGACAGATGGACAGACTTTGAGTGTGGCAGGTAAGTATGGAAAACTGCATCCTCCACAAGTATCTGATTTATAATCGAATGGCATTAGATTGTGAGCTCCTTGAAGACAGAAGGTGTTTTTGTGTTTCTTTTAATCTTCAAAACACACCACGACACTTAGTAAGCACTTAATAAATGCTTATTAATTTGGCTAGACATGATTGATTTTCAGTTTGCCTGCTAAAGAATTTGGGAACTTTTTCCTTGGGTAAGATAAGGATCTCTCCTTGTCTATATCTGTCTATCTAATTCATTTTGTTTATTTTCTGGCATATCATCATTTATTTACTTTATCCAATTTCCATTTGCTATTTGCTTATATAAATATGTTTAGTTGGTATTCAATATCTCTGATGGCCTTTTGTGTAACTAGCATTTGGTGAGGAGTCAAATTGGTGAATGTGAGCTAAAGGCTACCCCCACACACATTTAACAGATCCAGGGAAGCTGGTCATTTGTAATGAATCAATCATACTCTGAGACCAGGAATATCAAACAGGGCAGAGAGATATTTATAATCTTATACCCCACTTGAAGAGAATGGAATTATGCCTAAGCTGCTGAGTGTCTGAGGATTGGAAGCCATGTCTTCATGACTCTAAGTATAGTAATGTACACTAAGGCACATTGCCTCCCAAGTAGCAGAACAGGTAGCTCAGATTTTTTAATTGTATGGCCCATGATATTTGATATTGTACTTCGGCAAGTTCATATTCCCCTCTAATTGCTCTCACTGGTGGTGAATATGAGTGGGGCTTTAGAACCAGGAGGGTCATACTGGAACCCTATAATGATACCAGTACTCTATACTGGAATGTACGGGATATTCATGGAGGACCAGAACCTTTGCTGCAAGGGCTTGCCAATCTTTTTTTCAGGGATGCTCATCCACCTTTGTTGTCCACCATACACCCAACTTCTCCATGAAGCTGTAACATGTGTAACAGCCACACCCTGATAAAACCATCTTAGTAGATGGGCTAAACCAGGCTGAGAGTAACCCAAAGGGCTCAAACCCATCAGTGAATTAAGGTAATATGAAGATTTCCACCAGTGGAATAAGTGGATGAGAACAATGTGTTCCAAAAAGTCATGAAGGCAGTTGAAACAGGCACAATGGACCCCTTAGAACTTGGTCAAATATCAAAGACACCAAGTTCATACACTCCATCCTGGGCCATCACTGGTTATCATCTTGACTTTTGTCTTGCCACTGGACTTTGATGACTCTGTAAGAGAGAGTAAGGCTGCTCTTTGTGCAACACTCTCACTTAAATCCAATTCATTTGCAAGTCAAGTCATCACCCCATGATGACACTGGCCTTCTTTGAAAATAAAGAATGAACAACAAACCATAAATTCTATACTGGTTTTCTGCCTGCTCAGTTCCTGAAGCAAGTTGCTCCACTTAGGAGCAAATTCTGAGTCTTCCCAGGTACATACATGATCAACAGACAAGCTGATTCTAGTAGAAGGATTTTATTTTCCCTGAAGAGACACAACCACCCTTAAGGGAACTGAACACATAGTAATAGCTAGCAATTTATAACTTTTTAACATGAACAAAGAACCTAAGATATATTACCTCATTTTATCCTCACAATAACCCTAGACAAATGTTATTATTACTTCCCTTTTATTATTAGAAAATGACAACCAGAGAAGTTAAGTATCTCACACAGATTCACACATACAGTGTCTGGATTCAAACACAAGATTCCTTACTCTAAGCCCAGCATCCTATTTATTGTCCTATCTAGCTGCCATTCATAACATTGTTATATATTTAATATATAGGAAAGAGGGAAAGGAGATAATAACCAATTGAACTATGTTGAAACATTGTTAGATAATGAATTCAATGTGCAGAATTTATCCTTGGAGTCACTACCTTGAGAAAATCCCTTCAATGCTGCTGAAAAAAAAATGAGCAGTGACAAAATAACCAGAAAATCTGTGAACTCCTTGCTGCAACGTTGTAGGTATTCAGGCTAAACAAAAATAACAACTCTTACTTATTTATAATCTGACAGTTTACAAAATGGTTTTCCTCATAGCAATTCTGTGAACTGTGTAAAGATTGTATTATTATTAATTTAATCCTTTTAATAATGAATAAAATTCGACTAAGTGAGATACTCAAGATTGTACCCATAGTAAGTACAGGAAGCAAGGATCTGAAACCAGCTCTCTTACTAACAAGAGCAATGCTCTTTCAAAGTTTATGCCACTGATTAACAGAGGGATGATTTTAAGGGACTATAAATTATTTACCTCTTGGTCACACAAGTAGAGGTCATAGTCTTTTACCTTGGCTTTTTCAGAACTATTTTGGAACAATTGGGAAAGTTTATCCTTGTGTAATGGTAATGGGAATTTGAAGATCTTCCCTGCCCCTTATAAGACTAAGGAAATTTGAAGACCTTCCCTGCTTTGAAAATAAACTCTGCCCTCTAATAGGTTGAATGTAATCACATGGAGCCTGTGGTGGGAAGAGTTTGCTGAAGGGTGGAGCACAGAACACAGGAAGCTGGGAGTCAGAACTAGTTAGATTGTTAGGAGGAGAGTAGGCTTCCCACTGAAGACAGATAGGCTGGTGAGTAAATATTGATCTTATGTTGGTGTTTGTGGGAAGGCTAAAAGAATAGTGTGACTCTCTGTGCTGTTATGGCTTATTAACTCCTTTATTACTATGATGGAATCAGGTGACTGGTTTTGGGATTTGGTTTTCTAGTGTCTGAATAAATGTTTTGCTTCTGTCTTCTATATGGAGAGTCTGTTAAATTTTGTGATTGAACACCATGCAGGTATAGTTATAGTGATAGTGGGTGCTGTGAATATTGCATAGGTGCTATACCTTGAAAAGAGAAGACTTAGCAAGCACATGGTAGCTGTCTTCATATTTTTAAAGGGCTGTCCTATAAGAAACAGGATTAGAGTGATTGTGTTTGCCCTGGTATCCCCAAAGGGCAGAAATAGGAACAATGGACTAAAGTCTTAAAGATATAAATTTAATTTTGCTGCCAAGAAGACATGTCCTAATATCCAAAGATCTCCAACATTGAAAGAGATCACTTTGGGAATTGTTGAGGCCTTTCATTCTTACTGGAGGTATTCAATCAAGTTGGAATGAACCTGTATCTTCTATCTTGTAGAAGGAATATTTCCTTGGGTATGAGTTGGAGTATGCTACTTCTGAGGTACCTTATGACTCTGTAAATCTGTGATTTTAATCCTCTTTACTATAATATTGGGAGTAGAACTTTGCTAATAATTGTTTAAGAACTAATTCTCTGAAAAAAAATACACAAGACATTTTAATGGTTATTCTGCATTATTAATATATTCTCCTTCATTTTTTTGGTGTCTAGATGATCAGGAAAAAAAATAAACCAAGCTTTCATTTTTAGCATTTGCTTATTTCTAAGGCATACATATTCACAAAAAAGGTTAATGATTTGCTCTTGTGAGCAGGCCCCAACTAGCTTCACCCTACTACTGACAGAGAATTATAGGAAGAAAACAACAATCACACTTTTGGGATCAATGAACTTGTGAGCACACATTCATACACACACACACACACACACACACACACACACACACACACATCTTAACTTTGAACTTGACCAAACTAAGGGAAGGATTATTTTTGACTCACAATGACTGAGTACCCGTTACTAATAATCACTGGAAAAGGAGACATAGGCATGTAAAGGGAACAATAGATACGATACTCAATTTCCAGAAACTGAAAGCATCCTGAGTGACCGGGGATTTTTCAAAATTCTCTTTCTAGTCTCTATTTGTTTTTTTGGGGGGTGTTTCTGTTTCATTCCAATATATCATGTAATTCTTGTCTAAATCTTGACATTTATGCCTTTGACCTGGGTTTATACTCTACCCTTCCCACATAAACACACACTTGTCATTATCTATGTCTAGGTAACGCTTTGTTTTCTCTTGTTCCCTTCTCAGAAAACACTGTGTGTATTTATGTATTATGTGTGTGTATATTATATATAATATACAGACACATGTATACATACATACATACATAACATTTTATTTACCTCTGAGGTACACTGAATATTTAATGGAGCACTCTCCAATCTATGGCTTATGCAGACACATATATGTATGTGTATAGTTACAAAAATACATACATATGCACGTGTGTGTGTATGTTTCTTGATACTTTCCATAAAGTATTCTTGGATTCAAAGTAGAAGAGGCCATAGGTACTATATATTGCTAAACTGTTATTTTAAAGAGAAACAAACTAGTCCAGGGTCATGTAGGTGGTAAAAAGGAGAGCTACATTTGAATTCAAGTATTTTTACAAAAAATCGAGCAGTCTTTCTGCTACAACAGTTCTTCTTTTCTATATGTATGTATGCATATATAGCAAGTATAAGGATAAGACTTCATACCAAAAAACACATACACACAGTATACATTAAGAGCTCTTCTTTGAGCACTAATAGAATTTCAACTTTCTTTCTACTAGATGGTAAAAGTCCACAGATAACTAATTCATGCTAAATTTTGTTTTGTGTGATAATAATCTTTCTCTTTTAAAGTTGTACTAAAAATACAGTTTTATTCTGAACCGTCAAAGGCTGTTAATTAGAAATCATGAATAAAAGACATTTTATATGCCAGGCATTAACAAGGAAAATTCCTGGTCAGAGGTGTTTATATTCTGAGATGGTCTCTTTTGAGGCTACTAGATATAAGCTATAAAAACATCTGGATGAGAAGAGAAGAACTTAAGTCCATCAACTGAATGTTTGCTCTGTGTGACAACAAACATCCAGATGTTTCCAATAGCTCAGCCATTTTTGACATCGTGCAAGCATAGTTTGCATAATGGCAAGAACTATCCACTGAGACTTTAAAGTAGCAATAATCTTTTAAATTTACATGATAATACTGGGAATTTTTATAGTAACTCTCTTTGAGATGCTCAAAGTATTTTGCACAAATCACAGATTTTTTTGAGATTGGTTGAAGAAAGAACACTACAGATTTTACAAATTGACTGTCTCAGAAAGTGTTACACTTCCACAATTACAACAAAGGACACAGATAGACACGAATGGAATGCTCTGACTTCCATATCAGGTCCTGCTGTGTGTATGTTACTGCCTCTTTTAGAGAGCAAATAAATGAAGAAAAGGGTTTCAGATAGTTCATTCAGTATTATCACTGATTAAACAGTTCAGTTGCATTATTTAAAAAAGAAGATCAGTTTCAAATGGACACCTTGAAAACAGGAAATTATTTGTTTTTCCAGGATCCAATTTTTACATCATCATAGACTATCAAAGAAGGGATATTTTTAGAACTGAGAATTTTTACACATGGATGGGTCCTTAGATGTCATATATATTTCAACTTCCCTCACTTGGCAAATAAGGAATTTGAGACCCGGTGAGGTGAAATCATTCAACATTACGTGGCTAGTAAAAGACTGAAGAAACTTGGACAATTTGATAAAGGTTGCTAATAACAAGAAAAGAAATGGCAATGACTTACTGTAGGTTTAGAATGAGGAAAATATGAGATTGGGTTAGATCTGCAACACTTACCATCTCTGTGACCTTGGGCAAGTCATATTACCTCTCTGAACCTCAAAAAATTCCCCAGAAGTCATCTATTAAATCATAGGTGTATTGTAATTCATACTGTTGAAGGGAGTTCAGATACCAATACTAGCAGATCCTTTATGTAGTTGTAATAATGATAATAAGAGCAAACATAAACTGAATGTATATTATACTAAAATCTAAGTATTTTGAATATCTAGATCTATCTGTCTATACCTCTTATCTTTAATTTCTACAATTCTAATAGATTATTTTAATATTTAGTAATAATAATGATAACTAATATTTATATCACACACTAAGGTTGCAAGGTTTTTTGTATTTTGTTTTTGCTTTTTGGAGGGCAATTGAGGTTAAGAGACTTGACCAAGGTCACACAGCTACCTTTTGTGTCAAGTGTCTGAGGCCAGATTTGAACTCAAGTTCTCCTGACTCCAGGGCCGGTGCTCTATTCACTGTGCCACCTAGCCACCCCCCAAAGTTCTTTATAAATGCTCCCTCACTGGATCTTTACAAGAATCCTATGAGTTAGAGCTATTTCTCTCTCCATTTTTCAGTTGAGGAAACTGAAGCTGAAAGTGGTTGTGATTGCACTGGGTTCCACATCCAGGGAGCAGTAGTCTCACCGTTAGTATCTGAATTCAAGATTTACTCGTTTTGGGTACAGCACTCCATCCACTGTGCCACCCAATTGCTCATCATACATTTTAGTCTCTTTTTTTCTCTTGTTTATATTTGTATATGAAAATGCACATTCCCCTGATACATAGATGTGGATTCCTTCTCCAACCAATTTATATACATTCTTCATTCATAAAGAAATGTGTGATCTTTGACAGATCAAAAACAGAACTAGATATTAAAATATAGGTTTAAGTAGCAATATTAATGTATCTCAGATCAAATTGAATAGTAATTAATCAATAAATGTGTATTGAGAATCCATGAAATATAAGGTACTGTTCTGGGTATCACTGATGTCTGGCAGACCCTATGAACTTGCTTTGCTGATGCAATCTCCCCACATTTAGAAGCCAGGAAGTGTATTTTCAGGAGAGTTTTAGTTATGTTGGATGAAAGTACCTTGGGGAACCACGCTGCATGAACAGACATTCTGTAATTGAAGTATGATTGCCTAACCATTTATTGAAGAGGAAACTCTTCTTTTAATGATAGAGGCATTCAAAAAAGCCTTTTGGTTTTGTTTTTTTTTTTCCTACTTCTTCCTTTGCCTCATTTGCTCTTCTTTCACTATTGATGTCTGGTGAAACACCATGTTGCAAAGAGAAATTCATGTGTGCTTCCTCCCCCTCTGAGGTGCCTCAGAGATAAGGCCTTGGGCTTTTCCGTTTTAGGTGAAGGAAGTGGATCCTCTGTAGAACTTTGTGACATATCAATTTCCAGAGGGTGCCTTGGCATTTTGGCATTCTAGTGTCTGGCCTGCAGACAAGTGTAGAAACAATTCCATGAGGAACAAGGAGAGACCTTTAGGAATGACCTTAGAAACCACATGTCAGCAAAAGTTAAGACAAAAACTGGTCTAAGGAGACAAGCCACATCTGGACACAAATATGGTGAAACCAATACTATGGAGGAACTGAATTGACTTACAAACCTATTCTCCCCATCAGAGACCAAGGTGGTATAGAGGAGAATGTGCTCACCCTCCCCCAGGTGTTTGGAGAAATATCTTGAATTTTATAAAAGTCATCCAGTCTTAAATTATTAAATGAAACTGGGATGCTATTTATTGACCCTTTAACAATGGGGAGGAAACAGCTGATGTCATGGTCAAGCTGATGGAAATAGATAAAAAGATATCCCAATCCATTAAGTTTATCCCTTGTGACCCTTGAATAACATTGGCTCTGGGAGGAAAGGATCAGACTATATGTTACTGCCATAGGAAATGAAATAACACTGAGCTTGGTGTTGGAAACGAGGCTATAAATCTCAGCTTTGTGATATTGTAAAAGTCTCTTCAAATCCCTGAGTCTCAGTGTCATCATATGTAAAATAGGACAATAAGAACTGCATGTCCTTCCTCAAGAGGCCGTGGGGGTGATAAAAATGCAATAATGGAATTGAAGTTGCTTTGCTGCCCTAAGTATACAAGGTGATGATCATGATGATAATGATGATGATGATGATGATGGTGATGATGATGATGATGATGATGATGATGATGATGACGACTCCTCCGGCAAAACCCCACTCTGGGATTTATTTTTTCATATTTATTTTTATATTCTCATAAATATTTAAAAAATATATTTGTAAATATTTTAATATTTATTTGTCACTTAGTGTGATATGGAAGTCAACTTGATCACTTCATATTTATGCTAGAATAGCATATCCTACTAAGTAGGAAAGGATTAAAGTACAGGCCTTTCATCTTATTGTGCTTATTCTTTGAGCATCAGTCTAGTATAGATAAGTTGATCAGTAGAAGGTTGGTGATAAATTTTTTGAGTGATAAATTGAGTGATAATTTTTTTTCAGCTCTAGTAGCTCACAGAACATCTAATGGGCTGGAGAGGAATTTCCATTTCCATGAACAGAATAGGAGATAGTGCCCATTTTGATCTAATTGAGTATTCTTGAAATAGAGAAGGTGCTCTTAAGTGGAAGCAGATATTTCACTGGACAAGGGATTTATTTCACTGTTACCAGAATTCCTGAGTGATGAAATTCCTTCAACCAATGCTGTTCACTTTTTCTCCAATGAATGGTCTTGAGAGTTGCCTAGAGAATGGGAGACTAAATTATATGACTTGAGTCAGAAGCAGGTATCAGAGGCAGGGCTTGAACCTGAACTATCTCTGAGTCATATCTCTTTCCACTAAGACATTCTGACTTGCTGTTGTTTTATCATACTAGACTAATACATATAACAGGAACTATATTGTGTGCTTTTAAATTTATTGAAAGGACAACAGAATGTAAACTCCTGGATGTCAGAGTATTTTTCTCCATTCTTGTCTTCATACTCCCAGTGTCTACCAAACTGCTTTGCAAATCCAAGCATATTGTGAATGATTTTTGACTTGAATAAGTTAATCAATAACCATTTCCTAAGGACCTACTTTGAACAAGGTACTGTGCTGAGTACTGTGGATACAAAGGAAGCTAAAAAAAAAAGTAAGTCTTACCATCAAGGAACTTACTGTCTAATGAATAAAATGAATCATTTATTCTAATGAATAATACATTTAAACAATGCATCAAACTATGTCATTAACATGAGTTCACCAGGATGTTTTCAGATCTGGTCATCTTTAGGGTGTGTATTTGCTCAACTGGCTGATTTCAGTCTCAATGAGTTTTCCATTTCCTTGATTGGCTAATTACCATTCCCATTGACACATCCAGAGAAAAATGTTTTCACCATATTACACAAACATGAATTGATTTCTCCCTCTGAACCTTCTCGTAAACAACTTATCAAGCCTTCCAAATTCAGGTTGTCATTAATATTGTGGAAACAAGGTAGTATTATTTTTTAAACCTGCCAATGGAGGATAAACACCAAACATGTAAATGTACACACACACTCCATGTCTGCAAAGGCACATTCTATATATAGTCATTTGAGCCAAATGACATTGTTATAAATAACACACCTCTAAGCACATGGGAAGTTTTCTCCACAATGCCAAGAATGAGCTTCACTTACTCATATTACTAACCATAGTAATTCATCTTGAAAAATGGTTTTGAAAATAAAAAGTTAAAAAAAATATCCAATTAGAATTGCTTTTCTCCTCTACAGTCTTCTTTTTCCTTCACCTCTATTAGTAGAACCTTAGTTGGGAATAGAAAGAGAACTAATTGCTGATCAGAGAACCTAAGGTGAGTCATTACAAGCTAGAAGATCTTAAGGTACTCATTTAACATATGTTCCTTGATTTCATCATCTATGAAAAGGAAATAATAGTAATCATGGTGCCTAATTCACAAAGAAGACCAAATTTTATGAAAACCAAATAAGAAGATATGTCTAAGAATAACTTGTAGCCATTAAGTGATACATAGCATTGGTATTTTGTTATAATTATCTTATGCAAATGACTACTTTTGCTAATATCATATGTTCCAGCTCTTCTATCACAGAGTGATAACCCTTGCTTCTCAAAGACTTTGGAATGGCATTGTATATATTTAATGACTAGTCCAACTAATGTGGAAAAGCTTGAAAGATGAAACAACAACAAAAAAATGGAACATTCAAGATAAACTCAGAAAGACTGATTGTCAAAAGATTCTTATTTCTAATACAGTGGTTCTCAACCTTCATAATGCTGTGACCCTTTAATACTCGTATGTGGGCGTATCTGCATGTGGGTGGACCCGCCTGGAGATGGATAGAGGAGCATTGTCTTGGTTCCTAAGACCATTGGAAATATGTGTTTTCTGATGTTCTTAGGCGACCCCTATGACCTCTGTGAAAGGGTCATTCGACCCCCAAAGGGGTCATGACCTACAGGTTGAGAACTGCTGTTAAGCAAAGTATTGTTAATTGACCCTCATGCTTTTCCTCTATGAAGTTTTTCTAATCTTGTTATGTGTTGTTCCACACCTCTTTCACATCCTTTTCCACAGACCAGTTATTTACTTCTAATCTCTTGCAATCTTCTAGGTCCTGGCCATGTACTTGTTTTGGCCCATCAGTAATAGTGATAGAATGATTGTAAAGGTGACAAAGACTGTATTTGTTGTCTTCCCATGTCATTCCTGTGTCTTCTAAATACCCAAAATCTTTAGGTTGCATAAAATTCTGCACTAAACAACCTCTGATATCTTACCTTCATAACAATGCTTCAAGCTTCTACATAACACAAATAGTTATGACAGCATAGAATGACAGGAAAATTTATAAATTAACTATGGTTCTTTAGTTCAAAGTTTTCATCTAAACAATGTCTCACTCACAACATTGTCTTAAATGTGGCCAAAATTATATAAAAGTAACTGTATTTGACAAAATTATAGGAATTAGAGTTTGAAAGGGAGCTTTAAGGCCATTTAGCTCAACTTCTTCATTTAAGAAGCCAAGGAACTGATTTGCCCAAAATCATACAGTTAATAAGTGGCAAAAGGATTTGTCTCTCTAGTTCTTAACATAATGACTGAAATGTAATAGGTTTTTAATGAACAATTGTTGGTGAGTGTGTGATATCCTAACTCTACAATGCTCTACTGATTTGAATCTCTGTCCCCTGAAGTTATTGCTTAATGTTTTAAGATTCAATGAAATGACAAAACGTTCTTAGTTTGCTTTATTATTCTTGAAATTTAGACTAAATGACTAGACGTTGTTGCTGAGAGAGATACTGTTTACTTTTTAGTTACCAGTACAGCTGAAAATGGTGGCCCATGTTAGAGTTGGAAATAGTGAGAACCTTGCCTGACTCAGATTTGCAATATGAACACAAGGTAAGTCAAAGCACAAAAAATATTCTTTGGTAAACCCTAACATCCTGAATATATAATTTCTATTTATTATTAGAAACTAAACATATTGTAATGGAAAGATTATTTGATTTTGAATAAAAGTACCACTTAGTACCTATGTGACCTCAGGAAAGATATTTAAGGTCTTTGAACCTCAGTTCCCTCTTTTTTAACATGAAAGTCTTGGACCACAAGAACTGAAAAGTTCATTGCAGCTCTTGGGTCCTCTGTTATCCATTTATCCATCCATTCATCCAGTGAATCAATAGTTATTAGTTACCTAGTATGCGCCATGCATCGTCTTAAGTATTAGGCACACAAACACAGACAAGACGTCCCCACTCTCAAGAAGTTTACATTCTAATGAGGAAGGGAACATACAAACAACTATGTGCAAACACGCTTTATACATGACAAACAGGACATAACCAATGAATGGGTGGAACTAGAATTAAGGGAGATCAAGAAAGACTTCCTATAGAAGCAGCGCTTTTAGCTGGGACTTGAAGAAAGCCAGGGACGCCAGGAGGCAGAGGTGAGAATGGAGAGCATTCTATTAATGAGACACAGCTAGTGAGAATATCTGGACTCAAAGCGGGAGTATCATATCGGGGGAACAGGTAAGATGTCAGTGTTACTTAGGGGGAACGATATAAAGATGTATGAATACTGCAAACATTTTTGGGGTTTGGGGGTGGGTTACAGAGGCCTTTTAACACAGCAATACAGTTGATCCTGTAAATAATAGGGAGCCCCTGCTGTTTATTTAGTAGGGGAGTGATACGGTGAAATATGCACTTTAAGAAAATCAGTTTGGCAGCTGAATAGAGTATAACTGGAGTGTGGAGAGACCTATGGAAGGCAGATCAACCTGCAAGCTATTGAGACAGTACAGACATGCAGAGATGAGCTCCTGTAGCAGAGTGTTGGTTATATCAGAGGAGAAAGAGGAATGTTTGAGGTAAAATCAATAAGCCTTAGGGATAGATTAGAAATGGATAGGGGATAAAGAAAGTGAGGAGTTGAGAATAACAATTAGGTTTTAAGTTTTTAGTATGGGGAAGATGATGATGCCCTTGACAGCAGTAGGGAAGTTTGAAAGAGTGAAGATCTTGGGAGAAAAGATAATGGGTTCAGTTTTGGATATGTTAAGTTTAGGATATCTATAGTACATCTAGTTCAAGATATCTAATAAGCAATTGAAGATGTGAGACTATAGATGAGCTGACATACTAGGACAGGACAAGTAAATTTGAGAATCACACTATAGAAATCATAATCGAATGATTTGGAGAGGATAAGATCAACAAATGAAATAAGATAGTTGGAGAAAAGAGGACCTAGGACAGACCCTTATGGGATACCCATAGTTATCAGGAATGACTTGGGTGAGAACCCAGCAAAGGAAACTGAAAATATATATTCAGATAGGTAGAAGAAGCATCAGAAAGCATGTTCCTAAAAACCTAGCAAAAGAGAATATTAGGAAGAAAATAATGATCAACAATCTTAGAGGATAAAGAGAAGTCAAGAAGGATGAGGATTGAGTAAAGGCCATTGAATTTAGCAATTAAAAGATCATTGATAACTTGGGAGAGAATACCATTTGGTTTAATGATGAGGTGGGAAGCCAAACTGTTGAGAATGAAAAAAAAAGAGTGAAAGGAGAGGATGTGAAGGAATCCGTTGTGGAAGAATTTCTGAAATTCTATCAAATGGGAATAATATTTCACACAGTGCTTGTTACAAAGGGTTATATGAGGAAAACCCTTTGAAAATAAATGCTGTAGAAACAGAAAATATTATTTAAAGAATTTAGGGCAGTTGATGTCAGTGGCATATAGATGAGAAAACTTTTGCAGATTAAAACTTGGTAATGGTTTCATGACATTTGACACATAATTCATTTCCTTGTCTATACTACATATCCCATCACTAATTGAGGGGGAGTTAAGGGGTAATGATTTCCAGAAAACTGGGAATTGGAGGTAAAGGCAGCAGGTAGGGAAAACTAGAATGAACAAGCTGTGGTCAAGGCCAAGAGTTGTGGAAGGATTGTGAAGTCAAGGAAATTGAGTAAGTCATTAAAAGTGGGACCATAAAGATACAAAGAGCCAAAACAAATTGAGGATGAAGAAAAGGCACAGTTATATGGAAACTCTAATTTTGTTCCTAGAAGCTTATGCTTTGAATATGGTTTTATTTTATTGGTGGGTCAGTAAGTTCTGGTGACCATGAATTAAACGAAGCAGCTTATTTGGAAATGGGGCCCTTGTAACCATCAAAGAAAAGCAGCAAAACGGAGAGTGATGGGTCAGTTCTTCTTCACTAATTTATTTTCTGGAACTTGACATTCTGGATTGTTAAGATTTTTCATTCTTTGTTAAACAAAACTTCATTGGAGTGATCAGGATAGTCTGGTGCAGTATCATCCAGACTGAAACACTAAAGTAAAGACATGTTTTTATTTATTTATTTGTTTGTATCTTAGGGAGGGGGTGGCTAGTCAGGGGAGGGAGAACATCTGGTATTTAGAATTATAAAAAAAAAATGCTCTTTTTAGAAAAGGTTTGGGGAAAACAAACAAACCAGCATCCTTTCCTCCATGAATATCTCTTAACTACTGAAACAAAAGAGGAGTTCTCACATAAGCAAGACAATTACTAAGAAACATCTGAATCAGTCAACTGAATAATGAATATGAAAGAAACCAGCATAACAATGTTAGACAGCTGTCTTATTGAGCACACCATCAGCTACTGAGCTTTCACTTTGGAGGCTTTCTTTAGCTTTTCACATATATGTATATATATATATATATATATATATATATATATATATATAATTTTTTCACACATACATATGAATTTATACATATATTATCAATGTATCTATCTATGCATGTATGTATGTGTGCATGCATGCATGCATATATGTATGTATGTATCTATCTATCTATCTATCTATCATCTATCTATCTATCATCTGTCTATCTACCTAAAAATGGAGCTAAGTGGTGGATAAAGACTGGGTCTGAAGTCAGGAAGACCCATCTTCCTGGGTTAAAATCTGACTTCAGACAGCTGTATGACTCTGGGCAAGTCACTTGACCCTGTTTGCCTCAGTTTCCTCACCTGTAAAATGAGATGAAAAAGAAAATGACAAACCACTCCAGTACCTTTGCCAAGAAAACTCCAAATGGGTTATGAAGTGTGAGACATGACTGAAATAACTGAGCAGCAATAACAAAAAATATATTTTCTTCATATGGGTACATTCACACACATATACATGAAAGAAAAAAATTACTTTAATATTGTTAATTTCAAATGCAATAGTCCCTTCTCTGTCCAAAGGCCATCCTGAAAATGAGAGAAACCCTTCCATCCAAACAATCCTAGCAATATCCCTGCAGTCCTTCTCTTGAGGCTCAGTTAGGTTGGATTGGACCTTACCCTAGGGCTCCACCCTGGGATCTTTAGCTCTGCCTATCCTGTAAACAGAACTAGCTTAGGTTAGTCACTTCTATTAAAAGTGTCCTTGCCTCCTCATTAAGGTCTGGGGTACATGGTATCATGAGGGGTCAAAAAAAAAAAAAAGAAAGTAGCTTTTCTTTATTCTTTTTGGAGGCATGAAGGGAAGGCAATTTGGATTGTGACTTACCCAAGGTCACACAGCTAGTAGGATGTGTCAAGTGTTTGAGGCCGGATTTAAATTCAAGTCCTCCTGACTCCAGGGCCGGCACTCTTATTCCCTGTGCCACCTAGCTGCCTCAGAAGTGGGTTTTCTTGATAGAATTGCCAAGGTGTAAGTGGCCTCATGACCATGCCTCCTTTCTCATACGACCCCTCTCCCCCTTTTTCCTCCCAAATGTATTAAAACCTTCCTTGAGGTTTTCTTGATAGATATCCAATAGGCTTGAAGGTCTCTTTCTCTCAATTATACATGCCTTTTCTACTCTGCTTATGAGTTTGATTTCTTTCAAAACTAATACACACGTATACATGCAGATAGATAGATAGATAGATAGATAGATAGATAGATAGATAAATTAACTCCTCCTAAATACAACCCTAATATTTCAGCACCATATAATGAATATTCATGCCTCAGAATGTCTTCAAAGGGAGAAGAGTGATATTTGTGGAAGGAGAGTTTTAGTGGAGGGGCAGAGAAATATTAGTGTTTGTTTGGATAAGTGCATATATGTAGATAAATAAGTAGGTAGTACACAGATAGATGATAGCTAGCTAGCTAGATAGATGGATGGATATGGGAGATAGATGAGCATGTATCATTTTAGAGCCAGTTCCATATAAAAATCAATTCAAAGAAGCAAGCATTTCTGGAGCATCTGCTCTGTTTAGAGATGAACTTCAGGGAGCACATGGAACAGTGCATACAGAGTTGACTTGCCTCATAGGGAGGAAATCCTGTTTTCAGTTCTGTTGTCTGACACATACTACCTGGGTGACCATGAATAAGTCATTTAACCTCTTGTTGTAGCAAGTGAATCACTAAAACACTAATTTAAAGGGCAGGTGATGATTAACCTTAGCAGAAGGAGTTTACCTAATTGGATGTTTTCTATACAAAGGCACTCAAAGTTCATTATAAACAGATGGTGTAGAGTGCTGTGTTAGGGAGTTTGGGAAATATAGAAACAATACTGGCCTTGCCCTCACGAACTTTGTAATCTAGTCAGAGACTTCCACATTATACAAATAACAATAATACAAAACCAAACATGAAAGAATAACACTAAGTTTTGTTTATAAAAGATGATACTGAAACAACAAAACTTAAATAAAATATCTATGTGCAATTTGGTACCTTTGTTACTTGTGGTCAGTTATTGTGTTTGGTCCCTTCTTTTTCTTTTTAGTCTTTGCAAGAAGTATACATTTTATTGGCATTTTTACCATGGATCAGACTCTAGATATCTTTTTCTTCTTTTACTCTGGAGTTTTACTTTGAATTTTAGTCTTTCCTCATTCACAGATTGCTTCACAAATTAGGTTCTTATTTGTCATGATTCTTCTCTAAGCTAACACAAGTGATCTGCTAGGTGTAGCACAGACAACCTCTCTCCTCCAACATACTTCTCAGGGGCAGTTGTAGCTTCTTTGCATATTTAATATTTTTCCTTTAATTAAGGTCTGGGGCAATAAAACAAGACCTTTAGAGACTAATTAACTCTTCCCAACCACAACCCCAACACTTCATGGTGCAACCAATAAATGATATTGCTCATCATCTGTTCAAAAAGACAAAAGAGGTGTTTAGTGAGGGAAGGTTGAATGGGGGTAAAGGTTAGTATTAGAGTTTCAAAAATTACCAAAGAAGCTTTTAAAGCAATTTGCCATGAATCGAATAACACTGTAAAGACATCTGCCTCATCTTTATGATCAAAAATACAGACTTCTCCATGAAATATCCACTAATTCTCCCAGCTGAAAGTTCGCTGCTTTTTGGCGAAATATTTTCTGTTTCTATTTGTTCATGTGTCATTTGATTTTATACTATACTTGCTTATATAAGTCTTATTAACTAGAATAGAGTTAAAGATCTTTGAGGGTAAGTATTCCATGTTACTTCTTTGTCTTTCCTCTAGGGTCTAGAATAATACATTATGTAAAATAGAAGTTTTACAAATGCTTGTTAAATGATGAAAGATACCTTAAAATTTATATTTAATTGTCTTTGTACCTCAAAGGAAATAAAGAATTTATGATTGTGTGATGATGGTGGCTGGCACATGGAAAGTGTTTGGTGATATCCTCCCTAGGATTCTGTTCCTTCACTGTAAAAATGAGGAGGTTGGATCGATTTCTTCTTAATCTATGATCCTATGGTTGACTGACTGATGAGAACTATCCTCACTAGTCTAACCCTAAAATAAATAAAGGCAAATGCCCATAAGCCAGCTGAACACCATGAGAAAAAAAATCCACTCCACAGTTGTAGCAATATCTCATTCACTGGTCATGCTGGAAAGCTCTAATCAGGAAAGCTGCCAAGTTCTTGAGAAAATTTCATATTGTAGGCTTAGCCTAAACAAGCAACTGGGCCAATAGCATCTGGGATAATTACATTTGAACTTTGGAATTGTGTCACTCTGATCTTGCCAAAGAACTTGAAGAGCTTTTAAAAATAAACAACTAAAATGAAAATACTGATCAAAAGGCAGGTGAACCTAAGCGCAATAGATAGATGCACGGTGGACAAAAAATAAGTTATAATAAATTAGCAAGAATAGTTTACTCTCTCTCTCTCTCTCACATGCACACACACACACACACACACACACACACTGGCATGAAATAACTTATCAAGTACGTATCTTGCTATAAATATGGTAGGTATCTAGGTGGCACATTGGATAAATTGCTGGCCTTAGAGTTGGAAAGCCCTGAGTTCAAATTCTGTCTCAGATACCTCCTAATAGTACGACCCTGAGTAAGTCATTTAACTCATCTGCCTTAATTTCTTCATCTGTAAAATATGAATAAAAATACTACGTTTTTCCTAGGGTCTTTGTGATAAACTAAGAAGATATTTGCAAACCAAACTCATCCCAAACACCTTTTATTTATTCTGTACATATTTTATGTAACTCTTTGCTGTACATATTTTCTCTCTTGGTAGAAGGTTTGCTTCTAGAGGGTGGGGACCATCCCATTTTGTTCCTTATGTCCCAGCGTCTGACATACAGTATCTGATTTATTGTTGATTAAATTATATTTATAACTAACTAGAAATATGACCTTGAGGCTTCAACAGCCTCCATGGGCCCCAGTACCATTATCTGCAACATTAAGATATCAAAGTGAGTTGATTTCTAAGGTCTCATTCTTTGTTATCATTCTATGATCCAAAGAAAAATTAATTATATGAGATGATTGTGCTTTTAATACCTTAAAACTGACTCAAATTATGACTTTATAAAATGTGTGACAATGCCTTAAAAATGAAATCTCCCATGATAAATTGATATATTTTACAATTCAAAGAACATTGGTCCTGTCATTTTCTGCCTTATTTTTCTCATCTGCAAAATGGGGATAATAATAGTTTCTATTTCCCAGGGTGATTCTGAAGATGAAATGAGCTAACATTCATAAAGTGTGTCACAAACCTTAAAGCAGTATATAAAATTCTAATGACGATAATGATGTTGAAGTCAAATCCTACTTCTGCCATTCAATGTGTGAATTTGGTTAAATTAGTTGACTGCTCTTTGACTCAGCTTCCTCATCAGGAGAAGAGGGGCAATAATACTTTTCTTTTTTCTCTCAACTTCAAAGTATTATTGTGAGAACATAAAGAAATTTTGTACTTCTGAAGTTATTCATATAACAGAGATCATCAGGATTTTTAATTAATGAATCAATCGAAAACATTTTATTGATTACCTGTTTAGTGCTTGACATTATATTAGGCATTAGGAGTACAAAGACAAATAACTACAGTAACTATTCTTTTTTTTTTTCTTCTTTTTGGAAGGGGGAAGTCAGGGCAATTGGAGTTAAGTGACTTGCCCAAGGTCACGTGGTTACTAAGTGTTAAGTGTCTGAGGCCGAATTTGAACTCAGGTCCTCCTGACTCCAGGGCCAGTGCTCTATTCACTGTGCCACCTAACTGCCTCATACAGTACCTATTCTTAAGGAACAAACATTCTAAAGTGGTGAAGTAGCAGCCTGAGGTAGTGTGATCAGAAAGGGATAGTTTTGCCTGTGAAGTGATAAAGAAAAGCAACTGTGTCATTGGAAAAAAGATTGACACTCCTTTTCCAATAACAGTAACAATATTGATTTGATAATGGTTTCTAGGGCAGGAGATGGAAAACCAGGGGGAGGGTGACACACTTGTTTAATAATAGGTTACAAGAAATCTTCCAGAATTAACAAAATATATTTACCACCTTATGAGTTTGTCCTCTCCCATATGCATACATACATATGTGTGTATATATACACATACATACATACACATATACACACATATAGTAATAGTATATATGATATATACATTATAGCACACCTATGTATATATGTACATATGTATTGTTGTTCAAATTGTCTTCAGTTGTGTCTGACTCATTGTGATGCCTTTTGGGGTTTTCTTGGGAAACATCCTGGAGTGCTTTGCCATTTCTTTCCCAGCTCATTTTACAGATGAGGAAATTGAGCTCAGAGAGGGTTAAGTGACTTGCCTAGGATCACCCAGCTAATGTCTAAGGTCAGATTTGAACTCAGGAAGATGAGTCTTCCTGACTCCAGGACTGGCACTCTACCCATTTACCACCTAGTCACCAACATATATACAATTATATAAATTATATATGTGTGTATATATACATATATATACACAAATATATTATATATATATACATGTATTTGTATGTATGTATATATACATACATGCACATACACACTTTTCTGAGTGTTATAGTAATCTTTTGATATCTTAAAGAGCACTTGTATTTATTTCATATCTTAACCTAATAAATTATAAGCAAATTGAGGACAAACACTATCTCCATGCCATACTGAGGAGTCAGAACAAACATGTTCCATAGGTATTTCCATGAAGTTAAGAAAATTCCATGGATTTGCTCTTCAGCCACACTCCCTCCCAAATTACATTGAATGTAGTACTTGTTGCGAACTTATAAGAGGGTTTGGGCAAGAGTCACACAGGATGGGGA
>CM053582.1:151223589-151242280 GCA_028627135.1 Pseudochirops cupreus | reverse complement strand
GATCTCCAGAATATCATATTCCAGGCCCTTTGATCTCTTAATGTAGAAGCTGCTAGATGCTGGGTTATCCTGATTGTGTTTCCACAGTATTCAAATTGTTTCTTCTTGGAAGCTTGTAATATTTTCTCCTTGATCTGGGGACTCTGGAACCTTGGTATAATATTCCTAGGCATTTTCTTTTGGGGATCTTTTTCAAGAGGTGATTGGTGAATTCTTTCAAGTTCTATTTTGCCCTCTGGTTCTAAAATATCAGGGCAATTTCCCTTGAGAATTTCTTGAAGGATGCTTTCTAAGTTCTTTTTTTTATCATGGCTTTCAGGTAGTACAATAATTTTTAAATTATCTCTCCTGGATCTATTTTCCAGGTCACTGGTTTTTTTAAGGAGATATTTCACATTATCTTCTATTTTTTTCTTTTGTTTGGATCCATTTAATACTATCTTGATTTCTCATAAGGTCATTTGCTTCCATTTGCTCCATTCTAATTCTGAAGAAATTATTCTCTTCAGAAAGCTTTTGAGATTCTTTCTCCATCTGGCAAATTTGACTTTTTAAGGCATTCTTCTCCTCATTGGCTTTTTGGACCTCTTTTGCCAATTTAGTTCATCTATTTTTTAAAATGTTATTTTCTTCATTCAGGTTGTTGACTCTCTTTTCATGATTTTCTTACATCATTCTCATTTCTCTTCCCAATTTTTCCTCTTCTTCTCTTATTTGGTTTTCAAAATCCTTCTTAAGCTGATCTATGGCTTTTAGGAAGTTTTCATGTTTCTTGAAAGCTTTTGGTGTGGGAGTTCTGCCTGTGTTGTCTTCCTCCCATTCCATGCTTTGATCCTTCTTGTCTCCAACTAAGGAATATAGAGTTTGGTTGCTGTTCTTACTCTGCTTCCTTTGCCTACTCATGTTGGCCAGTCAATGGTTTTTTTAGCTCTGTGGAACTCTGCTGCCAGTGGGGAAGCTCTGTCCCAGATTGCTGGGGTTTTCCTAGCTGCTGAAGCTGTTAGGTTGCTGTTGTTTTTTTTGCAGCCCCCACCAGCTTTGGATCACTGAAAATGCACCCCAGACCACCACCCAAGACCACGAACCAGATCCAGGCCCCTCAATGCAAGAGCACTTGGCCTCTGAATGATCCCTTGGCCCTCCTGCAGTCTGCAGGCCGGGAGCTCTGAAGCAGCCATGTGAAGGTGGCTGCAGGGCCACCTCTTCTGCCACTTCCTTGCCCTGGAGGCAGTTTTGCCAGACCACTTTTCTCCCTCAAGTTTAGCTGAGTCCCACTGACCTTTCACTTAGTCCTTGTTTCTTATGGCTTGATAATTCTGGAAACTGCCACAGCTGCTGCTGATCTACTCTCCTGAAGGCTCCTGCTGCAGTTTGTCCTGGCTGCCCCCCGGGCCATGCCACGGTTTCAGGCTGGGCTGGTTTTGGCTCCCAGAACTGCAACGACCCCTTCCTGCCAAGCTGCCTTCAGCAGGAGTTTTGTTTTTGTGAGTTTGGAGCCCTAAAATTTATTTAGAGTCATATTTTATGGGTATTTGATGTGACTGTGTGGGAGTTGTGGTACCTTGCTGCTCCTATGCCACCATATTTGCTCCCCATTGAGAACTTCTTGAAGGATGATTCCTAAGTTCTTTTTCTGATGATGGCTTTCAGGTGGTCCGATATTTTTTTAAATTGTCTCCCTTGGATCTATTTTCCAGGTCAGTGGTTTTTCCAGTGAGATATTTCACATTGCCTTCTATTCTTTCATTTGTTTGGATCTGTTTAATAATATCTTGATTCCTCATAAAGTCATTTGCTTCCATTTACTCCAATCTAATTCTGAAGCAATTATTCTCTTCAGTGACCTTTTCAAATTTGTTTTCTCTCTGACAAATTCAGCTTTTTAAGGCATTCTTCTTATTGTCTTCTTGGGCCTCTTTTGCCATTTGAGTTAGTCTGTTTTTTAAGGTGTTATTTTCTTCAGTCAGGTTATTGATTCTCTTTTCTTGATTTTCTGGCATCATTCTCATTTCTCTTCCCAATTTTTCATCCAGTTCTCTTACTAGATTTTCTAAATCCTTCTTGAACTCCTCCATGGCTTGTAACCAATTCATATTTTTCTTGGAAGCTTTTGATGCAGGTTCTGTCTGTGTTGTCTTCTTCCCATTCCATGCTTTGATCCTTTTTGCCCCCAAAAAAGGAATCTAAAGTTGGTTGGTTGTGCTTCCTTTGCTTCCTTTGCTTGCACATGTTGTCAGTCAATTACTTGACTTTTGAACTCTTTGCCACAGTAGAACTCTGATTCCAGATGGGAGACCTTTGTCCCAAATAGCTAGGTTTTCACAGCTGCCAAAACTGTTAGGAAGGCACTGTCTCTACAGCCCCCACCAGCTTTGGTTCACTGGTCACACACTTCAGGACACACACCCAAGATCAAGATACAGATCCAGGAAGGTAAAGGCAAGAGCACTTACCCTCTGAATGGTTGCTTGCCCCCCCCCCCCCCAACACACACACACACAATGTGCAGGCCAGGAGCTCTGAAGCAGCCACATGGAAGTGTCTGAAGTCATTTCTGCCACTTCTCACTCTGGAGGTAGCAGCTGGATAGCACTTCATCCCCCTCAGATCCAGCAGAGTTCCACTCACCATTTACATTGTCTTTGCCATTTATGGGGTAATAATTCTGGGAATAGCCGCAGCTGGTGGTGATCCACTCTCCTCTCCCCAGCTCCCCAGTCCCTCCAGCTGTGGCTAACTGGGGCCACCCTGGAGCTAAAAACATGGCTCATATGGGGCTGGTCTCGGCTCCCAGCATGCTGTGATAGACCCTTCCTGCCAGCCTGCCAGGTTGCCTTCAGAGAGAGATTTGTTTCTCACTGTCCCTTTATGGATTCTGTAGCTCTAAAATTTGTTTAGAGTCATATTTTATAGGTATTTGAGGTGGTTATGGGGAGAGCTCATTGGATTTCCCTGCTTCTGTGCTGCCATCTTGACTCCTAAATCCTTATTCTAACCAGATCAGTGGAAATCAAAAGTTTATATATAGTTTTACCCCTGACCTCAAAGGATTTATATTGCTTTTGTTCTTAAGTTGTTTCTGTCATGTCTGACTCTTCATGACCTCATTAGGGGTTTTCTTGGCAAAGATACCATAGTGGCTTGTCATTTCCTTCTCCAGCTTATTTTATAGATGAGTAAACTGAGGCCAACACAGTTAAGTGACTTGCTCAGGGTCAAATAGCTGATACAGATTTGAACTCAGGTCTTCCTGAATCCAGGCCTAGACTTTATCCACTTTGTGACATAGCTGTCCCAAAGAATTTATAATTGAGGAACATTTGGCATCACAAGAGATAGCTAAAATATATTCTTTTTTTATGATAATTCTGTGATGATGATGATGATGATGATGATGATGATGATGATAATGATAGTACTAATATGTATAGCAAAACTAAGGAAAGGACTACATCTATTATTTCATTGGCATAGGAAAGACCAGCTTTGGAATCCTATTTTACCAATGCATCTTGGTACCTGTTCTACAATTTATTGACTTAATGAATTGGTTAAAGCACTGAAAGTTTAAATGACTTCTGTAGGTTCACATTGCCAGTATATGTAAGAGGCAACATTTGAACTTAAGCATTACTGTCAATGAGGCCAATTATCTAATCACTATGTTACAATGACTCTCATGGTACAAATAATAATTAATATGTTTACTAGAAGGGTTAAGAAATGTTCAACTTAATCTTTAAATTGTGATTAAATATTTCAACTATTAGAAGAGAAACATTTATGAACAACATCTGCTACAACTTTGTAAAGTGAATAATTGGTAAGCATATAATATCAGTTATACATATTTAATTTTAATTGCACAGAAGAACATTTGTCTTTGTTAAGTAAATATGGATGTACCCCAATAGGTTTTTGTTCTCAGTAGATCCCGTAAGCTGAAGAGATATTATATATAGAACCAGTGAGATATAATTAATTTCTTTAGGAAAGCAACATGGTTCTAAGACTTCTTTGTAGAAACCAAAATCACAATGTCTTATCTCAGTAAATGAGTCTTAGAATCTTTTAATCTAATTAATCCTTTAACTGAGTACAACTCCACAGGGAAATGTTTTCGATTGCTAAAAATGTTCAAGAATATAATTATGGATTGGCAAACAAATTTAGGTAAAAATCATCTCCAGCTAACCTGTACCCAATTTTGATTCAATTTTTTTTTAAGCATCAATTTTAACTTCTCATATCATCCTTCTGTGTGTATTTCTCTTCTTTCTTCTATTACTATATGTAATTGGAAACACATACACACACACACACACACACACACACACACACACACACATATATATATATATATATATATTTCTATGCACCATTCAATGAGACTGCAAAAAAAAAAACATTCAGGAGGTATATTTCTATTGATCTCAAAACCTTTTTCCTTCATAGGTGGCATATTCAAAAGCTAATCAGTTAACTTGTATTTGTTAAGAATCAACTACATTAAGGCACTGTCTTAAGTCCTGGATGAATATTCTTCTATTTTTTTTTCCTATTAGTTTTCAATTCACTATTCATTATCATTCGGACACCATTATCCTTGAAAGAGAAAATAGAATAAAAATAGAAGTACTTTTACCTTCTTTCCATAATCACTGAAAGAATGTAAGCAACTTGAGAATAGGGATTGTTTCATTTGTTGCATTTGTATCCACAATGTTTGGAAAATTATTGGCCCATAAGAGGCATTTAATAAATTCTTATTGGTTGATTGACTGGTCATCCATTATAATTTTCCCATTTATACCAAACAAGGATCTGTCCCTTTCTCGACCTTCCTGTCATAAACATGGCTATGATGCAGTTTGAGGGGTTCAGAGATCCCTCAAATACATATATATTTAATATATGTAATATATATCATATGCAAATATTATTTCAAATATATACATATATATATATATACATACATACACACACATATATGAGTGTGTGTGTTTATACACATAATGAGGAGTCCAGGATACATATAATGTGGTTGAGAGTTGGTATAGATAGTCCAATTGGTACTGAATATCTTTATGAGTGAGTCCAAAGCCAATTCAAAAATAAATATTCCTATAGATGCAGTTTGTTGCTATACCAGGAAGAAAGATACGTATTTCATTGCATCCCATTCATCAGTAATTGCCAGGTATAATGTCCTTGGGTTGGGAAGAAACTATCAGAGATAGTGTTTTAGGTCTAGGGAGAATGATGGTCTTAGAATTAGTGTCCAAGCACAGGCATCCATCTCATCAGCTAAAATAATCTTTTTTGTTTGTTTGTTCGTTTGTTTTCAGCATTTGCCTTAAATTACTTATCCTCACTCTCAGCTTTATTTTTTTTTTTTGGTGGCATTCCAAAATCTGAGGTCATTGGTGAATGTCCTTTTCAGTTTCACCAGTCTCTTTAAAAACATACACACTTTTCTTATTCATTGATTTTATAAACCATATCACAAGAATTTCTACACTGCTTATCCCCCTTACATTTCAATTTGACATTCCTTTTAGTGGCTCAGCTCATGGAATCACAAGGAAAAAAAAGTAGAGAGAGAGAGATCTCTAACATAATCTAACTCAAAGCATACTTTATTGAGAATCCCTCCTACCACATTGCTGATAAGTGGTTACCTAGCTTCTCTCCAATGATGTTTAATAAGGAGGGTGAACTGATGGTAGGGGAGAAGTGATCAAGGATACCAGTTGTGTAGGTATTGAAATATTCCAAAGGAAGCCTGAGTGTTTACTGAACATGATAAGGATGATTATGGAAAAGAATTCCTGAGCATGAAAAAATACCATCTAAGTAGATAGCAAGATGGTCCTATACTCCTGTAGACGGTGGGGTGACTTAACCTGAGAAAGAAAGGTAATAGAAAGACATATAAGAGGTATTAAGGGGGGAAAAGTGCTATATAAATGCCAAGCAGAAAATGATTTTAATAATGATAATGATTTAATAGGGATAATGGTGGTGATGGTTGTGAGTGATGATGAGAATGGACTAAATGACATCTGAGGTTTCTTCATGCTCTAAATCTATAATCAATAAACCCCATAGACAATCAAAAAAGCATTAAAAACTCACATGCTTACTCATCTATAAACAAGGAACTTCATAGAATTCAAAAGATCTGAGGTGACAAACCCAGTGATACCTGTCAATCAGTAGAGTTGATCAAATCAGGTAACATATACAGCATGTCGATTAACATAAAACAAATTATACATGTCAATTAATATTAATAATAATTAGATAAATTAAGTATCCCATTTAAGATGATTGTATGTCTTTTCATAGACATGTGAGAAGGAAAATTAAGAATGCTTTAAAAAGAAAATCCTACTTTAAAATCAAGCTGCTTCTACATAAAACAATGACAGAGCCAAAGTCAGTATTTGAGTAAGTTCTGACAAATGTGACAAGAATCTAATTAATTTAACATTAAGTGGGTCTTTCAAAAATATTGAGTCTAATTTATTTATTTATTTACAAAGTTATCCCCAGAGAGAATACAGCAGCTACACCAACAGTTGCAACTCTTGGGCTAAATCAACATTTTAAAGGCATGAGATTTTAAATCAAAACAGGAAATTTATTTTTTCCTAGGAATGGTAAAAATGAGGGAGGTTATTATCAGACTGACTAATTCTCAAGAGATTTGGTATTTAAATTTCTATTTCATGGGGTGACAGCTTGAAAATATTGAGTAGGTCTATTCTACAGATCTTCAAAGGTGGCTTGTTTCAGCTAATCTAATTTTTTGATCAAACCATTAATTTTGCTGTAAGAACAGAAAGCAGTTCAGCCTGTAACAAACTCTGGAGTCATGAAGCATCTACTTGACGTGATTTAAAAAAAAAAACAACAACTCTTCTCTTTAAAGCCTCAGTTAAAGTATTTGGGTAAATTTTAATTCTGTGATTTTCATATTTCACTGGTGTAGTTGTCTTATGCTAACTTTCTCAGGAAAATAAAGAAAATATGAAATATTGTGGCTTAACTTTCCTTCAGTGTTGCTGACTGCTTTCTGGGAAACATCAGTAGGCCAGTACTGGGGTGGAGAGGGAGGCATGGGTTGTGAATATGGCTCAGTAGAAAAAAAAAATAAGTTGAGGTCTGAGAACCAGAGTTCAAATTACTAGCTCTGTGATCTTAAACAATTCCTTTAACTTTTCTGGGCTTAAAATATCTCTTAGGTAACATGCAACGTGGAATCAATTCAGTTTATCAAACATTTAAGTGTCCATTTTGTTCAAGTCTGCATCAGGTGGAGAGCTTATATAGAACAAAAGGAAACAGATCCTGCGCTCAAAGAGGATATATTTTGAATACTAATTCAAAATTTCACTTATCCCTGCTTTTAACTAAATTGACAAAGTTACAGTTTTACATACACACATACACATACATATATATGTATATTTATGTGTATATCTATATATTTATTTGCCCTACCAATAATAGTAGCAGCAATGACAATTCTATATGCATATATATGTAATATAAATATATATGCACATGTGCATAGTTATTATTATTATCATTATTCACATCACTTGCTTTGTTTTCTGAAAAATACACATTCAGAAATATGGCATGAGAGACAGAGTGATACAGCAGATGGAATGTGCTCTTTAGAATCAGGAAGAATTGTTTTCAAATTCTTTGTAAGGGAATAACTGTATGACATTTGTTCAATTGCTTAATTTCTCTGCATCTGTTTCCTCATTTTCACTGACTGTCCCTTTTGCCTGAAATTGTCATCATTTCTGACTTATCTGTTCTTCAATTCCTTCATTTCCACCTAAAATCTCTCATCTTCTATAAGAATCTTTTCCCTGGTCCTCTACAATTCTGTGATTCACTCTAGTTTATCTTCTATATATCATGTTTGTACATAGTTATTCACATGTCTCCTCCATGAAATTTTAAGCTCCTTGAGAGAAGAGATAGCTCTTTTTTTCTCCCTCTCTTGTTGTTGACCTTTTTATGTATCCCTAGCACTTAGCAGAGAACCAGGCACATAGTAAGAGTTTCATCAATTCTTATTGACTTGACTCTAGTACCTAACTTAATGAGCTAATATGAGGTTCAAATAAGATAATGTAAGTAAAGTGCTTTGAAAACCTGAAAGTGCTATGTAAATAAATATCAGTCATTATTATATTAACCTGAAGACATTTTCCAATTTATGGTTGTTGCTTTAAAATTCACTCCTATATCCCTCCCAACTCTGCAAAGACAAATCAGTAGGTTCCCACTAGAAAAACAGACTCCCAGCTACAGGCAAAACGAGACACATCTTTCTTGAACCAGTGCTCAAGGCTTAGGATGAAAGGTAATACATTCACAAATAAGGAGAGTAGGAACAACCACTATATACTAGACATGTGGAGTTCCTCAGCAAACTGTATTCCACATAAACCCTTGCACACAATCTCCCTCAGGAGCATTGCTCTCTTACAACAAAGCTGGAAAGTAGCCAGGTCTAAAGCAGAGTAGGGAGACATGGGAGTACATCTGCTACCCAACCTGGGCAGGGGTGGGCGGTGTATCAGCAAGCACCCTACCATACTCAGGGTGGCTGCTAGCACAGGTTCTTAGATCTGCCTTTCTAAAGGAAAGCAACTCAAAATGGGTTAACAGTTTCACTTTAATCAATCAAACATATATCATTTACCTCGTTCAGGGGAAAAAGTCAGCACCCTGAACTTCAGAGAATACAAACACAAGTTATAAGCACAAGTTACAAACAAACAGAAAAACAGATCAGCAGACAGCTTCCAACCATCTGACCATTATATCAGTTACCTATTCACTTACCAGAGAGGGAAGCATCAACATCTGGGTTTTTCAAAGCCAGGGGACTCAACGGCTTCCCAGAGTCTCATCTGGACAAATCACACAACTCTTCAAGTGAGCCCCAAACCAAAACCTTACATCATGGCGTATATATAGCCTTCTCCTGGCTCGGAGAATGTCACAGTCCTCTTGACCCACTGCCCAATCACAAAGCTATAAGCATGGGCATTCCCAAAAACAAGCCTGGTGCCACAGGCTCCACGTGACCACATTCAGCCTATTAGGGAACAGAGTATACTTTCAACTCTGAGAAGGTTCTCAGTCATGTAGCCACTTTAGCAAAGGGCCTAGGGGCAGGGAAGATCTTCAGATTCCCATAACAGGGGATCAGGGATAGTTCTCCTGTGAGCATGTTTGAAGTTTCAGCGTTATGGACATCCAAAATTTCCAAGGCTATACCACAAAGAATGCAAATCACTCTCTTGAGCAGTAGCCCAGCAGTCACTGGGCCTATTCTTGGTGTCATTCATCCTCTAAAGACTTGAAATAGGTGGTTCTTTAAAACATCTTTAAAAATAACTGATAACTACATTTCAATGTAACTAGTTTCCTTTGTCATTTGATACATTCTACTTCATGGATTTAAAGACTTTGTTGTGTGGTGATGAGTTTTCTAAGTTTCACCACATTGATGAAGCGATCCATGATTCAAAAAAAAAAAAATCCATGAGACTTCAAATTAGCGGATGATCAGAAAAAATATAGCAGGCTAGTATCATTTCCAACTGAGCTTTCTTCAGCATTATGTGGCACTTCTGAACTCCAAAGGATGGCCTTGGCCTGTAGCAGGAGAAAATGATAAACAGGTCAATGAAACCAGAGAAATTTTATATTGCAAACAGAATTAGATACACTCTATGATCACAACAGGAGAAGGGGATGGAAGATATTCTGAGAGGATTTGCAAAGCCAGCATTTACTTGTGAAAAAGAGAATTTGTCCAGGAATGTCAGAAGTCCTGGTGTCAAGCTCAGCATTCTCTGATTCAGAGCAAGTTAGGTAAATTCTCAATACAGCAGTTTCTTTGTCTGTAAAACAGAATAATAATACTTGTGCTATGTATCACCCAGAACTGTTGAAAGTGTTTTGTAAATCTTAATGCATTATGGTCAAATAAGTTTTAATTAATCATAAATATAGAGGAATAAGCAGAGGCCTGTGTGACAAGATTTATGGGAGACAGGAATTGCTTATCCTGACCTGTTCCCCATTCTGCCCCCATAAAAAGTACCTACCTCCTCATTCTCTAGGTAGGTAGGCAGAGCTTGAAGGTCTAGATTCTAGGTTTTCTCATCTCAAGGCCATTTGTGTTTTGAGATTTGCCCTTTAATAACTATTTCATCTTGGAGAAAGTCACTTAAACTCTCAGAATCTCTTTTTTTCTGTGTCCATGAAATAAGGAAAATAATTCTGGAACTGTCTCCCTAAGGGTAAGACTGTGAGAAAAGGCCTTTGTAAGTGAAAAGCATTCGGAAACTGAGCTAATAGTATACTGTACTCCTGGAAATTGAACCAAAGGGATGAGTACAAATCCTGCCTCAGAAATGGACCAGCCAATGAAACTTTAGCCCAGTCAACTCAATTCTCACAGTGGTTGCTTCTCTGTCTTAATACTTTCATTACTTACCTGAAAATATTTCATAAAATGCCTTTGTAAACTGTAAAACAATATAAAATGGTGACTTCTTAGTACTCACCTCTGAGTCTCACTTTCCGAAGTGGTGAAATGGGGACAATAATTCTCTCACTCCCTCTCTCAGGGTTATTTTCAGGAAAGTCTTTTGTAAACCTTAAAACCCTATGGAATAACTAGCTGTACTTACCAAATTCCTTGAGGAAAGAGATTTAGCAGAAAGAAATTGATCAAAAATAGTAGTTGCTTAATGTATTGATTTACTTTATTCCAAAAATCGACAGGCACCAAGGAGAGAGAGAGCTGTGCCTGGAGTCAGAAACTTTGGAGTTCAGTTGTGGCCTTAGTCCCTTGCTAGCTATGTAAACCTAGAAAAGTCATTTAATATCTATTTGCCTCAGTTTCCTCATGTATCAAATGAAATTAATAAGAACACTTATCTCCCAGTATTACTGTGAGAATTAAATGAGATAATACTTGTAAGTACTTAATACAGTGCTGGGCAAGCAGTAAGTCCCTCTATAAATATTAGCTGTTGCTACCACTCCTATTATTGTTGTTGTTCAGATACTCATCTGATGTTTAATTCTGCGCCAGTCACTTAAACCTTGTTTGCTTCACTTTAGTTTACTGTAAAAGAGTGATGATAATAACAGCACCTACCTCTTAAGGTTGTTGTAAGACTCAAATGAGATAATATTTGTAAAGTGCTTAGCACAGTGCCTAACACATAAAAGGTACTTGGTAAATGCTTATTTCCTTCATTCCTAAAAATACTCCAGTATTTAGAATTTGTCATTATTTTGCTTTTTAAGTATATGATCCAAGGTCCTTTGCACCTCTAACAGTCTGTGCAATATTTTTTTAAACACCTGTCACAGTCTGTGATCTATTTTAAAAATGTTTAACTTTCTCTCTTCCAAATTCAAACATTAGTTTGAGTTAGTTGTTCTGAGATCTCTCCAATTCTAATATTTGATTCAGAATCTTCCCCTTAAGCTAGGATGTTGAGGCAATGGATTTCAGGGCAGATTTATTATTTTTCTGGATTTATAAGCACTATCAAGTTTCTCAAAGTCAAATAATGAAAGTACATTCCAAAAAGGTTCATTGAATCGTGTATAGAAATCTGTTATTTCCAACAGTCTTTCTTCAATACTCCCTCTTACTTCCTCAGTTCCTTAGATGGTGTGATAATGTTCTTTCCATTGGGGAAAGCTTGCCTTCCTTGATTTCCAGTGATTTTCACCAGACTCTCCCAGCATTGTTGGTTTTTATTTTTTTTCTCTTTTTTTAAAGAATTTATTTCTAATTTTCAGCATTCGTTTCCACAAGATTTTGAGTTCCAAGTTTTCTCCCCATCTCTTCTCCTATCCCCACCCCAAGATGACAAATATACAGATTACCCCTTCCCCAGTCTGCCCTCTCTTATATGCCCCCCAATCTTCCTTACCCCCTTCTACCTTACTTTCTTGTAGGGCAGGATGAAGTTCTAAACCCCATTGCTTGTATATCTTAATTCCTGTTTGCATGTAAAAACAATTTTTTAACATACATTTTTAAAGCCTTGAGTTCCAGATTCTCTCCCCTCCTCCATCCTCACCCACCTCCACTGAGAAGACAAGCAATTCAATATAGGCTATGCATGTGTAGTCATGCAAAACATTTTTATAGTAGCCATATTGTGAAAGACTAACTATATTTCTCTCCATCTTATCCTGCCCCCCCATTTATTCTATTTTCTCCTCTGAATCTGTCCATTTAAAAAATTTTTGCTTCTGACAACTTCCTCCACCAAACTGCCCTCCCTTCTATCATCACCCCCTCTTATCCCCTTCACCCCTACTTTCCTGTAGGGAATGATACCCAATTAGGGGTGTATGTTATTTCCTCCTTAAACCAAATCCAATGAGAGTGAGGTTAACTCATTCCCTTTTACCTCCCTGCTCTTCCCCTCCATTGTAGCAGCTTTCACTTGTCTCTTTTATGTGAGATAATTTACCAAATTCTATATCTCCCTTTCTCCTTCTCCCAATATATGCCTCTCTCAACTCTTAATTTTATTTATTAGATATCATACCTTCATATTCAACTCACTCTGTGCCTTCTATGTACACATACATACACATACACATACATACATATATATATATACATACATATGCATATACATATATACAAACATGCATGTGTGTGTGCATTCCCTTCAACTACCTAACACTGAGAAAACTGTCATGAGTTACAAATATTGTCTTTCCCTGTAGGAATTTAAACAGTTCAACTTTAATAAGTTCCTTATGATTTCTCTTTCCTGTTTACCTTTTTATGCTTCTCTTGCTTCTTGTATTTGAAAGTCATATTTTCTCTTCAAGCCCAGTCTTTTCATCAAGAAAATTTGAAAGTCCTTTATTTCATTGAAAATTCATATTTTCCCCCCATTTATTATTCTCAGTTTTGTTGAGTAGGTGAATCTTAGTTTTAATCCTGGTTCCTTTAACCTCCGTACTATCGTATCCCAAGCCCTTCGATCCCTTAATGTAGATGCTGCTAGATCTTGTGTTATCCTGACTGTGTTTCCACAATACTCAAATTGTTTCTCCCTGACTGCTTGTAATATTTTCTCCTTGACCTGGGAACTCTGGAATTTGGCTATGATATTCCTTAGGAGTTTTCTTTTGGGGATTTTTTTGAAGAGGTGATTGGTGGATTCTTCCCAATTCTATTTTACCCTCTGGTTCTAGAATATCTAGAATATTCCTTGATAATTTCTTGAAAAATGATGTCTAGGATCTTTTTTTGATCATGGCTTTCAGGTGGTTGAATAAGTTTAAAATTGCCTCTCCTGGATCAATTTTACAGGTCAGTGGTTTTTCCAATGAGATATCTCACATTATCTTCTATTTTTTCATTCTTTTGGATCTGCTTTATAGTATCACAATTTCTCATAATGTCATTAGTTTCCATTCACTCCATTCTAAATTTGAATGAATTATTTTCTTCAGTGAGCTTTTGAACTTCCTTTTCCATCTGGCCTAATTTACCTTTTAAGGCATTCTTCTCCTCATTAACTTTTTGGACCTCTTTTATCATTTGAGTTAGTCTATTTTTTAAGGTGTTATTTTCTTCAATTTTTTTGGAGTCTCCTTAAGCAGGCTGTTGACTCATTTTTTCTTGATTTTCTTGCATCATTCTCATTTCTCTTCCCAATTTTTCTTCTACTTCTCTTACTTGATTATCAAAATCCTTTCTGAGCTCCTCCATGGCCTGTGACCAATTCATATAGATAGATAGATAGACAGACAGACAGACAGATAGATAGATAAATATTTGTATAGATGTATATATATGAATATATATGTATATATGTGTGCATACATATACATGTGTATATATGTATATATATGTATTATATTTTTACATGTGTGTATACATATATATATACATATATACATGTATACATATATTTTTTTTGAGGCTTTTGATATATAAGTTTTGACTTTGTTGTCTTCTTTTCATTCTATGTTTTGATCATCTTTGTCAGCAAAGATAGATTCTATAGTCTGGTTTCTTTTCCTCTGCTTGCTCAATTTCCCAGCCATGTATTTGACTTTTGAACTCTTTGCCACAGCAGAACTCTGCTTCCAGAGTGGAGAATGCTGTGTCCCAAATTTCTGGGACTTTGTACAATTGTTGTCACAGATACTTCTAGACACCTACCTCATAATTGTGAGGAGGACTCCTTCTCCACAGCTGCCACAAGCTCTGCCATGTTAGCCCTCCTCCTCACCCAAGGCCTGCCACCCAGATCCAAGCAGGGTAAAGCAAGAGAACCTTGCCTCAGTGCCAGCAAAGAGATTCCTTCAATTTACATCTGATCAGCCATTTGGTTCCTCTACCATCTCTCGGCCTGGGTCTCCAGAAGCCCCTGTGCTGCTGTCCCTGCTGCTATTGCTGCAACTGCAGCCATCACCACCTCTGCTGCCCCAGGGCAGGGGCCAGAGTACTCTCTTGTCTCAATCAGGTCCTGTAGGATTTCCTCACTTATCTTTTACTTTGTCTTTGGTGTTTTTGGTTGAGAAGTCTGGAAACTGCCTTAGACACCAGTGATTAAGCCCCCTGAGGTCTGCTCTGGCCTGGTCTATGGAGTTGAAGAGCACAGGAAACTGTGCTCCACATTGGCCTGATGTAATAGACCCTTCCTGTCTGCCCACCAGGCTGTCTTCCCTGAGGGATTTATTTCACTCTGTCATTTTGTGGCTTTTGTACATCCAAAATTTGTTTAGAGTCATTTTTATAGGTCTTGGAGGTAATTTGGGGGATTAGCTCAAGAAAGTTCCTGCTTTTACTCCTCCATCTTGTCTCCACACCCCTCTCCTCCAGCCTTGTTTTGGGAAAAGGTGTAGATTGACTCTCAGAATGTTTATTCAGTGAAAAGCCTTTTGTTAGCTGGCTTGTTCTTTGCTCCAAACCATGGGGGTTGCTTCTGATTTTCCTGTTCTTGCATGTAATTGAACAAGATGTTCACATCTAATTATGCTTCATTAAAGCTCAGCTCATTTAGCTTTTGGCTTAACTGTGTTTTTATTGGGAGGGGGAGTGTGTGGTTGCAGAGCTGATTGATATCACGGACGGTAAAGGCAGCTCAGGTGTTATATTTGCTTATATTCACTTTTTTTACTTGCTTTTTTGTTATATTTGCTTTATTTTTTTTTACTTTTTACTTTTTTACTTTGCTTTTTTTACTTATAGAATTCAGAATTGGATATATGAAGGAGGCAGGATGTAGTCCAGAAGGCTTGGATGTGGTCAGAATGCCAGGATTCTTCCCCTATTAGAACTGATTTCTGTTCTGATTGTTATTTTTCAGACAGTGTAGCATAGCGGGAAAAAATCGCTGGAAATGAAGTGAGGAAAAACCTAGATTCTTATTTCAGCCACTTCACTTAGTACCTGTATGACTTTGGAAAAGTTCCTCAACTCTTTTTTGAGAGTCAGTCACTTCCCTAATCTATGAAATATGATGGAACTTTGCTTTCAGCCATAGAAGTTAATTATAAAGAAAATGTTTTGTTTAATTAAAAAATGAGATATTATTAAAGAATAAAAGAATTTCAGACATGATTTTCAGATGACCCAAAGATCAGGGTAATGCAAGTGACCACAGTCAGCAATCAAACTGTTTTTGGCACTATAGAACATCAGAGCAGGAAAATATTTTAAGATAAAAAAAGTTAGAAAAAATAAAATTTATAAAATGAAATATCAAAATTGGAGGTGACTTTATGACATAGACAATTAGATCTGAAAAAGAACTTAGAATATGGAACGTTAGAAGTGAAAAGATCCTTGAAAAGTGGAAAGTGAGGACACAGAATACAGAGGAAGAAGCTACTGTGTTGAAGTATATTTACAATGTCAGAAGTTCTGAGACTCAGTGAGATTACATGGTGAAGATGTCTCTATGTCTTGGTATATGCAATCAGAGAGTGAAGAGTGATGCCAAGAGAAAAAATGTCATGCTCAAAGTAATATTATAAGGAGGCTAATGTTAGTGTCAGGGAAAAAAAAAACATCTAAGCATCTCAAAAACAAGAATATTTAATTCTTTTTCATTTTAAATATCAGTTTATGGAGACAGGAAGGGTCAGAAGGAAGGAATGAAGGAAGGAAGGAAGGAAGGAAGGAAGGAAGAAGAAGAAGAAGAAGAAGAAAAAGAAGAAGAAGAAGAAGAAGAAGAAGAAGAAGAAGGACAAGAACAAGAACAAGAACAAGAAAGAAGGAAAGATCTACCCTTAAGAAACTTGCTGCTGATACATTTACACATATAAGTAAATATAATTTAAGGAGAATGAGCACTGGTGGGGGCAGGGCAGGGTTAGGAAAGCCTCAGAATGATGCAAATAAGCCTTGAAGGAAACTTCAAATACTAAAAGGCATACACAAGAAAAGATTATGTTACATACATGGAGGAAGAATGTAAATGCATGGAGATCTCCAATGTTGAGTTTGTGGAAGCACAAATAAAGTAATTTGACAGAAATGTAGAGTTCATGAAGGAAGATAATATGAAAATAAGCCTGAAAAGACAGATTAGAGTCAGATTGAGGAATCTGTAATTTATCCTAGAGGCAATAAAGAGTCATTGGTGATTGCTAAGCAGGCATGTGACATGGTTATAGCAGTGTATTAGGAACATTATTTTGACAGCCAGGAGGAGAATGGATTACAAAGTCGAAACACTAAAAACAGGAAGACCACTTAGGAGGGTATTTAGCAGAATGTCCTATTCAAATCTGATACAATCCCATTCGTCATATTGTATGTACATATGCAATAACATACATGTGTACTATGCACATACATGTATATTACACAAAACGCTTTGAGTGTGTGTTTACATGTTTACAATATACACATGTAGATATAAACATATGTGTGTTTTAGTTATAAACATGTACATATAAATACGCAAAAGATATTCTGAACTACAGTTGTAGTTATTATTAGAAGAAACATAAGATATGGAGCTATTGTAGAAGGAAGCAGTCATTCAGCAGCTAAATTCAGCTACTTACTGCACCATACATTAGGTACTAGGGATAAAAGGGGAAAAATTAATTGATCACTGCCCTCATGGACCTTCAACTCTATTGTAAACAAGAATTTATTTTTTACCACTAAGCATTTTATGGACATAAACAGGTACAAGGAAGGAGAACAGGGAAAGACTTTTAGGTCATCCAAGTAGAAATGAGAATTTTTGCTGAGGTACACATCTTCATGAGATTAATCAGTAGCTGCTTCAGTGTTTATCAAATGGATTTGTGTTATCTCCAACAAAACAATCCATTCATACCTGCCTGTAGTATATGATTTGTACTTTGTACTCCAGTATATTAGCCAGTGACTGTCCACATAATGTACTAAAAACCTTCTTTGCTTTCTCCTCATATCTCTAGAATATCAATAGAACATCTGGCTTTCTAAGATTTGTTGTTCTCTTTGAGTAACCAGCCCATTTTCTCTTCTTAGTGTCCTATTCCTCCATAACATCTTTTACTCCTGATTTTTTTTTCAATTTCTAATTGTTTTATGATATAGCCTACTCCAACCTATTATATGCCCTGTATATTTCTCTGTGTAATATCCAGGGTTTTTTCTTCAGAGACATTGTGTATTCCATGTCTGTATGCTATATAAAAACACAAGTAGAATCTTGGTATTAAAAAAAAAATAATGTATATTTGCTTTCTTGAGAAGCTTGGGATAAGCAAAAGAGGTTTGCAGTTTCCTGAGGGCGATCCAACACTCTTTTCTGACCCTCTTCAACTGTGGGACCAATTAATTGTTATTCTCTATTTTCTGTCCCAGATCTAAGACATACAGTACAGTTCCTTCCTTCCTTCTGTCCTTCCTTCCTTCCTTCCTTCCTTCTTTTTCTATTCCAATGGTGAATACCTTTGAAACAAATAAATTTCTCTTTTTTGTGCCTGTCAGGAGGTTATTGAATTGGATTACTTTTGTCTTAATATCTTCCAAGGAATCTTGAATTATTCTGAGTATGCATTTTTTTCAAACTAGCATTTAATGTACTATTTAATTCTAATAAATCAAAAAGTTTTTCAAAACAAACATAAAATAAGCACAATGGGCTTTTTATAAGATTTATGCTTTTTTCAATTAAATATCAAATGGAGATGTGGTCCATTGTTTTATAATAAGCACATATAATGACTTCATTAATCAGTACTTGCTGGGGTAGATTGTGGCACTACAAAGGAGGAATTATTTTACCTTTGTGCTTTTGGAGGAATATCATGAAGGTGTAAATATAAACAAATGAAAGCTTAATTTGACATTGTGGGTAAAAGGAGGGCTATAGTTTTTGATTAACGATTTGGTCACAGAGTAGCATAAAGAACATTATTGTGGGCCTAGATGCCCATAAATGGAAGTGGGATGCTCAAGTTAAAAGAAAATAGGAGGAACAAGAGTTGGGTATCTCAGGTTTTATGTTGGTACCCCAATAACCCTAAAAGAATGAGAAAAAGATATGTATCTCTATAGATGATCCTATATAAGGTACATATACAGTATACATTTTGTGGAAAGACATGATCAAAAATCACAAAGGGTAAGAAA
>CM053582.1:151194452-151223089 GCA_028627135.1 Pseudochirops cupreus | reverse complement strand
CCCCCCCCGTGGAAAGAATTTTAAAGGAATAATCGGAAGACGTGACTTTTAAATCATGGTTATATTATTATTTGTTCACTTTGTGACCTCTAGAAATCACCTTCCTTTGTTATGCTTGTTTCCTTCTCTGTTAGATAAGAGCTTTTGACCTGATGATCTCTGCAGTACCTTTCAGCTCTTACCTTTGGAGGTTTTGTGAGATGACCTCTTCTTATCCCTTCCAGGATAAGGCTTCCATCATTCTAATTGTGACAGCTCAACTGTTATTTACCAGTGTCCTTTTCCTCCCTAAAACTAAGTATAAAGACTCAGAAAAGTATGCCTTAACATACCAAAATGTATTTTGAATACAATGTAAGTAAACATGAAGAGGATGATGCAGACTGAAAATGTTGGCATTCTAGAAGAAGATGGAATATATTCCAATATATCAACTATCTGATCATTTTTCCTTTGTCCCTTAGGTTCCTCAGTGAAGACCCTCAGATTAGATTCAGTACAATCTTGTCTGTGGAAGAGGATATTTGTTTCACTGATAAGCAGTGCTGAGTTACCAGTACCCCATTGCTGGATACATTTCTCTTGGGTGTCAGCTATTTATTTTACTTCCAAGGATATTTGTGAAATTTTATTGGATGCTGCCATGGATCCCTTTGAAATACAATGAATCTGTAACAGTCCTGAAAGCCCTGGTAAATGAGACAACCTTGTTATAGTGTCAAAGAACTGCCTGACGTGGGCAGAATTTCTTGGGAAAATTATCTATTAATGAAGTGATTTGGATCTACCTGTGACATTTTGCCAACTGAAGAAATAATTAAATCAAGTGTTAACCATCATGTCCTTTCTCCCTTGAGTGAAATATTAGAAATATTAAACAACAACAACAAAAGACACTGAATTAATAGTTGAGTATACATACTGCTGTTGTTCAGTTGTTTCAGTCATGACAACTCTTCAAGACCTCATTTGGGGTTTTCTTGGCAAAAATACTGGAGTGATTTGCCATTTCCTTCTCCAGCTCATTTTAAAGATGAGAAAACTGAAACAAACATAGTTAAGTGACTTTCCCAAGGTCACACAGCTAGTAAGTATCTGAGGCTAGATTTGAATTCAGGAAGAGAAGTGTTCCTGACTGTAGGTCCAACACTCCATTGACAGAACCAAGAGTTGAAAAACATCACCACACACTCATAGTTAACTACTAAATATCATATTTTTCATTTGGCCTCTCAAGTGCATGTCTTGTGAAATAGTTTTGTTTTGTTTTAATCTATAAAATAAGGAAATCTGAGTTAGAGATTCAAGACCCTTAATCCTTGAACTTTCATTTTTTTGACAACTATTTTTAATATAATTTATTTGCTCTGCAGTATTATGTACTAATTTTAAAAACAGGAATCTCATCCTACCATAAGATCACCTCAGCCTTGATATTCACACCTTATAAATACTTTCTACCATTGGGACCTCTCTGATTGAAGGGAAAATCAGGGAGTTCCTATTAAAAACTCCATCTAAGGAGGGTACTAAGGCCAGACTTCTCTTCATATACTATCCAGTGACAAAGAAGTTCCACTTTTGGACTTCTCCATCAAGTTCCCACAATGGGTACTTCCCTCCCACCCATTTTTCATATTCCTTTTGTGCTTTCATGTATTGTCTTTCCTGCTAGATTCTGATATCCTTGAAGAGAATGGCAGCCTTTTTTGATATTTTTATCCCCAATGTTTAGTTCAGTCCCTGGCATGTAGCAGGTGCTTAACATGTATTTAAGCCCTGACTGTATGTATTCAACAGGTTACAATATCAATAAAATTATATATCCAATCCCTGTTCCTACTTTGTGTTGTACCCAAATATTATACAATATTTTCTAATTCATTTTGTTTTGACAATTCTTGTAAATAAGATCAGAAAATTTGCTGAAAAATATGGTAACTGGATGGTGTGGTTTGTTTATTTATATAGTCATCCATTTGTTTATTTTTTGAATGAATGAAAATGAATAACAATGAACTTTCCAGGATTATATTTAAACCAAAAACATATGATGACTTTGGGTAGGGTTTATGGAGATGCTGACATTTCAAAATTAGACCAAAAGTTCATTTCTTGATTCTTAATTTTTGTAAGCAAGAACTGTTGGGCTTTTCAAAGAATAGAGAAAAATAAGGAAATTACAGAGATCCACCAATCAAGAAGAGGTACAAACAAAAATGTCAAATGAATTTAGAAAGTTTGGTTTGAGAGAAGCAAAAGAAAATAAAAAAGCTATTTTACCTGTGCTAAATACATCAACCTTTAGAGAAAAGCCAGCAACTCACTTTGGGGGAGTGGAGATGAAGTCGTTCATGCTTCTACTGAGCTGGAAGAAATAATTTATTAATGTATTGTGTCATCCCTTTACCTCAACCTCCATTTTTTCTTCTGTTAAATCATGACATTAGACAAAATGATCTTTATTTCTTCCAATATTCACATTTTAACATCTACATTCAAAGTTTCTTCCAGTGTCAGTATTTTATTTTTTAGGTTCTATAATGGTAATGGAAATTTGAAGATCTTTCCTGGCCCTTAAGAAGTCTAAGGGAATTTGAAGATCTTCCCTGCCCCCTAATAGACTCAATGTAATCACATGGTGTCTTTGGTGGGAGTTTGCTGAAGGATAGAAAAGAACCCACAGGAAGCTGGGAGACAAAGCAGTTAGCACGATGGGAGAGAGAGGACTCAGGCAAGCAGATAGCCAGGCTTGTGAGTATTTTTTGTGGGAAGACTAAAGAATGGTGTGGTCCCTGTTATGTTTTAGTGTATTAACTTCTTTGTTGCTATAATGGATTTGGTTTCCTGGTATTAGGATTTGACTTTCTGGTATGTGAATAAACGCTTTGCGTCTATCTTCTATATGGTGATTGTTATATTTTGCAATTCTGAACTGTGCCGGCATAGCCATAGTTGCTATCAGTGCTGTGAATGTTGCATTGGCATTACAGGTTCCATCTCCTTTGCTGGATCTTTATCTGGGTTATGGGTATAATCATGGGTACAAACAGAAGCTCTGTTCTGGGTCCTTTTCTCTTCCCTTTCTACATTATCTTTTTTGATGATATCATCAGCTCCTTAGAGTTTAACTACAGTCTATATAGGTTTCATTCTCAGATCTCTATATCTAGCCCTAACATCTTTCCTGAGCTCTAGTCTCCCATGACAAATTGGTTTTTTTGATATCTCAAATTGGGCATTCTGTGGACATCTGAAACTTAACGTGCCCAAAGAAGCATTCATATTTTCCTCCAATGCTATTTCCTCTTTCTCTTTCCACTTTTACTTTCTAAGATTTCACTATTTTCCCTGTCATTCAGGATCACAACCTTGGAATCATCTTCAGCTCTTCTTTCACAGTCACACTCAATTCAATCTATTTGCAAGTTTTGCTGTTGCTCTTGTCGCAACATCTCTTATATATGTCTCCTTCGCTCCATTCATAGAGTCATCATCTTGAAGCAGACTTTCATTATTCTATATCTAAGATGTTGCCACAGGCTATTGTTTGATCTCCCTACTTCAAGTCTCTTTATTTAATCCATATTCCATGTACCTGCCCAACTAATTTTTTAAAGTGTAGGTTTGATTTCGCCAACATCTTGATCACTAAATTCCCATGGCTCTGACTAGAATAAAATATAAAATGTTATGCTTGGTTTTGAAAGCCCTTTACAACAAAACACTTTCTTACTTCTACTTTAATTTTGTCTCATTCAAATATTCCACAGTCCAACAATACTGGCCTTTTTGCAGTTACTGGTACACTATATTTCATATCCTTCTTTTTTTTTAAATAGGTTTTTTTCATATCATTGACATGTTCTCCTTCATCACCTTTGCCTCCTGACTCTGAGGTTTCATTTAAGGCTGTGCTACACACACACACACACACACACACACACACACATATACGCACACACACACACACACACGCACACACACACACACACACACACGCGCGCGCACACACACACACGCACATCCATATACACCCACTACATTTGATGTTTTCATTCTGAAATTACTTCCCATTCATCCTTTAGATACCTTGTACATGCAGATATTTGCAATGCTTATATCTACTACTAAAATGGGAACTCCTTGAGGGAAGGCAATGTGTTTTTTGCTTTCTTTGGGTCTTCCATCCATCTTTCACACAGGTTTAACAGAGTCCCTACCTTGCCCATGGTTTGTGTTAATGAATGTTTGCTGACTGAATGACTGCTGTAACTCCCTATTGTCTTAGGTGCCATCTGGCCCCGACATTCTATTACTTTTATGATTTATAATGGTATGAATTTAGGAGCACTAAAAATGACCTTTACTCTTGTACCTCAACACCATCTCCCAAAATAAATGTCCTGCATCTGCTTTCCAATATCTTTTGTTATTGTTGTTTTTCAGACAGGTATAACTCTTTGTGACTTAATTTGGGCTTTTCCTGGCAAAATACTAGAATGGTTTGCCATATGGAGACCTTTGTGAGCTCAGCCTCCTGAATATGAGTTATGTTATTTTTAAGCTTCTGTGGCCTTCATGACACTTTTGAATTTATGCAGAATGCCCAAAGAAACTGAAGAAAACAATATATGTATGTGTATATATATATATATATATATATACACACACATATATATGTATGTATATATATGTGTATATATATATATACATATATATATATATATATATATATGACACCCTACAACAAAATAATTTGAAAGAAAACAGTAGTAGGGGTGGAGACTAGCTCTGGAATTTTACGAACATTGTCAGAAAGGTTGGATGCATTAGTTTTCCTGATTTTATTTTTACTTTTGTACTTTTCTTTAAATTTACATCATTTATTATGAGGGATGGCTCCATGAGTAGGAGAGGAAAGAGGAGGCATTAGCAAATGACGGTGATATAAAAAGAAACACTACCAGTAACAGTTTTTCTAAAGAAGAAAAACAAATTAAATGCAGAAGATTATGCAGTTCATTTCTCTCATTTCACAAATGAAGACTAAGAATCAGAAATGATTTGCTATTTGCTGTGGGACTTTTTCATGTGAGGATAAATGCATTCCCTCCCCTGAATAAACATCTATAAAATTAATGTATATTAAGACAATAAACGAGTTAGTTGAGTGTCAAGGAATATGGAAGACTTGTTTCAATCAGAAAAGACCTCCTGATGGGCTTTGCATTCAGTTAAAAATAAAGATTAGATTGGGGGTAATTATTTTGTTTGACTATGCATGTTTGTTATAAGGATGTTTTTAATGATGTGGGGGTGAGGGGGAGAAAAAATAAATGCCTATTCAATTTGAAAATAGAGAGTCGGGGGAGGTACTCCAGATGTGAAATATTTTATGTACTTTGCATGAGATTGTTCCTTTATTTGTTTTACTTAATTGTTTTGCCTTGTTAAAAGAGAACTCTTGCAAAGTGGGAGTAATCTGTAAACGTATGTACTGTAAAAACAAAGCCCATCAATAAAACTGAAAGTGACAAAAAAATGGCTAAAAGAATGAACAATTTCACAAACTTGTTGGAAATTCAAGTGGCGGATTTTCATCAATCTATGGTTCACTAAATGACAAAGAAAATATGAAACGTTGTTTTATGGTTTTATTTTTCTTTAGATTCTGGCGACTCTGGTGACCCCTCAAGATACTGTAATGCTTTCCTTGCAATGTCAAACTCTAGAAAGGCTAGCATAAATGTTGTGTTTTCTCCCTCTCCCTCTTTCTATCTATTACATTCTGGTTTTAATTCTCCAAGGTCACTGATGATCTCTTGATTGTCATAGCTAATATCCTTTTCACAGTTCTCCTCTTTCCTTCTTGCCGGTTAATATCACTGTTTGTAATCCTGTCCTTGCTAGTGTCTCCTGTCTTCTGTTTTGTAACATATTTTGCTCCTGACACATGCCCTGCCACCCTCTCTGACATATATCCACTCTCAGATACCCACCAGCTATGGGACCCTGGACAAGACACTTATTCTTATCTGGCTATGTTTCCTCAACAAGGAAATGGAGGAAAGGGTGTTTTTACCTCCCAGGGTTGTGATGATCAAATGAGATAATATTTGTAAAAGGTAAAGTCTAGTGCTTGGAATGCATTAGGCACTTAATAAATGTTTGCTCTCTTCCTTATCCACCATCTTTTCCAATTTTGTTACTAATATATCCATTGTTCGGTTATTTTTAGTCATGTCCAGCTCTTCATGACCCCATTTGGAATTTTCTTGGCAAAGACACTGAAGTGGTTTGCCATTTCCTGCTCCAGCTCATTTCATAGAGGATGAAATAGACACAAACAGGGTTAAGTGACTTGGCCAGGGTAGTAAGGAGTAAATGTCTGAGGCCAGATTTGAATTTAAGAAGATGAGTTTTCCTCACTCCAGGTCCTGCATTCTATCCACTGCTCCATCTATCTGCCCTATCAGGGATCTTTGTAGTTAACCTAATCCTATAGCTTTTCTTTGGGAAAAGCAAACAATCTCTTTTGCAATGATCTAAGACAATTCCAACATACCCACCTCTAAAAGAGAACTGATGAACTCTAAATGCAGAATGAAGAACACTTTAAAAAAAATGTCTTCTATTTTTTTTTACCTTGCTTATGTTTTCTTTTGCAACATCGCTAATACGGAAATGCTTTGCATAACTTCCCATATATATGATTAGTGTAAAATGACTCGTCTTCTCAAAGAGAAGGAGAGGGAAAGAATTTTAAACTCAAAATGAAAAAAAAAATCTTTAATTTTTCTAAATAACTGGAAAATATTTAATAAAATCAATAAAAAAGAAAAAAACCTACTTAGTATAATCCTTCAAGAGGAAAAATTGATATTTAATAAAATAGAGAATGTTCAAGCATATTCGATAAAAAGACAGAGCTATATAGAGAATTTGACATTCAAATACAAGACTAGAGAAATGAAAAATGTAAACATGAAAGAGAAATCAGAAGGGATTCACTAAGGTTAAACCGTTTATATTCCTATAGGGGAAGATGATATATGTAACTCCTAAGAACTTTATCGTTTTAGGGTAGCTACAAAAAAAAAAAAAAACAGTCTACATAGACAGAGAATGGGAGTATGAGTCTATTATGTTGTGGTGATCTCCAAAAAAAGAACGGAAGAGAAAGAAAGAGAGATGCCCTGGGAGAAGGAGGAAGGGAGAGGTAGAACATGGACATTTTTCTCACATAAAAGAGGCACGTAAGAAAGAACTTTTAGAATAGAGGGAGTAATGGGGGGCATTCTCATTGGAATTGTTTCAGATAGAGAAGAATATTTATACACACTCAGTTGGGTAAAGACATCTGACTTAATAGGTAAATAGGAGGGGCAAAGGAGAGGGTAGAGATTATTTTAGTTATTTTCTTATATCCCTAGAACCTACCACCTTACATAATGGTGATCACATCAATGGGGCTTTGTAAATATTTGTTGAATGATTGAGTATGCCAACTTATTCTCCCTTCCTGATGTTTCTTTGTCCTATAGCACTCAGTCGTAGGTAACTCCCTGGCCTCTGACCTTACAAGTCCTTTGGTGATCTTATAAGATAGTGTGACTTCAATTATAAACTTTTAAATAAGGATAATAATAATGATACCTACCTCATAGAGTGTGAGGATCAAGTGAGATAAAACGTGTAAAGTATTTCACACAATGTCTCACATATAGGAGGACATTGGCGAGTATCTTTTCTCCTGTATCTTCAGCCCTGATCTCTCCTATGAGTGTCAGTCACATATTTCTATAACTACTAGATAGTTCTGCTTAGATATGGTGCTTAAAACTAAATCCAGGTTGTCTGGAAAAAAAACAAAACAAAACAAAACAAAATCAAAATCAAATTACATTTGCCCTTCAAAATTTTCTTTCCTTTGAACTTTCCTGTTTCTCTTAATGGCAACACCATTCTCCTATTCATCCAACTTTAAAAGCTCAAAGCCATCTTTTTTTTTGACTTTTCTGTCACAAAAAAATCTATCAATAAGTCTTGTCAATTCTACCTTTGCAATTCTTCTGTGTTCTTCTTTCCCTTTCTACTAACACTTGTTTAATTGAGGTGTTCACAACTTTGAAAAATATGTGAAATAATTATCATATGAACTTCTTTTCTCTTGTCTTTCCCCTCTGAAATGTATCCCTTAAGCTTCAGTCCAACTTATTTGTTTAAACTACTAACATTGATTTTGTCCTAGCTATGTGTAAGGTACCATAAGAGGCTTTAGAGATAAGCAGATGGAAAGTGACATAGACCCTGTTCTTTACATCTAATGAGCATATGGGTAAGGAAAACAACATATACACAAATAATTAAGCCACAAGGTTTATGGCTGAAGAAGAGCTAGGCAGTACTAATGTACTCAGATCATGAATTCTGAGTTTAGATTTTATTTTAGACACTTACTAGCTGTGTGACCCTAGGCAAAATTAAGTAAAATTCAGTGAACAATTATTAAGCACCTGCTGTGTGCAAGGCACTGTGCTAAATTCTGGGGATAAAAATAAGAAAAAAAAAGGTACAGTTCCTGCTGCAAAATAATTTATGGTCAAATGGAGGAAGACAATATACAAAACAATACTGAAAACCTGGGGTGTCTCTGTTTTCCCTAGGTTACTCAACAACAAAATGGGAATAATAATACCATCTACCTCCCAGGATGCCTGTGAATATCAAATGAGATTGTATTTGTAAAGCACCTAGTACAATACTACTACACATTTATAACATAAAAAAATAATGTTTTTTATTTGGTTCCTTGAGAAATTTAAGTCCTGAAAATAATTTCAGAATCATAGGATCATAGATTTAAAGTTGAAAGGGATCTCAGAAGGTTATCTAGTCTAATAGTTGTAATAGTAATGTAATTTGATCCCTTTGTATTGGCAAAGCTAACAGGTACTTAGCACCTAGTTTGAAATTAATTAGGTCAAGCCTCTGTTAAGAAAAAAAAGGTAAGAGCCCCTGCTGCTGACATAATGGGAAGTTGCTGATGTAACAGGAAGGGGCAGAACAGGGAGGAGCTAATAGGTATGTAAGGTTAAGCACTAGCTGGAGTTTCAGTTCTTCTTGGAGCCAGGTTCTGGAGCCTGAGGAAGAGATAATGATTTTTATTTTGAGAACCTGGATGAAGTGATTTTGACTAGCTGAAATTTCTGCTGAGTCTGAGGACCAGCCAGAGCTACAGAAGACTGAGGAAGCATGAGTGTGATGCTGGTATTTTGTCTGTTTGGGGCTTTGTTAAGCTTTGACTTCTCAAGGATAGAGACTTTGAAGGATTTAAGGTGGACTGGACACTGTGAGCTTCACTGTGGAATAAGGGCTGCACAGAGAGCTGGACAAGGAGCTGGGAACTGTTAGCCTTTGAACCCAGGTGACAGTTTGGTGAATCCAGGTAGGAGCTGGGACCATAGAAGCGGATCCAGGGAATCTGAGAGCCTATGTTTGATCAAGATGAAGAGATCTCTCCATAGATATTGAATACTGACTGATATTGTAACTTGGTGTGCCCCATGAGTGGAGAACATTGACTTTTGTATTTTGTGACCCTTAAGGAGGCAAGCCTCCTTGAGTTGATTGAATGATTGAGTTGATTGAATGATTGAGTTACTAAGTGATTGATTGACTAAATGATTATACAGTGGTACCTTGACATACAAGTGCATCAACTTATGAGATTTCCAAGATACGAGTTGTCACTTGGTCGACTTTTTGCTTTGAATTGTGAGCCAAAATTTGAGGTATGAGCCACCGCTAGTTGGCATAGCAAATGCCACAACCCAAAGGCCCACACAGCATCCCGCTCCTCACTCATGTGTTCACCTTGCCAGTGAAGAAAATTAAATTAAGCAAAAGTAAAAAAAAAGATATTGTAGCAATTAAGTTCAGTGAGAAAGTGTAGAATTAACAGCATAGGGAGTAAGCAAATGAAAGTAACCAAAAGAGCATGAAACAAAACTCCTCTAATCTCCTCCATCTATCTCCTCCACCCTCCACCTCTGCCAGTATCTTCTGTTAGCTCAAGTTGTCTGACATCCAAGGTAAGTATACACTTTATAAAACCGGTTTATTTCTTTACATTCTCTTTTATTATGTTTTCATACAAAATTTATTATTTGTACTTTTTCTTTTTTAATACTTTTTCTTATTTAAAAACATGTAACAAAAAATAATAATGGGGTGGCATTTGGGGGGCTGGAACAGATTAATGGCATTTCAATTAATTTCAATGGGGAAAATTGATTTGATATATGAGCAAATGAGCTCAGGAAAAGAATGAATTAAACTCATAAGTCAAGGTACCACTGTATTTTGTTCAAAACTATGTGATAACTGTGGTGAAAACTATGTGGCCATTTTAGTGATAGGTTGCTGTGAATGCTATATTTTGATTTTCTGTGATAAGTTATAATATTGTGAATGGTGTATTTTGATTTCTGTGAATGTTTTGATCTGATTTGTTATTGAATAAATAGAGTGTTCACTATATTGTATAATCACAATCTTGAAAGCTGTACACAATAGCATTCTTCTGGAAAGCTTCTCCTGCTTGGCTTGAAAATAGTCTCATTTTAAAATGAGAAATTGAAAACCTAGTAATTTCAGTTAATACAAGGTAATTCAGAGATGGGCCTTGAACCTGATGTCCTCTCCCTCTCCCTCTCCCCAGCCCTCTCTCTCTCCCTTTCCTTTCCATCTTTACCTGGGGGTGCTCTGCCCAGAGGATAGTACATTTTGAGAGACAAAGGCTGTCTTTTTTCCTTTGGGCTATTTGACTGGCTAGATTTCATTCTGAAAGAAATTCACTCTGCAGCTCATAGATTGAACAATACGTCCCTAAAGGGGCCACCCTTTGATTAAATTCTTCTTTTCTTTTTTGAGAAGGAAAGGCAAGATAGTTGGGGTTAAGTGACTTGCCCAAGGTCACCCAGCTAGTTAAGTGTCAAGTTTCTGAGGCTGGATTTGAACTGAGGTCCTCCTGACGTCAAGGTTGGTGCTCTATTCCCTACACTACCTAGCTGCCCCTTTATTCTTAAAGAGGCCTATTCACTGAATGGTGCTACCTCACTCAAAATAAGAACCTGAAAAGACCTTAGCTTACAAGAGCCAAGGTCTCCCAATTCATCCTGGGCCATCTCCAGTACTCCTGAAGAATATCTGGCCACTGGATACAGATGGCTATGGAGGAGAAAGTGAAGATGGTGACCTTGCACAGCCCTCTCTCACTCAAATCCAAGTCAACTGCAAGTCATGTCATCCTTTCCCTGATGTCATGGTCCTCTTTGAGAAAGAAGGACAAAAGCAACAAGATTTTGAACCTGTGCTTTCATTCTAAAGTTAGGGCTTTTTCTACTGTACTGCAATTCTGATCCCATTATTCCCCTGCTTGAAATCTTCAGAGACTCACCATTGCTTACAAGACAGAAGGCAAAGAACCCTGCGGGAAGGGACTGTTATTTTTTCACCTTTGTTTCTTTCAACAAAGCAGGTGCTGTATGACTTTTTATGTTGAATTCTGTTGGTCTTCAAATCTGCCAGTGTAATCCCAACCTACCTTTCTAGGTTTTTCATGGTCTTTTTCACATTTTCTACATATACTTTATTCTATTTGATGAGCTAGCAATTCTTGCTCTGCTCCCTTACACATGTACACCTTTTCTCTTTAACATCATCAGCAATGCTTGCTTGGCTTTTACTCCATGGAATATGATGCCTCTGCTTTTCAGTATCATTTTGTCTTTTTCCACTAGACTGTAAGTTCTTTCAAAGCAGGAACTGTATCTTTTTTTTTCCTTGTTTTTTATCCCCAGAACTTAACATATGTAATGGTAATAGAATTTGGAGATTCCCTTGTATTGGCTTGGTTTTGGGGTTGAGTGTTAAAACCCAGAGTTTGTGAATCCCACTTGTGGGATGGACTTGTTGACGTGAAGAGAGAGGGCTGAACTGGGAGGAGCCGTGAACTGGGAGAGAGGCCCAAGCCTAGAGAAGGCCAGAAAGACTTTTGGGAGAGCAGTATCCAGTATCATGGAGCCTGAGTTGCTGAGAGAAAGACTGCTGAGAGCCCATTGGAGCTGCCCAGGACTTTTGAGAACTGCTACCCTGAGCTGCCAAGAACTGAGGAGGCATGGCTGTGATGCCATTATTTTGTCTATTGGTTTTGATGTTCTTTTGCCAGATTCACCTGCTGGTGAGGAACAGTGCTGCTGTTGTAGAGGTCCTGGAACCTTGCTGTTGGTTCAGAAGCCCTGAAGGAGGATTTTCCTGTTGTATGTTTATAGAAATCCTGAAAGAGGGACTTGCTGATGTTTTCAGGGGTTCTGGGACTGTTCTACAGGCAGAGAGTGACTTGATGAGGACACTGGCTATGGCTTTGTTGAACCTTGTCTCCCCAGGAACTGAGATTGTTGAGGGTTTGCCTTGAGTGAAGATGAAAGAAGGGCCTTTCCTTGGGTATTCAATGCTGAGCTTAACCTTGTTGTAACTTGTTGTAACTTAAGGGTGGATGGCCTTTTGTGCTCTCCTGCCCCTTTTGAGATTCAGGGGTGGGGAGCCTTTGAGTTTTTTGTGCTCTGTGATTGACCAGATGAATGTACTTTGTTTATGATTGGAGACTAATCTCCATTTGAGAGGAGAAACTTTGTTGACTGTCTAAATGTACTGAGCAGGAGTGGGCTACTTTGAGTAATGTACTGGCCAGGGGTGGGATACTTGGACCTTGATACTTTGCAATTGATTTGAGAACTTACTTCCTAAATGGACGAATTACACTGTATTTTGACTTTCTCTGTTCTGTGAATGTTTGCTGAATAAATGGGGTTTGCTATGCTGGAAATCTGAAACTTGGAAGTTGTCTTTGCTTGGCATTACAGCATAGTACCTTGTACATAGCAGGTGCTTAATAAATGATTACTGAATTTAATTAAATTGTTTAATCCATTGCTCATGCTTGAACCAGCCTCCTTTCATATATTCACCAAAAAATTATCACTTTCTTTCCTATCTTAGCGATGTGAATTGTATTTAATAAAGACATTCTAGTATCTTTCAGCTATAAATGAACTTAGGCCCCTCTCTGATCACATTTTCTATATCATTACATTTGACTTCCTGTGTACTTATTACATTTCCCTTATATTATCGTTGTTTGAATATATTTAGAGTCAGGATACCTGGTTCCATCATTTACTTGTGTCTGTCTGGGCAAGTCTTTTAACCTCTCTGAGACTCAGTTTCCTCATTTATAAATTGGGGCTAATCATACCCTCACCTTCCTTTATGTGGTTGTTGTGATGAGAATATTATGTAAACCTTGAAGCTTTATGCAGTGATTCATCTAATTTTGTGTCTGATCCCCCTGTTAGAAACTGCAATTATGTTCTCCATATTTCGATCTTCAAGGCTTAACATGGAGCTTGACATATAGTTGGCCCTAAATAAACGTTTGCTTAATTTGAATCTTAATTAATTGGAGGGTGATAACAAAGGGATAAGGTTGACAATCCTCCAGAAAAAACAAAGAAAAGAAAAATAAAGCAAATATGAGTTGGGGAAAAAAAAAGAATCTGTCTTACTTGTGATTTTGTGTTTCAGGGTATCAAAATCCAGTCCAAAGTTTATGGTCATCATTATAAGAGTAATGACAACAACAACAAGATATTGAAGCGCCTTCATTTTGAAATTTTTTTGCAATCACTCAATTGCCTTCAAACAGTGAATTAATTTTAGAGATAGTTCCAGGAGACACAAAGGAGGAAAATCATCTCTTTTTTTAATGCAGGGTTTTGGGAATTTGGGATATACATTATTTCTTGCCTTGCTGGTGGAGGGTCTGACAGCTGATAAGCTGAAGTGCAAACTTCGTCACGGGCTGTTAATTTCTGATTTTTTTTTTCATTTGCCCCCTTTGAGAATGTCATCTTTTAGGAGACAAAGACAGTATAACTACTTAACAAAAAAGCAAAAAAGTCATCACGGGCACCTTACCTTATCTCTCACTTCCACATCACCAAACCCAGTAATCCCTTTGCCATTATATTTGCTTTCAATGGACAATAAGTTTATTGGAGTCCCCTCTTCACCTTTCCCAGATTTCTAGTTTCTTGTCTGAATGCACTTCATCATTTTCAAATTTTCCTTTGGGTGAATTCAATGCTCAAATAACTATTACTTTGCAATGCACACACTGTAACCCCAATCTACCATTCACTGAATTTTTTTTCAATTTCTGAGGAAAATTGTGCTTTATTACAGTTCTATTCATCTGTGAGCTAGGTGGACTCCAGTGCTATCCTAGGCTTGGTTGAGTCCCTTTTTCTATTGTTTGGATGAGGGCAGGGGAAAGTTGGAGGAGCTACATGCTGTATGTTCCTTTTACCAGCATGCTTGCTCTCTAATGTTCCCATAATGGAAATGTCATATTTGCAATTTGAATTTTTTTTATTTTTTACATTTTTTAGGTTCAGACTTACTGTTGCTGTCACCTTACATCTAGTCTCTTTAGGTAAGAAGATTTCAAACCATGAGCACTTTACTTATGTCCTCAGGAAAGGTTTTTAGGGCCAGGCAGGCATCTTACATTTGCCTTAAGGCAATTATTTCCTTTATAGCAACACCAGACATCTTCCACCTTCTGATTTAAGTGCAATCCCCCAACTGAGATATTATAGAGAACCTTCAGTGCAAAGAAGAACAACCCTGCCTTTGACTTCAGGTCTCCCAGTTCCTGCTGTGCCAGTCCTTTGAGTGTAATGATGAATATTCTCATACCTGGTCATACTTCTCATATCCCAAGACTGAACTCCTGAAGGTCATCATTCAAACCCCATCCCATACCTCCTGACACCTATTTTTTCATTCCCATGCCCCTTACCCCTGAGATCCCAGATGCTCATCTTAATTCCATCCTGTCCTTCCATGGAATGCTTCTTTTCTGGGAAAACAAACTTCCCTTTATCTTAATTCTTTTCCTCTCCCAATTCTTCTAATAGCTCTTACTAAAACCGTGTTTCCTACTGATGACACAGCTTCCCTGACCAGTCTTTGTAGTACTGCTTGTACCTTCACTAACTCTCCTAAACTTATTAGTTGAAATAGAAGAGTTGGTATACTCCTTGTTCCCCATTGCCATTTCCAGTTTCTTCCTCTTCTCCTCTCACTAACCTTCTCTTCTTTAGAGGTTCATATCATTCCCATCTACCACCTACTGAAATCTTGGTAGCTATTTTCTACAGACTCTGAGATCACTCTTTTTTTTTTTTTAACAACTTTTCTCTCCTCCCCAATTCTTGTCCTCATAGTAGGTGACTTTATCCTACTGAACTCCCATGAACTATTCCTTTGTGTGGGGCAACCATAAGCCACACACAAAGCTGTTCATACCCTTGATCTTGCCATATACTACAGAATTAAAATTTCAGAAAATACAATTATGTGAACACAATCTACTGACTTTACTTCTCTCCCTCTGCCTCTCCTCATGTAATTCTACTCTTCATAAACACGAGGACCTCCAGTTCCTTTGATCCCTCAATTCTCTTTCAGACCATTTCCCTTGTACTAGCTACTTCTCCAAGCTTGACTCCTTAGTGAAGCAATTCAACTTTACACTGTCCTCATCTCTCAAATCGCTTTCCCCTTTAACATATTGCTGATTATGCCTAGCTAAGTCTCAGTCTTGGATCACTTCCACTATTCATCACCTTCACTCATACATACGTATTGTTCGTGAAGATAGAGGAAATCATGCAACCATCCTGTCTGGGTTCACTATAAATTTATGTTACATACCTTAACTGGGCCCTCAGTGCTGCTAGGGAAGCCTACCTTACCTCCCTTATCAAACTCACTATTCCACTCTCCATACTGATTCTTACAAACTTTTTTCTTTTTTTAAATTAAATTTTATGTTTGTTTTTAATTTACATCATTCACTTACACAAGATTTTGAGTTACAAATTTTCTCCCCATCTTTCCCCTACCCACCACCCCAAAACAGCAATCCCACAGTATATATACTCCCCCAATCTGTTTTCTCCTATATCCTCCCCAATTACCAGTCTGACTTTATGGTAGGGCAAGATGGATTTCCCTATTCCAGTGCCTATATATCTTACCCACAGGCTCAAGTGTGGCTGGGCTTGGCTCTGAACATGCTGTGATGGACCCTTCCTGTCTGCCTGCCGAGCTGCCTTCAGCACAAGATTTGTTTCTCTCTGTCATTTTGTGGGTTCTGCAGTTCTAAAATTTGTTTAGAGTTGGATTTTATAGGTATTTGAGGTGATTATGGGGGGAGCTCACAGAATTTTCCTGCTTCTATGCCACTATCTTGACTCTGTCCCCCTCTTACAAACTTTTTCATCCCTCCTCAAACTGCCCACGGTTTCCCCTCCCCCAGCTTTTGGCTGACAACCTTGGCTCATATTTTATGGACAAAAATGGGGCAATTCATTGTAAAAACTCCATTTCCTAACATTTTTCTCATTTATCACTCAGGTGCCTTCTACTGCTTTCTCTTCCTTTACCCCTGTCCCACCTAATAAAGTGATCATGCTCCTTACTAAAGCTATCCCCTTTACTTGTTCAAGTGATACATGTCAATAACATCTCTTTCAACAGAATGCCTTTTCTGTCCTCTTCACTTTTTCATTTATTTTCAATCTCTGTCTATTGACTCATTTCCTACTGCTTACAAATATGCCCATGTGTTCAAAATCCTGAAAAAAAACAAACAAGCAATAATAATTTCTAAAAATGTAGTTGAGAAATCCCAACTCTGCTATTTAGTAGCTTGGTGAGTCAACCAAACACTTGAGAAGTATTTATTGAAAGCCTACTATGTGTAAGACACTTTTCAAAGTGCTTAACTTTCTGAAACTCAGTTTCCCCACCTGTAAGATGAGCATGATCAGGGATGGAGTCAAGATGGCTGTGTAGAAACAGGAGAACTCCGCAAGCTCCCCCCAATACCACCTCAAATACCTATAAAATATGACTCTAAACAAATTATAGAGCTCCAGACTCCACAAAAATGATGGAATAACAAAGCTCCTGTTGAAGGCAGCCTGGCAGGTGGTCATTGCAGCACACTGGAAGCAGAGCCCAGCCCTATGGGGTTTCAGCCCCAGGGCATCCAGGAGAAGCCACTGCTGTAGCATTCAGGAGAGTGGATCATCAGCAGCTGTGGCGATTTCCAGAATCACCAACCCACAAGAGTCAAGGACAAAGGGAAAAGGTCAGTGGAACTTGGTTAAATTTGGGGGAGACGGTCTGGCCGTACTGCCTCCAGAGCTGGAAGCAGTCTGAAGTGGCCAGCCTGCAGCCACCTCCATGTGGCTACTTCAGAAGCTCCCGGCCTGCAGATTGCAGCGGGGCCAAGCTATCATTGAGAGGCTAAGTGCTCTTTCCTTGACCTGCCTGGATCTGATCACGGTCAGAGGAAATAGGAGAGAACAGATTGGTGGATGGGCTATACAGTGGGATCGCTATTTTAGGGTGGTGGGTAGGGGAAAGATGGGGAGAAAATTTGTAACTCAAAATCTTGTGGAAATCAATGATGTAAACCAAAAAATAAAAAAAATAAATGAACAAAAGTTAAAAAAAAATAAACATGTAGTTGATCCTTCTATCCCTGCTATCATTCTGTATATGTTCTGCCTTTTTAGCTAAATTCTTTAGAAAGACAATAAGTGCCTGTACTTTTTCTTCTCCCAGTTTTTTCTTAACCCCTTATAACTGTTCTTCAACTTTATCATTCCACTGAAACTTCTCTCTCCAAAGATCCTAATGATTTTTTACTTGCCAAATCCAATAATCTTTTCTCAATTTTCATTCTTCTTGACTTCTTTGTGGCCTCTGACACCACTGATCATTCTCTCATTCTTGATACTCTCCTCCTTCTAGACATTTGGGGCACCGGTGTCTTATTTTCATCTTACCTATCTGATGGTTCCTTCTCTGAATTCTCCTTCAGATCACTTCCTATACCCATGGGTGGTATCCCTCAGAATTCTGTCTTGGGCTCTCTTCTCTTCTCCCTCTATACACCTGCACTTGGTGATCTCATAAACTCTCATGGATTTAAGTACCATCTCTATGCTGTTGATTCTCACATCTGCTTATGCTGCCCAGTTTCTCTACTAAACTCAAATCTTACGTCTATAACTGTCTTTCAGACGTCTCAAACTGAATGTCCAATAGACATCTTAAATTCAATATATCCAAAATGGAAGCCATTATCTTTCCCGTTAAACTCTCACACACCCTCCTAACTTCCCTATTACTGTAGAAGACAGCACTATCATCCCCAGTCCATCAGGCTCACAACTCAGGAGTCATCCTGAATCCCTCACTATCTGTTACCCCTCAAATCCAAACTGTTGCCAAGGCCTTCTTATTTCACCTTTGCAACGTTTCTCAAATACTCCCTTTTCTCCCCTCTGACATTGCCACCACACTAGGGCAAGACCTTATTTCCTCCCACATGGATTATTAGAGTAGCCTACAGGTTGTTCTGCCTTCTTCTAGTCTCTCCCCACTCCAATCCATCTTCCATTCAGCCACTAAACTGATTTTCCTGAAACACAGGTATCATCAGAGGACAACCCCCTACCCTCACTCAAGAAATTTCTTTGGCTTCCTATTTCCTCCAGGAGCAAATACAAAATGCTCTGTTTAGTATTCAAAGCCCTTCATAAACTTGCCACTCATACATTTCCAGTCTTCTTATACCTTCCTCCCCAACACATATTCTTCCATCTAGTAACACTGGTCTTATAGTTATTCCACAAACAAGACCTTTCAAATCTCAGCTCAGAGCATTCTCTCTGACCATCCTCTATGACCAGAACAGTTTCCTTCCTTCACTCAGCCTACTCATCTCTCTGCATATATTAATATAATGCTATAGATGGAATTGGACTTTGAATATAAGAGTCAGAGCTAGATAACATCTCAAAACAACTGATATAGAAATACACAAATGCACTGCAGATAAATCTATCTATATTTATCAAGCCAGCTACTATTGAAAATACACTATAGGAAGAAGTGAGATACTTTTACAAAAACAAGGAAGAAAATACAAGAACAAGCAATAAAAATCAAGGTTTCAGGTGACAATCCCCCTGAAATTTTAGGTATATCAAGCAAGGATAAGAGAGAGATAACTAAGAATCACAAGGTAAAGAAGTAATTTTGAACTCCTGGGCCTTAAGATGATTTAATGGCATGAAAGCCATGATTGGAATATGACTCTTGAAGGCAACTTTTTATTCAAAAGATGATAGATAAGAATATATATTTAAGGAAAAAGAAATAGTCATGTGCAAAACTCCAGGGTCTAGAAGCTATAAATAGTAGAAAAAAAAAGTGAAGAATTGAAAGAAGATAAACATAAGGCAAAAACAAAAAAGAAAGAAAGTAGTGATGTTGTCATCAGAATATATTACAGACCATCTGGGCAGTAAGAAGAAACAGATATAGAAAGTGTCATAAAGATCATAAGCCTGGCATAGAGCGATTTTCCAGTAGTGAGGGCAGGATTCAATTATCTGAGCACCTGCCAAATCTTTTTCACTGACAAAAAAAAGCGCAGCTCCTTAATTTTTGACTTACTTGAAAGATAATCTCATACTCCAAAATATGGGAGAACTAACAATGAAACATTCAATTTGGGACTGAATGTTCAGCTATAATTAACTAGTTGCTGTAGAAGACTGGCCATCCCATATTAAGATTTGTGATGAAGACAAAAGAACTAGGCAATATCTGAATTTTGTCATAAGTGTCCAAAGATCAGATTTCAAAAAATTTAGAGAAAAGTTGATTAATAGACATTTAGATGTACAAGTCATCTTAGAACAGTCAATAGTCAACAAATGTTTATTAAGCACCTACTATTCATCAGAAATGGTGCTAAGCACTGGGGATATAAAGAAAGGAAAATGCTAATTTCATTTCTCAAGAATTTCACAGACTAATCAGGCAAATAATATTAATAACTGTACCATTGAACTACATCCAAGATAAATTGGAAATAATCAGCAGAGGGAAGGCATTAGATTTTCATGAGATCTAGAAAGGCTTCCCATACAAGGCAGAATTTAGATGAAGCTTGAAGGAAGCCAGGGAATCTAGGGGTGCAGATGAGGAAGGAGAAAATTCCAGGCACAGGGGATAGTCAAAGAATCTGCCTGGAGTCAGAATGTTTTTTGCAAGGAACAGCAGTGAGGTCAGTTTTACTGGGTCATAGAATATGTGATGAGATAAAAGGTATAAGAAGACTGGTAAAATAGGAAGAGGCCAGGTTAGAAAGGAATTTAAAAGTCAAACAGAAAATTTTATATTTGATCATGGTGTTGATAGGGAGCCACTGGAGTTTGCTGAGTTATTGGGTAAGACATTGTTAGCCTTCTGATTTCAGAAAATAATTTAGACAGAACATCAGAGACAGGAGATGTTTTACAAAATAGGAAGGCAGAATATAGAATCTAGTGCTAGAAATGAAAGCGTCCTAACCGCACAAAATATTAAAGTGGAGAAGGAGATTTAATTACAAAAATTCTCAGGAAAATGAACATTTTCTGATAATCATCTCTTATCATCAATCTGTCAACAAACATTGATTAGGTTCCTACTACATTCCAGGCACTGTCCTAAGTGCTGGGGATATCAAAAGACAATCCCTGCCTTCAAGAAACTTGCAAACTGATGAGAGAAACAATATGCAAACAAACATATACAAGACAAGTTATCTACAAGATAATTAGGAAATACTTAACAGAGGGAAGGCCCTAGAACTGAAGATTGAAGAAATACAAAATTAGAGCTGAAAGTAATTTTTGAACAAAGAACTGTCAAAGATGCAAGGGACCTTGCTTGTTAACATATACTTGTTAAAACAAGTATATAGAATTTTAGTGAACAAAGGAGCTATTCCTACCTTCTCAATTAGCATATAAGGAACTTGAATAAGAGACAGAGAATTTTAGAGACAGGAGTTAACTAATTTGCAAAGTGGGATTTTTTTTGTTGTTTTTCTGGATTGAGTTTTAGCCAATCAAGTACCTTTGATTGAGTCTTGCCTTTGATTGAATCAAGAGTCTTTGATAGGAAACAGTACATACTGTATAGCTTGGAGGAAGAGGGGAGATTAGATAGAGAAGCAGAGCTGAGAGAGAGAAGCTCACATGAGTGGTCTAGGTGAACTTGCTTGTGAGGAGGCCTAACAGAAAGAATGTTTGTGATGTTGGTGATCCCTCTGTTGATCCGTGTTAATTTCTCAGAAGTCCTGTCTGTCAATCTCTGTTCTCAAACAGAAGTCTGTTTATATGTATTATGCATGCATGCATAATGCATGCATTACCATGTATGTGCACATATGCATTCATGTGTGCATGCATATATGTGTATGCATATGTGTGCATATATATGCATGTGTATACGTATATAGATGTATGTATATATGTGGTATATGTGTGCATAGATATACAGATATAGATGATATAGATATATATACCATTAAAATTATTCACAGCAGCAGTCCTCAGGTGTGCTGCTGGATTGGCATTACCCTTCCCCATGGTGACATTGTAAAATATGGAGGAAAGTTCAAGTCTACTGCCTACTGACCCTATTTACTTTGTATCACAATCTACTACCTTCATCCACTACCTTTCCTAATCTCTGAAAGTCTTTTATTTTTTCCTTCCATGAAAGGATTTTGGGCAAATGCTTGTCTCAAGCATATGTTAGTTTCATACCACCATGGGCATTTTCTTCACGGCACCCCCTTCCCTGGCCTATATTTCTCTGGACTGCTCATAGCTGGAAAAACAATAGATTTTTTCACTGATTCCAGGGAATGTTCTTAGAAAGCAGCTATTAGAGTGACAACTCATTGTGTTTATTTTCCAGACAATTGCAATAGCTTCCTTGCTTGAGTTTTAAGTGTGAAATAGATGCCTAAATAAATAGGAGGGCTCAAGGAAGCAACTACTTAGTAAGCAAACAATGATCCAGCCTTAACTAGATTTCCAGAAAGCTGCTGTAAACACAGGGAAAGAGATGGCTCGGCAGCTAAGATATGTTTTTGCTTTAAGGAAAGAAATAGAGGCAAGTAATTTATGGAGCATCTTAACTTTAAAGAGTGCTCAGATTCTCAGTAAAATAGTCTTGTGTTGGTGTAAAAGCTCCACTAGTCAATGAATTTAGACGGGGGTGAATGATACCTGAATATTTCATATGATAAGAGAGTGGGAAGAAGGCCCACTGAAAGCAAGCTCACTCATTAATCCATTTAATATTTTTCATCTTCATAGATGGATTGTTTCGGAAAAGACTCAAGTCACAAAAGCAGATACATGGACAGATGTGGCTTAAAAAGGGGTGTGGTGATAGAGGGTTGGAAATATGGAATAGATCTTCACCAGAGAACAAACATGTCAATATTTCTCTCCTGGATCCCTCAACCTCATTGAAAAGGAAGGTAATAAAGGGAATAAACAATTATATAGCACCTATTATGTTCCAGCTACTGTGCTGAGCTGAGCGTCTTCTCAAAAAGGAAGGACAAAAGTGCTCAATATAGGAGATAGATCAGATATAATGTAGCTACATGACTCATCCACACAAAGCAAATGTATCAAGACACAAATGTATTACATTGATGAGGATTGAAATTGGGTTCCATAAACAGTAATAGCTCTTATACTCTCTCAGGGTGTTGATGCTTATTTCGTTGGTTTTGTTTTTTTTTTGAGAGGGAAGGCAGGACAGTTGGGGTTAAATGACTTGCCCAAGGTCACATGGCTATTAAGTGTTAAGTGTCTGATGTTGGATTTGAACTCAGGTCCCCCTGACTCCAGGGCCGGTGCTCTATTCACTGTGCCACCTAGCCACCCCTACTGATGTTTATTTCACTATCTCTACCACCTACTTTGGCAATATGCAAACAACTTCCTCAAGGCCCATGTCTTCTTCCAACCAGGCCAGAGTTTACTCTCATTAGTTCCTCATGGTTTTCTTCTGTAAGAACCTTCCTTCTCCATCTAGTAGTACCAGTTGAAGAACTTAAGATTTCCACAGCTCTAAGATTCATGAGGTTGCCTCCAAGGGAGGAGACAATCATCTCAGGGTCATTGTTTTGTCTTCTATACTAAGGGAAAGAAACAGAAGCACAAAAATCAGCCAGGGCCTTAAGTCTCAGGCTTAGGCTCACCTATGCTGTTCATATATGAGTAGCTACCATAGCTGCCTACTACCGAAAACAGGAGGGAATTCTCCCCACTTTCTGAGATGGAGTGACAGTGGAAGTTAATTGTGCCTTTCAAATTCAATAAGTAATTTTTTTTTTGCTCAGTCAACAATTCTATTAGACAAAGGGTTCCATTGTTGTGATCACAGTACCAAGGGAGTGCTGTATCATTGGAAAGTACTAAATACTTAAAAACAGAGACGCAAATGTGATCCCTTTGAAGCATCAAATGTTTCCACAGATTAGAGGGCTCAGTTGAGAACTTCTAAACACACATACATACACACATGTGTGTATCTGTTATAAAATATGTATATATATACATATATGGATGGGTGTGTGTGTGTGTGTGTGTGTGTAATATAGAGAGAGAGAAAGAAAGAGAGAGAACAAAGAGAGCAGAGTAATTTTGGAGGGAAGGGTACTAGCAAGTCAGGGATCAGTAAGGTTTTGTGTAGAAGATGAAATTAATTTTAAATATGACAACAATATCTTAATAATGCATAACTATATATTCATTTGACTTGGAATTGTTGTCAACTGTCGACTGTTGTCAACTGTTGTCACTGAAGTCAGATAAGAGCTGCCTGTTATAAAAACTAGATACCTGCCAATATGGATCATCACTATGGTGTATAGCTAACATTGAGCATTTAAAAGTTGTACCATCCAAGCCCAGACTCTGGGAAAGTCTAACTAAGTAGGAAAATCCAAACCAAACAAGAAAAGCTTGAGTGCCAGCCCTAGAATATGTTCAGAGAAGTCATCACTGAATTTTTTACCTGCAGGTTATAGTTTTCTCTCTCTTTTTTTGGGGGGGGGTGAGCATGAGATGGAATCTACATAGGAATTCGATTGAATTGCAATTCAATACTGGAAAGCAAACTAGACTTGAGCAAGAAAGACATCTATTTTTTTGTACCAACAGGTCAAGGATGTATGACCTTGTCAGGTATGGGGATTTCCTTCACCAACATAGCTTGAAACCTTGCCTGAGACATATATGGTTCTATCTATCTTATTGTGCTGCTTTATGGACAAAAACAAGATACATAAGTATTTATAAGCCATAATGTTTGATATAAATCTAAATTACTTTTAACATTATCATGTATTATTAGTTGGGGAGCCATATTGTCCTCGTTGTCACCATCAGCATTATCACTCTTTTATTATGAGTTGAATTTTAGCTATATGTCTTTCAGTCACATTTAGAAAGTCCTAGTTGAATTGTTAGGTGAGTAAATGAATGAAGTGCTGGGCCTAGACACATGAATACTCTTCTTCCTGAGTTCGAGTGAGGCCTTGGACATTTACTAGTTGTGCAACTCTGGGCAAGACATTTAACCCTGTTTGTCTTGGTTTCTTCATCTCTAAAGTGAGCTGGAGAAGGAAAAGGCAAACCAATCTAATGTCTTTGCTAAGAAAACTTCAAATGGGTTCATGAAGAGTCAGACATAAGTAAACAGTGATACACTGTATTGCAATGAAATTAAAATAATAATGATGATGATGATGATGATGGAGATGATGGTAGTGATGATGATGATGATGACAAAATAAGAAGTGATTCATAGTTTCAGTTTAATCTAAACTGGAAAGAACTTGAATTGCTTATACATATATACATCACCCAACCATCCCTATATTCATTACTCTGTTATTCTCACTCCCTACCCAGCAATGTATACTAAAGAAAATTGAGGAAGCCGAATAGATTTTGTTATTTCTGTTTTCCTTTTATAAGAGTAATTCAGTCTGAAGATTCATATAGCCTAAGGATTAGAAATGTGATTCATCCGACTACCACTGAAACAAGGTCACATTTGAAGGGCAAATAGGTCAGTCACCTAACAGAGAAGAGCCATACCATGTAAATGAACAGGAGAAATACACCTATATTTTGCAAGGGAGCTATTGTCCCCCTCCCAATAAACCATTCCCCTTCCATTTTCATTTTAATGAAAGAACATATTTAAATTTTGGGCCTTGATTTAGTCTGTCCTTAATACATTACTTATAACAATGCCTGAATTGTGTTACTGAAAAGACATAAACTAATAATAAAAGTTAATCCTAAACAAACATGGAATTATAGCATTAAAAGGGGTCTTATAAGTGATCTAGCCGAACTTCCTTACATTATGAGGAAACTGATGAAAGTTAGATGGACAGTCTCTTCTAACTACACATTTATAGACTCCACAATTCAGTCTGGATGGGATAGTACAATTCTATGAGATTTGCCTGCAAAGGAGACAGGTCAGCTCATGAAAGGTAGTGGATGTGAACATGAAGCTAAGGAGTTTGGGATTTAATAGCTAAATGATGAAGAAACAGTGAAGGAAATTTGAGAATCGGCAGTGCCCTAATTTAAGTTACTGATGCAGGTTAGATTGGATGGAGGGAGTATATGGAATGGTATTAGCTAGAGCACTGGTGGAGTAGTCCAGGCTGGGGGCAATGAGGGCTTCAACAAGAGCAATGGAAGTAGGATCTGAGAGGACGCCTTGGATTGGAGATACATCAACATATGCTACAACTTTCAAAATCCTTCCTGGACTCTGTGTCTCTTTGATTAAAAACATAAAATGTAATTTTTTTCTGAGACCTCATATTGAACTTCAATTTATAAGTAGTTAACTCTACTGACTTCTAAGACTGTTAGGCAGAAGATACTTTGGAAACTTCACAATATTATATACACATGAATAATTATATACACATGAATAATCAGCACCATCTAATTCTTTTCATATTTTTCAATGGAATTCAGATAGAAAAAGCCTGAAACTGGTTGTCACCCTATAGTTAGGTTTTTCACTCTTCAGATTGATTGACCTCCTCAGCATCCTACTTTTTCTGGAGTTCTTTCATGCTCTTTTAAAATCAATGATAATTAATTTTAAAAAATGAGTCCTTATCTTTAATGACCATATCATGAGAGGTCATTCTTTGTACTTTTCTACCTATTCTCCAGAAATCTTGTCTCCATCCCTCCAGTATCATTTTGTCCAAATCTCTTTTCTACGTGGTTTTCCCTAATAAGTTTGGGAGATCCTTGAGGGCTGGGACTGTCTCATTTGCTTGTATTTATATTTCTAGATCTTGGCACAATTCCTGGCACATAGAAAGCACAAAATAAATATTGAATTTCTATCTCTCTACCAATCATTTAGATTTAATTTCCTATGTAGTTGTGTACAACTAGATAAAATAACCCCATTTGGTAACATAATTGATTAAATAGAAGGTAAGCTTACATGATTATTTATTATTAACTCTGTAATACATATATGTATATAGTGCTTCATTTTTCTGTCACTGTATCCTGTGTCTGACACATGGTAGGTGCTTTAACAAAAGTCTATTTCCACTATCTGTATTGCTATATTATTCATCATTATACTGTAAATTCCTTGTGGGCCAAACTTAATCTTGACTTTGCATTTCTCTCAGTGTTTAGTACAGAGATTAACAGAATTTAGTACCAAATACTTAGTACAGATTAGGTACTTAGTAAATGAATGCTGTATTCAGATTTGTACAGTCTATCTTTGTGGCAAGAGAAAAACTGTTGCTTGTATCACTAAAATATCAATTGTTTCATATTGCCATAAGAATCATTGTTCAGGTTCTCAAAGAGTCTAATCTAGTTCAGCATAAAGGATAAACCACGTTATTTTCAACAAATTAATTTAATTGTTACCACAATAGCAAGAGGAAGGGAGTCTCCACATCTCAATGTTCCCCTGGGAATAGCACTAAAAGTCTTTAAGGCAGCATACAAGAATTTTAGTGCAGATTATGTTTCTAAAGAATCCTGTGGCTATTATATTCCCTAATTACAATCGTAATTTCACCTCCTGTATTGTGTTGCTTTGTGTCTGTTAAAAGAAGTACATACTTTCAGAATGTACACAATTGGATAGGACATTTTTTATTCATAACAAGAAATAATGTAACTCGACAGTATCAAATTCCTAATGAAATTGATTCCCCTCTCAACCTGTTCATTTGAAAATTATGTATGGCATAGACATAGGTCCATGTGAGTCATGTAATTTTCTTTTATTATAAAGGTACTTACTGACAGAAGGCTTTTTCAGATGTCATCTAATCTAAGTTGTTCATGTTTTTAGTTTATTTTTCTGCATTTCATAACTACAAACAAATGAACATTTTCATGTATAAAGAAAAAATGGAAAATAAGGATTGTATTTAAAACTACATACCAGTAGAGTATGTCTTAATTATTATAATTTATGATAAATTTCACATAGTAATTTCAAAGCTATTTTGATTCTCTATATCTTCCTTTCTCCTTCCTTCTGTTCTCTCCTGCTCATTTTAAATGCTTCATTAGAAGTTTTCTTTGGTTCCTTTTCTTTTTATAGCAATATTGCCCCTTTCACTTCCACGAAAACAAATAAATAGAATAAAAACCAACCAAACAAACAAAAAAACCATCCTGACAAATATACATTTTTAAACAACACATCTGTACACTGTATGGAAAGTACTTCTCAATTTGCAGGTGCAGCCTACCCTTCCTCTACTGAGAGATGGGAAACATGCTTCATTGTTAGTTATCATGAAACGGGTTGTTTCACTCTGTATGCTTGTATTTCTACCACCTGGCACAGTATCTTTCTTATAGAAAGCACTTTAAAAATAATTGTTGATTGACCAAATGAGTATTTGATCCTCTGAATCTGTGGTTGGTCAATGAAAATTTTGCTGCCCAAAATTCTCTTAATTTCTTTGCAGTATTATACTAATCAGAAATATTTCTTCTGGTTCTTCATTATCTCTATACTAATTCATATAAATATTTTTATGATTCTCTAAATCCCTGCTTTCATTATTTTTATGGCACAATAATATTATATTATATTATACTCCTATACCATAACTTATTCGATCATTTCACAATAGGACACCATCATAATTGTTTATACTTTTTTTTCTTTTAAAGATGCTGTAATGCCATGCACCAGCAGATTCCCAAAGGAATGCTACTGTGAACAGCTTTTAGAGTTCACATTACAAAATATAGTGAGCACTGTTTATTCCATTACAAATCAAGACAAACATTAAAAACATTATAATATTCACAACATTACATCTTATCACAGAAAATGGCCACACGGTTTTCACTACAGTGGCTACAATATTCAGAACAAGGCTTATCACAGAAAATGGCCACACAGTTTTCACTACAGTGGCCACAATATTCAGAACAAGCAACAATAGAATCAAACTTCCACTCATGGGGCAACTCAATCATTAACAAGAAACAATAGAATACTCAAACTTCCACTCA
>CM053582.1:151159780-151193952 GCA_028627135.1 Pseudochirops cupreus | reverse complement strand
CAGATCCTATACATGATTGCACGCCACCATGGGGGTGGGGGGGAAGGGAGGGGAGAAAATCTGAAACTCAAGTGATTGTGGAACTGAATCTTGTAAATTAAAAGTAAATGAGTAAATTAAAAAAAAATAAAAAAAAAAGAATCTGATAACTCTGGACTAGAGACATGCCTCTCTTCAAAATAACACTGAGTCACAAGTCCTATTTGTCCAACCAGTTCTAACTTCAATGATTATACAACTATATAGCTCACGTTTCCCTGTTGTATGCCCCTAAATGCCTTTGTAATACTTTTTTGAAATCTATATAAACTATATTTAAAACATTTTACTAGATTTCTGTTAAAAAAAAAAGCAATAAGATTTTATAATGATCTGTTGATAAAGAAGCCATGCCAGGTTCTTGTGATTACCATTATCATTCTAAATGTTCATAAAACCCACCTCTAATAAATGTATAAGGATTTTACTTGGAAAAAAATCTGTCTCATCAGTTGATACTATTTTAAAAATTCTACTTTCTTTTTTCAAAATCAGTAGATTTGTACATTTTCACACTCCAAATATTAAATTAATCTTCTTAAATCTATTTTAGATTTCTACCATTTTTTTTTCCTGGAGGCAGCTAGGTGTCATAGGGGATAGAGCACTGGGCTTTGAGTCAGGAAGACTCATCTTCATGAGTTTGAATCTAGCCTTAGACACTTACTCGCTTCATGATCCCTGGCAAGTCACTTAACCCTAGCTTCCTCAGTTCCTCATCTATAAAATGAGCTGGAGAAGCAAATAGCAAACCACTCTAGCATCTTTGCCAAGGCAACCCCAAATGGGTCATGAAGAGTCAGACACCACCGAAAGAACTCAACAATTTTTTTTTTACTTCTTCTACCCTCCATTTTTAGACCCCTATAAGGCATATAACATACCATGTCATTTCCTTGTTTAACAATCTTCAGTGGTTCCTTACTATCTCTAGGATAAAATTTGACCTTTAGAATTAATAGCCTGTAGTATCAGTGCCCATTATATTGTCCTCAAAAATCTGGCTCCAATCTACATTTCCAGTTGTCTTTCAGATTACTTCCCTTTATATATTCTACTACATAACCAAAATGGAAAAGTCTATTTATTGAGGTAAATATTGTGACTTTTCTTCTTATATATCCATAAAACATTTTTCTTGTCATGGAATGAATTCTTTAATAATTTTTTTTTTGCGTGCCAGAATCTGAATTTTTCATCAAATTTCTGCTGAAATGACACACTTTTATGAAACTTTCCTTAAAACATATATTCCCAATTGATGATACACTGGATCTCCAAATTACTTTGTACTTGATAGGGTATAGATATGTAGCCTCAAATATGGATTGTTTACCTCCCTTTAAGTTTCACCCTTTTTATAAACTTAAGTAAAAAGTTGATCTTGTTGACCAAAATCAGGTCCCTAATAACTATTTCCTTTATAAAGTCATCTGCTTTTTGAAGAATTAAATTATCATTAAGGCAGAGACAGATTTCTAGGAAATGTCTAGCTAATTGCAGTCCTTATGCTCTATACCAGATTTGTTTTCTATTTTCTGAATTTTTTCATCTAGTTCTTCATTCTGTCCAGGTGATCTGTTACATATTCAGATGACAAATTTTGGTATTTACAGCAGGCTTCACAAAATAATCATACAGAGCAGTAAATTAGAATACAGTAGGATCTCATGTTAACATGTTCTCACTCAAATAAGGGAAGGTTCATTGTCAAAAGCAGACATTTAAGGTGGGAGAATGGAAGTAAAAGGAAATAAAAATTAGGAAGTCACCTGGCATCATTGATCTTTGAGTCACAATCAGCAGAGATAGAAAACCACCAATAATATCCTGGAGGGTTTATACCTAGACTTGACATGCCAAGGTTTTTTTTATCTCTCTGTACTACTCCTAATTGATGTATGAGACAGAAAATGGTCTAACTTCTTTCATATTGAAATAGTTTACCTAAGTAAATGAGGATCATGAGTTTTACATGGAAGGACAGGTCCTCACTTTTCCTTATATTCAATTGCCATTCCACTTCTCATGTAATGGACAAGGATAGGTTCAGGACTAGAATGCAAGTACTTTGGTTTGTTCATTTTAAATTTTATTTTATTTCTAATTCATAGAATAAAACAAGCATTTCTATAATATAGTATAATAAAAAGATGATTGGATGTGAAAATGAAAATTTATGATGTACAATTTTATATTCCTTTAAAATATGTAATAAAGTTATTTTTTCCTGTTTTCTTCCCTTCCCTCACCCTAGAGATGGCTGCCATTAGACACAAATGAGTGTGTATTTGTATGTGAATATGTGTATGTGAACATATTTATGTGTGAGTACATGCATGTACATATAATGAATATGTAAGATTTTTCTATACATACTTGTATCTATCAGTTCTTTCTCTTGATACAGATAGCTGTCTTCCTTTCTTTGTGTTAATTTGGGCATATATATTAGTCACAATGACCTAGTCATTCATAGTTGTTCTTAAAACAATATTGCTGTTACTCTATATCACATGTTCTTGGTTCTGCTCATTCTGCTCATTATTATTTTCTGCAAGTTTTTTGAATATCATCAAACTCATCAGTTATTATAGCACAGCAGTATTCTGGGCCATCAAATTCTCATGAACTATGGAAATTAGCAGGAAAAAACAGGATTGGCTTAGTCTAAAGAGATAGTTTACTATTAGAAATTAGATTAGGAGTTCTTAACCAGGTATCTGTAAACTATGTAAACACACACACATAAGCATGTACATTTATGTATATGCATAAATGTTTGTATGTGTATATGCATACACACATGTGCATAACTATCCACATGTATGTGTATGCATGTGCTGTATAAATGTGTGCATTTATATATGGGTATGTACATACATACATATACATCCATGTATATGCATGTGTATTGTGTATATGCATTGCATGTGTGTAGATATAAATATATGTTATATGTATGTATATATATATATATATATATATATATATACACACCTGAATTTTAGTATATTGGCTTCCTTTCCTTTCCAATATATTTCATGCATTTAACATATTGTTGTGCAAAGGAGTCCCTAAAATTTTCTGGACTATGCAAGGTAAAGAAAAAAGTTTAAAACTTCCAAATTAGCACCACTTCTTTCCCCTTCCTCCAAAAGGAAAATTTTGGCTATATCCCTTTTATTTCTGCCTCTATCGGTCTTCCCATGGATATTCTCCACTGTGGTTTCACTCTCTGGTTCCTGAATTTCCACACCTGAGAATCTTTCCTTATGATAAAGAGTGTTTCATTCAAGCTCTCATGCTTATCTTCCTTTTGAATGAGGTATAACGAGGTATAATCTTTCAGAGATTGTATCAGGTCTTAGTTATAGGGAAGGTCAAATTTCTCCCCTTAACATAAGATCTCTAGTTCATTACCTATGGGTTGTATATTTGTGTATATAAATTTGGTGCTATGACTTTTATCGCTGGCTCCTTAATAGATTTTGTCTCCTGTGAATCACAATTCACTGTGTTTGTCATCAGTCATATTTCCTTTTTCATATTAAATCCATCTTAATCAGATGTTCAAACTTAAAGGCAAGTGTATTTTATCAAGAATTGTTAGGTGTCCTCTATTTCTGGCTAAGTATTCATGATGCCAATATTTTTACTATAATTTAGAAATCTATATCCTATTCCCTGTGCTAACTTCTTTCTCAGTTATTCAGTTAATGAATGCATTTTCCTTGAAGTCCTGTACTCTCATTTCCTTTTTTAGAAGTTTATAACCCTAGTTTATGCCATATATAGTAGGTAGTTAATAAATTCCTGCTTTATTGATTGATTTTCAAATAAACCTGTTCCTTTTGAATTCCCTATCTTTGGTGTACAGCAGCAATGAAAATGTTACCTTTTCCTTAAGGTATTTAGTTCTCATTCAAGACATTATGATCTAGAGGAAATATAAATATCAAATTTAAAGAGTTTTCAGGAAATATAACCAGGGTTCATTACATAATAACAGCCCACAGCTTGAATTAGACAAAATCATACAAGTGGTATAGGTGATCATTTGTAAATGTCCCCTGGAATAAAAGATAGGAATGTAAGCTTAAGTCTCAGCTGACTGGATACTCAGGTAACAAAAGATTGAGTTAAATTCCTGTTATTAATGTGCAAAGTACTTCTTTGAGTCTGAGATAATTTCATACTCTGTGAAAGACAATGAGGCCTTATTAGATTCAAGAAAATGTTTAAAACTTTTAGAATTGCTTGAGCAAGCACGTATGCAGACATAACACACACATACACACACACACACACACACACACACACACACATCATATGCTATATCCCCAAACTGGCCCTAGTCATATCAAACAAGTTCTTAAGTCCTGTCAATTCTTCCTCTGTAGGATTTCTTTTATCTAGCTGCTCTTCTCTATTTCCACTCCTCCAAATCACCTGGACTTCATTAAACTCTGTACAGATCTTCATGCCTCAACTCATTCCACCCTTTCTAATTTGTTCTTCATTCCACTACCAGATCATGCATCCTTATGCACAGAAACACTCTTCTCTCTCTCTCTCTCTCTCTCTCTCTCTCTCTCTCTCTCTCTCTCTCTCTCTCACGCACACACACACACACACACACACACACACACACACACACAATCTTATCTATTATCTATTCCCTAATACTTAACAAGGAAATTTGAGATTCCCTTGCAAGAACTACAAAGCTCTTCAGATTCTGTTACCACTCTGCCTTTCCAGATTGACTTCATATTACACACACTCAATATCCTCTGTGCTCTATGGGATTTTTCTCTTTCTCCTTCTGAGATACTCTGAGTTCCCCTTCCTCTGTGTCTTTATTCCTAAACTTCCTAATGTCTGGAATGTTTTCCCTTCCCATTTCCACCTATCATGCTGTTTAACTCAGCTCAAATGTTCCATTCTGTATGGAACTTACCCTATCACTACTTCTAAGGATATTTCCCTCTCCAATCCCACAAATCACTTTGTTTTATAATTTTCTAAAACACTTATCTATTCAATTCTTAACTCCTTCGATAAATAATTGTTCAGCACTTAACTTTAAGTAGAAGATTGTACAAGGCATTTGGGAAAATAAAAACTTTAAATAAGATGATGTCCTTGCATTTCTGTGGTAAAGTTTATAGTCTAGTAAATGGATAAAATAGTGGGACATATAACTGAACTCACAGTATTTCATGATAAATATGCTTGGGAGGTACAAAATGATACACAATGTGAATACCTAGGGAGAAAGTTTATAGAAAGGTGAAAGACAACTATTTGCCACACTTTCAACGTTATAAATCTTTGCCAATCTTTTTGTATAAATGTTCAAATAAATAACATTAGACAAGTTATTAGTTATGTTAGTATTAATAGTATTAGCAAAAATCTTCATTATTTCTGAAAACTTTCTTGGTAGACCATCCTTTTTTTATAATTCTGATCAAAATATTATCCTTAACATATAAACTATAAAATGCATACAAAATAGAATCTAGTGATTTAAAATACAATTTGAAATGCATTTTATTTAATAATATAAAATTCTGAATTGCCAAAAAATTTCTGTTTTATTTATTAAAAAAGATTGAATTGGGGAAAGAAGAAAGAAAGAGACAGAAACACAGAGTTACAGACAGAAAAATGGATTGAGACAGAGGAAGAAACAGGGAGAGAGAGAGAGAGAGAGAGAGAGAGAGAGAGAGAGAGAGAGAGAGAAAATTTAAATAAAAAATATGCCCACTGGTGTGTAAGTCTTAATACAAGTGAGTTCCCAGAACACTGAGGATAAATTTCATGAGGTATCATGGTACCTTGCAAAGAGCCCTCGAAGTCATCTATATGGTAGTGGAAAGAATCCTGGATTCACAAGCACAAGTCTAGAGTTCAAATCTCAGCTATGCCTCTTGCTACCTGTATTACTTCCAGAAATTACTTATTCCCTCTAGACCTAAGTTCCTGATTTGTAAAATTAGAGAGTTTCTACCCTAGAAAGCTTCTAATGTTCCCTTCAGCTTTAGATCCATTAGCTATGATTCTAGGTTATCTATTCAAAAGATGATTTTAGCCTTGACTCTACCACTTAAAAACTGCATTAACTTGAGTAAATCACCTACCTGTGTCTCAGATTTTCCATCTGGAAAATGTATATACTGATACTAGCATTACTTACCTACCAGGGTATTGAAGGGATCAAATGAGATAATGCACATGAAAGCCTCTCTCCCTATTTTGGTTACTAAAATACAATAAGAATATGAATTCTTCATTCATGCAGTTGACATTTCTAATGAATGTCTATGTTTTCTAATGTAATCAAAGAGTGCAGCATTAATATCCCTCCTAGAAATTGCATGTTTGGATAAGTGTTTTTTTTTGAAAAGTCAGGTAATATAGTGATCATCAATAACAAATTAATGAGTGGAAGTAATAAATTCAATATGAAATAACCAGGTATTAGCTTGGATTTTAATTTAAAAAAAAACATTCCTAGTTGTCTTCTGAAATTCACATTAAATTGTAAAGGTCAAGATGAGATAAAAAATCAAAATATGAAGAAAAGTGCTATGCACAAAACCCCCTATGATCATGAGGTAAAATTAGTAATCAAGTACTATTCACTTAAATGATTAACATACTCTATAAGGCTTGAAGTGTTTAATGTGGAAAATATTTAGACTATGCCTTTTCTGAATTAGTGGGAAGCTAGATATTTGTATCTATTCAAATGGAGATATCAAATTCTCTCTTTTAACCGCCAATAGAATGCTTTGATAATACTATCCTTGGGTGTTATGCCATTGGATCAACTCTTAGTCCAGGTTGGCTGCTTTATAAGTCATTTTTGCATTTCAATAATTCCGATCCTATAAATGACTTATTTCTGTTAGTAGACTATAAATTCTATGAGGTTAGGAACTGCACATGATCTAAGTGTTATATTTTCCTAGACCTTTGTACAGTGACCTTTGTACACATAATAAATGCTTAGACTTTCTACTTTTTACCTTGGACAAGTTTCCTTAGGCAGTTAACTTTTTCTGGGTCTCAGTTTCCTCATCTTCAAAATAAGGTGGTAAGACTAGATGACCTTGGAAGTTCCTTCTGCATCTACGTCTTCATATTCTATAATAAATGCCTGTTGCATTACATTGATTAAGTTAAATTCATTAGCTATTAAAATTAATAATGGAGGTAGTGAAAACATTTGCTGTATACCAATTTTTTTTCTAGACAATGAATAACACTATAAAAAATTCCCATTCTTCTCCTTGGGTACCTCTTCCATAGGTTTAAATTATTTGAGTGTCCAGCTAGATGGTGAAGTAAACTGAGTGCTTGACCTGAAATCAAGAAAACATGAGTTCAGATCTGGTCTTGGACACTAGCTGTGTGATGCTGGGAAAATCACTTAATTTTGTTTGCCTCAATTTCCTCATTTATAGAATGGAGTGGAGAAGGAATACCAAACCACTCCAGGATCTTTACCGAGAAAATTCCAAATGGAGTCATGAAGAAATAGACATGACTGAAAGATGACTCTACAAGAAAAACATTATGGTAACTGCTGGTGTTCTTATTTCACCAATGAGGCTTAAAAAGCTTTTTTCATATATGATTATATCCTTGCAGGAAAGCAGGAAAGTATGTGGTATGGATAGTCTTATGCCCATATCATAAATGATAACACTGGGATCCAAGAGATAAAGAAATTTTATATAATCTCAGGATTTGTATGGATTTTCAGGATTATTTAGTCCAGTTTTCACCTGACCTTAAACCCTTTCCAAACATCTTCTTCAATTGGATATTTACCCCCTGTTTAAAGACTTCCATTTATAGGGATTGATTATATATTGGAAGTAGTTAGGTGGCTTAGTAGATAGCATGGCAGATTTGGAGTCAGGAAGTGATTAATTTGAATATTATTTCAGACACTTACTAGCTGGGTGACTCTGGGTGAGTAGTCATTAACTCCTCTCATCTTCAATATCTTTATCTGCAAAATGGAACTCGTAATAATAGTACCTACCTTACTAGGTTTTTGTTAAGATGAAATGAGATAAAACATATAAAGTACTTTGTAAACTTGGCAGTCATGCTTGTTGTTTTGCTGTTGTTATCATCACTGTTGAAGTCATAATTATTATCTATCTTAGTTATCATCTTCAGAACACTCCCTTTCTACTTTGGGACAGCTCAAAAGTGCTTTCTTATGCCAAGATCAAATACACCATTCTACAAATTCCACCTATTGTATCTAGTTTGGTACTTTGGAACCACACAGAATGATTCATCACATAATTTTGATATTTCATGGAAATTCAAAAGTTTTCTAACCTAACCTATAACAAAAGAATTGAACTTACTCTTCTGTATTCTGAGAGGGGAAAAAAAAAAGTAGTTATCCATTCTCTATTTGAATCTCACTAATGAAAGAGATTTCACTTCACAAAACTTCTCACATTACTACCAGACAATGCTATTAGTTAATATTTAGGAAGTTGTGCCTAGATCTCACTCAAAGATGCTGCTACCATTTCCCAAACTTCTTGTTCTGCTCTCTGGGTCCAAGAAGAACAAATGTAATAATTCTTCTATTAGAGACATCATCAGAAACTTAAACAAAATTTATCAACATAATTCTAAATCACATCTCCAGGTGAAATATTCTCAGTTAGTTCCTTCAAAACATGAAGAACAAGGGAAGTAGCTGTACATATCATAATAAACCATATGTCATTTGGAACAATGATATTAAGCTAAAAGAGGAGGGAAAATAACCCATCACCAATAGATTCCAATATCTCTCTTCTAAGTGCATGTCAAATATTTAAAGTTAACTATTATTGCCCATCTGACCTTTGAAGAGATCCCTTCTTTAGGTCAAGTCTCCCCTGTTCCTTTAATGACTTACCTGTGATGGATGTAGTTTCAAGTTCTTAAACAACCTGTGCATCTTCTGGGTGCTCTTCAGTTTATAACATGTGTTGGTTTATTTGATTTGCTTATAAGGAATATTTAACACAACATTACAGACACAGTCTTGCTCAAGACGGCACAATTAGTGTCAGAATGAGAACTCAAAGCCAGCACTTGTGAATCAAGATTCAATGAGAAGAATGATGGAAATCTCAGATACTGTGATGATAATTACAGGCAGTATTGTTACTGTGTGTCATCTCCTTCTGCTTTGTTATGGCCCAGGGATGACTGCATTCCAAAAATCTTTCTCATCAAGATTCAAGTTCTTTGGGGTCTTTACAACTGGAAAAGTCTGAATTCAGTTACAATTATGAATTGTGAGTCTATTTCCCAAGGACTAGCACAGTGTGGAGAGTTTCATTAACATAGGCAAAGATCCTGTGATAAATATTTTGACTATTCAAACCCCTGAATCTCTCAGCTAATAAGGTATGGAAGTTTTCTGTTTAACATCTGTCAAGGAAGTACACACAGCAATAAGACGGATGATCTTGGCAGAGTTTTCCATTTTTAATTTCTGTTATATCATGATGTCCCTTTCCCCAATAAAAACTAACAAAAAAAAATAATGAGTAAATGACATGAAACAATAGGGTAAAATAACACGTCTTAAGGTATTATGGATGCCCACCTATCATTTCCTCTCTAGTTAGTCATCCAATGAATATTTATTAACTACTTGCTAAGTGCCAGGTAGGCACTCTGCTAAACACTAGAAATACAAAAAAAGGAAAGAGACAGTCCCGCTCTCAAGGAGTTCAAAGTCTCATGGGAGAGACAACATGAAAACTACTATGTACAAACAAGAATTAAACAGGATAAATTGGAAATAATCCCAAGAGGGAGGGCACTGGTATTGAAGAGGCCTGAGAAAGGCTTTCTGTAGAGGGTGGGACTTCACAAAATACTTTCTATTTTCTGTCTATTCTGTAATTGCCTATGTGTGTGCATGCTGTTTTCCTGAGTCCATATAAGTTCTTAGAAGCTATGAGGTATTTCATGTGTGTGTATGAGTGTGTGTATTTATATTTATAATTCCAGCAAGTCACAGAATGCCTGGCATATAGGGAAAAACAGATCTATCATTTCTTTGACATAGGGAACTGCTAGATGAGATAATTCCCTCTGCCAATGTAAGTTGGTAAGCTTCTTGGTAACTTGAAGTTTCCATGATTTGTCTAGAGAGCTCTGAGAGATTAAGAGTCTTGTCCTGGGGCATATAGCCTATGTGTCACAGGTGAGACATGGGATATATTTAGCACTTAGCAAATGTTTCTTGAGAAAAATAAATTGAGATAGAGGCCACTTCTGTCCCTAGAGGAGGAACAAGGGAATTCACCTTCCTTTCTTCTTGCCAGTGGTCATAGATTTACAACTAGAGGAGACCTTATAGATGCCATCTAGTCCAACTCACTTCTTTTACAGATGAGGAAATTGAGACCCAGAGAGGTTAAATACCGGGCGTATATTGCAGAGATTATTACACTTGATTAATATGTTGGCTAGTTTTCCTGAACTGCTTTCTTTCTTTTTTTTTTTTTATTCTCTGTCTCTTTTTATTTATCAGTTGCAAGGATGGCTTCCAGGGAGGATAAGAAAGAGGAAGGATATATCCAGGGATAAAGGTAATGTAAAAACAAAAGATTATAAAACAAATTGTAAATAAATGAGTATATGAATGAATTAATGCATAAGTCACTAAATAAATGAGTAAGTGAATGAATGACACAATACAATGAAAGTGCACTGCACTTGGAAACAGAGGATACAGGTTTCAAATCTGACCTCGAACTTCTACTGTGTAGTTTTAGCCAGTCACATCAGTTCCCCATATCTCACGTTCCTTGTATGTGAAAGAGCTTAGAATAGATGCCATTAAGGTCCTTTACTGCTACAAAATCTACAATCCTATGACCTCAATCCCTTTGACTTTTACTGAAGTAAGGAAAATTTATTTAAAATTCTTTTGAACTGAAAAAAATCAGTGAAAGTCATAGAACTTCTGTATGTAAACGTGACTGGTCCCTAAGGTAAGTATGCTTTCTTTTACAGAAATATCAAACAGTTTTTGTTTGGGGGAAGGTCTTATGTGGCCACCTGGTACTACTATTAAACATACCCACTTTGGGTCCTGCCTGATTCCCTTTCATGTGTAAAAAAAAATGACAGAAGTGGTAATGGATTCTCTCCAGCATTGTTACCTAATGTTAATGAACAATTGCTTGGCAACTGGAGAAATAGCATTTATGGCAGTGAAGAGAGAACCTATTCTGGTTTCTGGTTACATATGAGTTTCTTTCTTATAAGTGTGAGTGTGTATGTGTGTGTGTGTGTGTGTGTGTGTGTGTGCCTTTGTTAATAATGAAGGAGATAGCTCCATTATCAGGTATGAAATTGTGTCTAAGTCCCTGAGGATGGTTAGCATTATAGCCAAAATAGCAATTATATCCATCTTTGTTGGCATCAAGGGAAGTAAAAACAAAACAAAACACAAAAACAACAGTCCTTCCAACAAAGCAAGCAAACAAACACATGAACAACAACAACAACAGGCCAAAAATGATCTCAAAAGGCTACCTGTCCCTTTTAGAGAATATTTCCCTCGATGCATACTAAGTCAATAGGCAACATAAATCAAATTGAGGAAGTAATGATACCATCAAGATGGTTATAAATTGTAATGCTACCCTGAGAGTCTTTTGCAATTTCTGAAGCATTTCTACATCTATTTTCTTACGTCACTAGTCATGAAATAAGAAAGTTAGGTGAAACCAGTTTTGTCTGGTCCAGAGGGCAAAACCAGGAACTTTGGGCAATTTGCCATAGTGAGCAGGGCAGTAGACTATGCTCAGGAGTGGTTTTTTTTTTTTCAAATCTCACCTCAAGATTTCTGTGCCTCAGTTTCATCATCTAGAAAATGAATGGGTTAGATTTGGTGACTCTTATATCCCTTCATCCTATTATTAGTAATAACTGATTAAGTTGCAAAATTTCAATTTTAAGTGCAAATTAAGAAAATGGTACTTTACAATTGGAACTGTCCCAAAGTGTCATGGCTTTCCCTATGTAGTGGCAGTCTCCTTTTTACTAGATTTTTAAGGAAAAGCTGGTTGATCATTTGTTAGAGAAGATATTCTATGTAAGTACATAATTTGGAATAAAATAGGAGTTCTTAATTTTTTTTTAACCTTTCACAGACTTCCATGGCAGTCTGGTGAAGCCTATAGACATCTTCTAAGAATTATGGTTTTAAATGTATAAAAAATACATAGGAAACCAGTAAAAATATTGAAATATATCAATCAGAAAAGAAAAAAAAATAAATTCATAGACCCCAAATTAATTCCTACTACCCCCTGATCTCAGAAAAGAGTACTGCTAGACTCTCTTAGGTCTGTGTGTTTGCATGTATATTTGTGTGATTACATGGTGCTGGAGGTCCAGATGGTTAGAATATTTCACTTGCCAATCTGTCGTTTGGATCACATGAAAACAAAGCTTTTTTCTATCCTCACTCTTTCTATGAACTTTCTTTTACCTTTTAGAAGTCACTTCAGTTTTCTCTGCGTCAGCTTCCTCAAGTGTAACACAGTGTTTAAAAAATAGAAATCCACTTCATAGCATGACACCAGCAAGAGCTAAAACCTATCATGAAAGACTTAGTGAATTTAAAGGGTCCCCATAAAGTCTCATCGGTTCTACTGCTGCTTTCATTTCTAAAGCTTTATAGGATGAATTGGGAATAAAATTGCAGGAAATCTTAGTTTAACAAAAAGCCAGTTTTCGTGGGTGTCTATGACTCTTCAGAGATGATGCTAATTAAAAATATGAACAGTATTTACCTAGCTTAACAACAACCTAACACATTCTACATTTCCAATTTTAAAATGCTTTTGGGTTTGTGTATACCTATATGTACATATACACAGACATACATACATACATAAACATATACATGTGTGTATGTAGATGTATACATTTGGGTATATATATATGCATATATATACATATATATTCATATTCATATTTAATTTTAGACTTGTCGAGGGTGGGGTAGGAAGGGAGGGAGAAAAAAATAAAGTGCACAGTAGAGAACAAAAAAAAACCTTAGAAGGAAGCACAGAAAAGCTGCGTAGCTTTGAAAACAATGTTTAGTATTTATTACGTAAGTTTTTTAAAAAAAATAAACAGCTTGAAATGGAAATTTACTGCTTTATATTGAATTGTCCATGTTCTCCTGCACATGTGGAAATCATATATTTTTTCTTTTCTCATTTTATATTTAAGTTTAAAATGAATTTAAAAAATTAAAAACATTTGAGAATTATTTACATGTTGGAAAATTAGCATGACAGCAGGAATTTTGGACTAGATATAGGTTCAAGGTACAGTTCTGTCATCTTTAAGTCATGTGAGCATGTGGAAGTAATTTCCCATCTTAGAGATTCAACTTCCTTATTAGTAAAATGAAAAAGTCAGACTAAATGATCACTAAGGTTTCTTTCAGCTTTAATATTGTGTGATTCTCATTCAGACTTTGATAGGAGAATAGAAGAAAAGCTGCTGCCATTCATGCACTTAAAAAAAATCTCTTGGAAAAAGGAAAAGAATGATAGGAAGAATGATAGCCTTTTTTTTTTTCCTCAGCATTTGAAGTCATGTGGCATGGAAGAGTCATTAGACTTCTAGTTTGACCCCTGGTTGGAGAAGTAAGAGGAATGAGTAATTAGAGGCTACAAAAATGCTGGCTAAACATAAGGGAAAATAAATTATATGAAATATTTATTAAATGCTTAAGATATGTAGAACACTGTGTTGTGATTTAACATTGAAACTATCTTTACTTTTATATATCTACATTTATATGATATCTTTACTTTTCATGCATAGTTGGGTGGTACAGCGGACAGAACACTAAGCTTGGAATCAAGAAAACTCATGTTCTTGAGTTCAGATTTGGTCTTAGACAATTACTAGCTGTATGAACCTGGGCAAGTCACTAAATCCTGGTTGCCTTGGTTTCCTCATGTGTAAAATGAGCTGGAGAAGGAAATGGCAATTCGCTCCAGCATCCCTGCCAAGAGAGCCCCAAATGGGAACATGAGGAGTCAGACAAGACTAAAAGGACTCAATAATAAAAACACCATACTTTAAAATTTACAAAATTATATAATAAACACATGTAGTTATATACATGTACTATATGTATACAGACACATACATATATACACACATTAATATATGTATTGGAGGGAGGGAAGGGGAGAGAGAGAGAGAGAGAGAGAAAATTTAGTGAGCAGCTCATGGTCACACAGCTAGTATAAAAAATGGGATATGCACATTTGTTTGTGACTTCAAGAATAAAATATTATTTTACAACATCATGTTGTCAAATTCTGAGAGATCTATGAAATACTCAGGCAAATTTGGAACCTCATCTGTTTTAAGATTCCTCCAAAAATGCTGATCTAAAGGTATTCATTCCTTCCCATTTTGTGCAAATCTCATCCTTATTCTCCAAAATTTTCACCACTCAGAATTTACACAATGGGCTAGAGGTTTTCTTTATTTTCTACCCAAATCTCAAAGCAACCAGTGGGACATTCCATCCATTTCTCTCACTTTCCTCTCTTTAGGTGAACAATTAACCTTCTCTCTCTATTATACAATCCTCTGATAGCTTCCTTTAATTCTGCTCCTTGGAATTTTGTTTCAGTTATATGTTACAACCTTTCACCACTCAACACATATTCTTCATTGCCCATTGTGTGATACTCATCCTTAATCCTGTTTTATTCTAAAACTCCCCTCCATCCATGGAACCTCTTTACCCTGGATCATTTCTGTGGCCTGCCCACTATGGTCTAGCCCTTTACAAATCCAGGTCCCCTTCTCTCAATGGTGAGGTCCTCCATTTAATGGGAGGGGGGCAGACTGTGCTGCCTTCTTTTCCTTCTTGATTTTATTGCTGAATTTATAGACTTAAAAATTATTTCATTAGCATTTAGTCTAGTAAATAAGACATAGTACATACTTAGTAAATATCTTCCTTCCTCCCTCTCTCCCTTCATTTCTTCCATCCTTCCTTCCTTCCTTCCTCCCTTCTTTCCTTCTTTCTTTCCAATATTGGATCCTAATAACATCTTTTTAGGTACATAAAGATGGAATAGAAATGGCAATAAATAGAATAAAAATGTAGAATTTGAGATGGATCAATTTCCTTCCAGGAACACTGAACTTTATCAGACATTTTCATCATTCCTCCCTTCATTAAGAAACTCATCTTTGGGAAATCTCTGTAAAACTGGATCTGCTTGGTGCTCACAATCAGTACCATCTGCCCCTCTGATCTGACCCACTGACAAGAGGGCATAGCCTTAGGTTCAAGGGTCTCTGTTCAAGAAGGGGGCTCAGCACAATTTTCTCTTCATTTTTCATCAGCTATACTACATTTAGACTATAGACTTGTCCATTTTACCTTCCCTCACCCCACTCTTCATTTTATTTTTGTGTATTGTTTTGCCCATTAGATTGGAAGCTCCTTAAAGGAAGAGAATGTCCTTATTATTATTATTATTTACTTATATCCTCAGAATTTAGCATACTGTTTTGTTTTGTCCTGTTTCTCAATCCTATATTACTCTTCATGACGACATTGGCACTTTCCTGGTAAAGATACTGAAATAGTTTGCCATTTCCTTTTCCAAATTGTTTTTACAGATGATCAAACTGAGGAAAAAAGGGTTAAGTGATTTTCTTAGGGTCATAAAACTAGGAAGTATCTGAGGTCAGATCTGAAATCAGGAATATGAGATTTCCTGACTCCAGGTCTGGAGCCCTATCCTCTGTGTCATCTAGTTGCCTGTCACATAAGAGGCACTTAATATATGCTTACTGACTGATTGATTGACTGAAGTACATCTAGAGGGAATCTATGTTGGGGGTTATAAAATTATGAGAACAGTAAGAGACTAATATACAAGGTATACAAAGGAGATGAAAATACCGAAGGCAGGGGAAATATCAGGCCTTATTTATAGATTTTTTAAAACAAGGTAGAAAAGTGAGAACCTAAGCAGAAGTCCAATAAATTAGGATGAGATTATGTCACACATGCATACAATGGAAGTAGAGACATAAATACAAACAGAGAGTAATTTCATTATTTTTATTAAAATGTCTCATCAGCTAAAATAGCCAGTTAAATCCATCACAAAGCCACTGAAGACAAATTGATAGAATTGGCTAGTCAGTTTATTCAGAAAAGTTGATCCTATTGACCTGTATAGAAATAGCTTAATAACTAGGATGAGAGGAGTGTTTATATGGGTATTATGTTAAGTGAGAAATTGATGCAATTGACTGAATCTTTTTCAGAAATGTTTAACAAGAAGGAAACAGGAGTAATTCAAAACCCAATTGTGACTTTCTCCCATGGTGGTTGTGTCTGAATGTGGTGAGATGTAAAATCTTTGACAAAGCTGGATGAACATCTGTTCTCCAGCTCCACAGAGGGCCATGGAGGAGAAACTGTGATTCAGTTGTGTGTATGAGAGATAGGCTAGAGATGAGACTATTTCTGTTAGTTGGAGGAGCTGAGTATTGGATTTGGATATAACAGGAATAGGAAGGAGTTATCAAGATAATTATTCATGAGGGACATTGTGGAGGGTGTTTATGTTTTATGTTAAGAATTAAACTCAATAATTTTCAAAGTCCCTTCCTTTTCTGAGAATTTATGAATCTATCATAGCCAGTTCTCTTTGGATTTTCTCCCAGGACCCTGTCCCCACTTCCTTCCATCAGTCAGAAAGCGATTATTCTCTCCTAGCAGATGAAGTAACTTAGACAAAACGAGGGGAAGTGACTTGACCAAGGTGATAATAGCTTAGAATATACATTATATATCACATTCAAGATCATTTTAAAGGAAATCATGGATATATTTGTTTTATGATATTGAACTAATTTAAACCTGGTATGAAAGCAAAGTAGGCATTTGTGCAACAGTCCTGTGACTGTTGGTCTGGAATCTTCTGTAATAGTAATCAGTTTAGCAGACACTTAGCACTTAGTACCTTGGGGCTAAGTGTAGAAGGTGCAAACTCTGTCCCACTGTTGAGAAGGCATGAACTCCCCTGTTGATGTGAAAGAAGGGGATTGGCTGAGCCCCTGTTGATGTGGAAGAATGGGATTGGCTGAGGTGTGTACATAAGCAAGAATTCCAAAGACAGAGAGACAGAATTGGAATGTTGTTCTGGGTGAAGGAAGAATTGTGGAGACTGAAGCTGGCTGACCCAGCATCTGGAAGCTGAGAACTGACTGAGAACTGAGATGGAGTTTTCCTGAGACCAGAATCTGGTGAAGGCTGCCTGGAAGGCTGAGAGGGCCTGCCTGGACTTGCCTGGAAGGCTGCCAGGAAGGCTGAGAGGGCCTGTTGTGAATATTATATTGTGTTTGTCTTGACTCATAATGGAATAAACAGTGTTCACTATATTGTGTAATCCGAATCCTAAAAGCTGTTCACAGTAGCATTCTTTTGGGAATCTGCTGGTGCATGGCATTACATCTTCTGACTCCTGGGTCAGTGCACTTTTTACTGTTTAATATACTATTTCCTGAATTTCAGGGCATGCTCTTAATATTTAGCTCTGTCTCATCAAGTAGCTAGAACAGAAGAAGGTATTCATAACTTTAATGAATCAAATTATGAACAAACCAAGCTATATATAATATATATTTTAAACATTACCTAGATTACCAAAGGGACTTAAATATATATTTCATTTTCTCTCACATTTTCAGAAGGGATAAACACACCATGATTTTAAAACTTTCTTTCCTTTCAATGAACAGAAAATTCCTATCTCCGCTCCTGTCCACAGAGATCTATAAATTTACCTTCTGGGTTATTTAAGCATTTAACAAACAAAGGTAAATAATGACTATGAAAGATAGCATTATAAATGGCATAGATAGTTTCGTACACCTCTTCCCATCACCACTATATCCTTTGAAAATAATATTTAATTAGATTTTCTAAGAGATCAGCTTTGGAGGTTGGGGGGAATCTGAAGATCACTGCTTTATGAAATATTAATAAGCAGTAAAATTTCAGGAATATCTACATGCATATGCATATGCACTTGGACTGTGTTTAAGAGAGGTGGGGGTTCAAAGGCATCATGGATTAGAAAGATGTAAATGGAAAAAAAAAATTTGAATTGAATCCCGGCTCTTCTCACTTACTAATCTTGAGATCATTGTTCAACAGGATATCTTCCATGATTTCCCGGGTTGATCATGACTTTCCTCCTCTTCCAAATCACTTGCTACTTTGTTTTCCACCTCTCAAATGTCCTTATCATATGTTGCTATGTTTTATAATTATTTGTGCCCTCTCTGTTCTTACTGATTATAAGCTACAAAAGAGTAAGGATTAGGTTTTATTGGGTTCTTGTTTGTTCCTCAGGGTCTAGTATAACTCTGTGCATCAGCGGTTCTCAACCTGTGGGTTATGTTCAATTTGTTACAATGAAAATACATCCTGCATATCAGATAGATGCATAACAGTAGCAAAATTAGTTACGAAGTAGCAACGAAAATAATTTTATGGTTGGGGGTCATCACAACATGGGGAACTGTATTAAAGGGTTGCGGCATTAGGAAGGTTCAGAACAACTGCTCTACATACAGCAGCACCTAAGATGTGTCAGTGGAATTTGTTTTTTAATCTTTTTAGGTGAGGAATATAAATATTATTTTCATAGAATATTAGAGAAAAGTAATTAGAACAATATCATCTATTATGACACAGCATGTCTTTATCACGTTAAGATTTGCAAAGCATTTTATACGCATTATATATCACATAATTGACATATGAGAAGTGGCATGGTAGAGATACTAGAGATCTAGATCAGCTGGGAGGAAATCTGGGTTCAAATGATAGCTCTACTGGTTAGTATCTGTGTGACAATGGGCTATTCATTTTTCTTTTCTGTACCTAGATACTGTCATCAGTAAAATGGGTTTCATCATATCTATAGGACCTAAATGACAAGGATGTTTGAGGCTCAGGTGAATTATTGTATGAAATACCTTGAAAACAGTAAAACATTATATATAAATAATTGAAATTATAAAAGGAGATAGAGATCTATATTAGGAAATGGACTGCTGCCATGCTCACACCCAATTCTAAGGTAAATTTTACTCAAGAAGCATTCATTAAGTGTCTGCTATATCCTAAACAATGTGCTTAAGCCTTTGATATGACTCAAGAAGATTATTTTTCAACATGTTTTCAATTAAAAAGAAAGTTTTATAAAGTTCTGCTATGAGGAGAGAAGGATAGTAAGCATAGGACATACGTAGCTTAAAACCTTCTACTCTCTCTGCCTTCAAAGAACTTACATGCTATAATCTAATATTTCCTTAAATGAAACTTGGAGCATGTTCCCTGGAAGGAATTATTACCCTGAGGGGGAATGAGGATGAAAGATCAGTTAAGATGGATTAAAAACAAGGAGTCTATTTATTTAGTAGTAATCACACAGGGTAGTCGGAACAAAGTGAAAGCTATTCAGCAACATCTGTATATTAAAAGAATATACCAAGCAAGAAGAGAGTGACATAAATGTGTTTGCTTTCTTGTATGGATCTGGGTATCTTGCGATATGATCATTTCCTATTAAACTCATATTCTAGGAAACCTCTAAATATTTCTGAAGAGTAATATTTGAGTATCAGGGCTTAGGAAATTATTTTTTCAGCTTCTTGAATGAATCATAGCCTATTATAAGGGAAAACAGGGAATCTGAATAAAATCTATTTTTTAAAAATATCTTATTTTCAAGTAGGTATAAAACAGCCCTCCACTTACAAGCTCATTTTCTGTCTTACTTTTATGTGATAGTCACCCTAACGTTTGAATAGGTCTGCTGAGCAGAAAAAGAAACTTGCCAAGGGAAACGTTGACTAAAAACAAGAAAAGAATGACAAAAGATGTGATTGGAGAGCACATGCCTTCAGAAATGATGTTGAATCATCCAAACTGGAGCAATTCTTAGGAGTGGAGGAGTCCAGTATCCTGAAAGAAGAAGAGAATTCTCCCAAAGAAGCTGCTGTTCTCAATAGCATGTCATAAACTGTAGGTGCTGGTGTACAATTCTTTTATATTACATTTTAAAATAGTGATCATACACCTTGCCAAAAATGAGATATGGATCTCCAATCTTGACCCCACACTTTCAGTTCCTCCATTTGGAATATACGGAAGAAATCAAATGTTAAAGCATTCTTTGACATCTACTGTGTTATGAATATATCATCAGATGTTCCTTGAGACAGTATATGTTACATTAAAAAGAATTACTGGCTATAGGAAATATTATTTTGTTTTTAAAATATGGCATGGATAGGGGGTTGGTCGGATCCCTAATGTAATATTATTTATGTAAGCATTAGCTGCTCTTGTTACCTTTTTAATCATTTGCAACCACTTGTTCACCTGAGGAAAAGTAAAACTAAATTCAGTCTAAAGTATTTTTTACCAAATTGTAATTTCTCCTTTAGTTTAGTCTGGAAAGTGGTCTGTTTTAATACATGTTTTTTTAAATGCTGTATGCAGAAGAAAAGCTGCAGACTACTGGAATATATTTGTTAAATACTATAACTGCAGAGACACTGGGTAGTATTGTCAGTGACTGTTCTGCATCAAGGTTTTGTTTGATTTATTTATTAATCAGTAGAGTATTTAAAAATCAAACATAGCTTTAGCTAAAATACTAATTTGAATTAGAATATCCATTCAGACATAACCTGAACTACTAAAAAGATCAATTTCCAGAAGGTTTAGTCTGTATAAACTATATATGTTAGTTTTTTTATGTGCAATAGGGTTTTGCATGTGGGTAGTAAAAAACAAACTTTGATCTTCAAAAAAACAAAATAAAGTAAAGGTCTACTCAGGTACTACAACGTCTTGAAAATCTCGTGAGACTAGCAAAGCTAACTCCCAGTTGCCCTTCCAGTTCTTACCTACCCAACCCTTTCACCAGCTGGCATTATTACATGGTCAGAAATTTCCAGGTATTGCTCACCTTACTTATTCTGATGCTCATTTTAGTTTTGTTTCAGTATTTTGTCTTAATTATTTTTTAATAAAATCAGTGTGTACATAACCAAAGCAGGCAGTATTGCACATTGTCAAAAGCACTGATCTTGCAGCCAAGAAAGGTAGTTTCAATGTCCATCGCTGCTACTTCTTAGCTGTGTAACCTTGGATGAGTTCTCTTTACCTCTATGAAACTTAGATTCCTTACATGCAAAATGGAGAAAGTAATACTTGATCTGCTTCCTTGCAAGTATTATTGTAAGAAATTAATGAAGCAAGATGGTGAGGTGGAAAGAGTAATAAGATGGCAAAGATTTAGTATCTGGATTCAAATCCCAAAGCTGCTAATGATGACTTCTGGTTTTTGGCCCATTTCATTGTCTTTTTCTAGCTCTCACTTATCCCCTTTGTAAAATGATATATTATGACCCTGACAGAAGCTAAAACCCTTCATAATAAACATATAACTCGTTTGCTGTTGTTCTGAAACCTAGACCATTGTATATACAAGAGCTTCCATGTTACTAGAAGGCTACATCTCATAGTGAATGGTGTAGACTAAAAGTCAGAAAGACCTGGGTTCGAATCTTGCCTCAAAGTCTTACTAGATTTAAGACAACTTAAACACTTTAAATCTCCCTTTCCTGATTTGTGAAATGAGGATATTAATAGCAATTATCTCACGGGGTTTAGTGAGGAACAAATGAGATATTAACATGTAAAAGGAATCTTAAAATATCTTTTAAATGTTAAGGGAAGGGTCTACATTGTATTTCCTTTGCAAGATAGATCCCCAAGTTGAGGAAACTTCATCTTCCAACACAAGTAGCATCTTTTGGTTGCAGCACAGGAGGGTTTCCTAGTAGACTGAGAGATTCAATCACCTTACCAGGTAATACAGCCATAATATTTCAGAGGGAGATCTGGAACCTAGGACTTCCAGGCTCAATGGTTGATATTCAATCAATTACCATAGACCATGCTTCTTCTGATATAAATGTTAGGTGTTACTATGTATACTGTGAGAATGAAGAAAAGGCAATGAGGTATAGCAAAAAGAGAGAATTACTTTGGCACTCAGGAGAGCAGGTCTTTAGTCCTGGCTATATTGTGTCACCTTGGTTGAGTTGATAAGCTTTTCTGGGTCTCATTTTCCTTGCTTATCACATGCTGAAATTTGGATTAGAAGGCTTCTAAAATACCTTTTATTTTTTTTTTTTAATTTTTAAGTTTTTGAAATTTTTTTTGAAATTTTTTATTTTAATTTTTGGAGGGGCGGAAGGTAGGGCAATTGGAGTTAAGTGACTTGCCCAAGGTCACATGGCTAGTTTTTTGTTGAGTACCTGAGGCCGGATTTGAACTCAGGTCCTCCTGACTCCAGGGCTGGTGCTCTAATCACTATGCCACCTAGCCGCCCCAGTACCTTTCATTTTTAATAATCTATATTCAAAGGACCCGCTAGTGCTAACATTTTAATTTTCAGGATCCTTAATAATTTTAACATTTTGTATTCTAAAGTCATTTCCAGATTTTATATTGTATATTCCAACAGCCTATGTTCTGGGGGTACTTTTTGGTTCTAATAGTCTAAGTTCTAGGGTCTGTACCATCTCTAACATTCCATGACTTTATGAGGTGTGATACATTGACTGATACATTTCTGGGCTCTTTCAGGAACCTAATAAAGGCAAACTATTGCAGTTCAATTTCATGGTTTTGGACAATTTCTATCAATTACCAATTTAAGTTGCAGAATAAGAGCCAATTCTCAGGAAATAAAAATGTGGCTTTGAAGAGAGTTCTCTTTCTCCCTTGGTGGCAGCTGCTTGCTGCACAGGGCTAGGTATATTATAAGGCTCATGGAACAATATCCCTCAAAGGCAATCTGACCCTTGCAAACATATTGGTCTGATTGGCTAGACCTTGCCATGGTGCAAATCAAGAGCACTGCAGCAGAAAAAAACCATTTAGGGTCTTTTGAAGCGTCGAGTACATAGGAGATAATAATGAAAACATACATCACCCGTAACCTTTGTAGCTAGAAGACTATTGAACACAGCAGAAATGGAATGCTTTGCCTGATGTCTCCAAAATTCTCCACTCAGCCTTGTCAGGTTGTTCTTTGATCAAACAGGACTAAGCAATAACATCAGTCTGCATATACATATATGTGTATATATATATATATATATATACATATATATACACATGTAAATATATACACATGTAACATATTCACATAGCAATACACATATGTGACACATACATGTGTGTGCATATATATTTATATACACATACATATGTCTGTATATATTACATCTGAATTCTAGTGTGAAAAGCTGCTGGACCCAAGCAAACTCTTTCCTCCTTTATAAAGTTCTGTCTTAGAGAATGGCAGGGCTCTTGAGCTTGGCATGAAATGATAAAAATAAAACTTATCACAATCAGATATATCCTGGCCCTGTGATCATGGGTAAATGACTTCATCTCTCTGAGATTCATTTCTTAAATTAAAAGTAAACTGTGATAATAATGCTTATACTACCCGAGTTACAAATTACTTCAAAGGAAAATGCAATATAAAACATGCTATCAGGATTGTAATTAAGAGTTTTTAATAAGGGTACCTTCCAGATAAGGACACTCAATTAATGAAAATTAGCATCCTCTGTGCAAATTAAAATCTTAAAGAAAGAAAGAAACCATCATTTATTAAGTACCTACTATGTGTCAGGAATTCTCCTAAAGCACTTAAACTATTTCTTCATTTGATCCTCATATCATCACTAGGAGGTACGTGCTATTATTATCCCCAAATACATGTAATGTATTGACATGATGTAATTTAATCACTTCTTTTTTTCCAGATGAGGAAGTTCAGGCTCAGAGATGGAAAGTGAATTGCTTTCAGTCACAGAGCCAGTCAATAGTAGAGTCAGGACTTGGAAATGGCACTCATTCTCCTATACCATACTGTGTCTTGCTGGGTAGAAATGTTATGAAATGAATAAGGGAAGAAAAGTTTTGTAAGAAATAAACTGTTCCAGAGACTTCTAGGGGGAGAGGAAAAAAAGAGTAATGCAATTTGCAACTTCATTTGTTTTAGTGGCAGGAAGAGAAAATGTTGGTGGTATAGATGCATCAGAAAATCTCACACAAATTGAAGGCAACTATACATTCCATTATCCTGAACTCCCACAGTAATGGGAAATGATTGTTAAAGACAGTTTCTAATATGTCACAGAAACATGAAACTGTCTTTGGGAACAAATACCCTCGATTATCAGTCTAGATAAGATAATTCTCTGATCAAAGCTTCACTATTCCTATTACTGTCTTTGCAAATGCTTTCATTAAAAGATATTAAAATACACAAAAGAAGTTTTATCTATAGAACACATTTCTCAATTTGAAGGCATGCATGACTCAGTGGAAAGTGAGTCATTAAGAAGAAAGGGAATGGGGTCAGTAAATAATAAAACCTTCTAAAATGTATTTATTTATTTATTTTTAAAGCATGCCTACGTTTGAAAATGACTCTTGGTTCTGTTGAAGGACAAATTCATTCCCAATTAAGTATTTCCAAATAGGACATCATAAATTTACTTTTAGCAAAATATATTAGAAGAGTGACAAAGAAATGAAACTTAAATTCAGCATATTTGATCTTCATATTAAAAAAAAACAAACACATTTTATTGGATTGGAATGAGGGGACCCAACTTCTTCACTATCTAACTGTGTGAAGTTAAGGAAGTCATTTCACATTTCTCATCTATACAATAAGTCCATCTAACTAAAATTATTTTAGTATATCCTGAACCTATATTCACTTGTGTCAGGGAGTTGGAAAATAGAAAAATGTCACATAGAGGAAGAAGATGAGGGGGAAAAAAAAGGTTATTGAGTATTGTTAAAAAAAAAGAGAGACTTTGTGAAGAGAAGGAAGATAGACACTCTGAAGAACAAGAAATTTCTTTTTTTTGTTAAGAATAATAAAAGGAATCCAGAGCTCCTGAGAAGTGAGTGACCACGTGCTAAGGGTCAGAGGAATAAGTCATTGTGGTCAATGACTCCTTGCTTAGGTTTACTGAGGCAATTACTTGCCAATATAACAACAACATTGGAGAGATCAGTTGATATCCTGGGTGTTTGCATCAGAGACATGACAGAACATGCTGAGATTTTTGAAAACAGATGGCTACTTTCTACTTCTGATGACTCACATGGGCATAAATGGCACTGCCAGAATAAGCCTAGAAAGCATTGCCAAATATTATTAAATAATAGGCAGGAAATTAAAACAATGGAGACACAGGAGAAGTGTTAATCAGTTCTGCTCATTGAAAACAAAAGATAGAAATATGTGTTTCGTTTTGTTTGTGTGTTTGTCTGTTTTGGCTGACTTGGGGTTAGACCAAGCCAAAGAGTTTAAAAGGAAGGATAGGTCCCATGTTCTATAATTCTTAAACAGAAATCAAATCAGCAAAAATGAGAAGCTCTCCAAAATGAAGTTTTGAATAAAAAGAGAAATAATGGAAGTGTGAACAGATAACAGAGAACCGATACCAAAATACAACATTTTAATATAAAAAAATATTTTGGAAATCCTAAAGTATATAATGAACTGAGCTTGTCAAGGAAATCTAAGAACAACATTTTTATCCTTTAGGGCTATGCTGTGGAAAAGACAAGGATCAAGGATGTATAGACTGGTGTTTGAAATTGCAAGGATTTGGGAGATGGTATGCTGCAAGAGGAAGATCATGGAGGACAATGGCACTGAATCTCAGAATCCTAGGAAGGAGTAACATTTAAGAAAACTGGAAAAGTAGCAAGGGGCTAAATTATGAAGGTATTTGAAAGAAAAAGAGAGGATTTACACATGATCCTGGATGAAATAGGTAGCTACTGTTTTTGGAATATCACTTTGATAGTTTCATGGAAGATACATTCAAGGGGAAAGAGACTTTTGGCAATGCCACCAACAAACAGACTGTTGGCATAGTCTAGGTGTGAGGCGATGAAGGTCTTCATCATGACAGTGTCAGTGTGAGAAATAAGAAGGTATATTTGAAGGTTATGAAAATAACAGGACTTTATTATTGAACAAATGTGTGTATGTGTGTGTATTGGGGAGAGTAAGGAGCTGAGAATAATACTTTTTTTTTGAGATGGGGTCATACTCTTGACAGTAATAGGGAGATTAGGAAGAAGGACAGATTGGGGGTAAATATTATATTTGTTCAATTTTGGATATGTTGATTTTAAGATGTCTACATGTCAATCAGTTTGAAATGTAGATATCTAATGGACATTTCCCCCAATCACTCCCCTGTCTCTTCTTAAAAATCCTCTGCAAAACTGGTTTCTGACATAATCATTCTACTGAACCTGCTCTCTCCAAAGTTACGAACTATGTTCTAATTGTAAAATAAGATGCCTTCTTCTAAATCCTTATCTTTCTTAACTTTTGCAACATTTGGCATAAATCACCTTACCTTCCTGGATAACTTTTCTCTTCTCTTATTTTGTCCTGTTTAACTGTTCCTTCTAAATCTCCCCTATTCACGAATCTGCTGCCAATCAAGGGTGTTCTCCACCATCTGTCCTGGTCCCACTTCTATTTTCTGTCTATATTTTCTCACTTGGTTATCATATTGTCTTCCATGGTTGAAATATTCATCTCTATGTAGGTGAGTTCCAGGTATAGGCAGGTATATGAGGCAGCTAAGTGGTATAGTGAATGAACTAGGTTTTTGTTTGTTTATTTGTTTTGGCTTTTTGAAGGGGAGAAGGTGGGGCAATTGGGGTTAAGTGACTTGTCCAAGGTCACATAGGCTAGTAAGTGTTAAGTGTCTGAGGCTGGATTTGAACTCAGATCCTCCTGACTCCAGGGCCAGTGGTCTATTCACTGTTCCACCTAGCCACCCCCATGAATGAACTGTTGGTCATGGAGTAGGGAAGCTCTATCTTCAAATCCTACGAAGTCACTTATGAGCTGCATGAACCTGGACAGGTTTAACAACTATAGTTTCCTATTCTATAAAACAGGGACATTAATAATACTTACTCCGAAGTTTTGCTGTGAGGATCAATGAGATAACTTATGAAAAGCCCTTTACAAACTTTAAAATATTGTATAAATTATAGTTCTAACAATAGTGACATGCTCTCTGGCTTTTCTTCATGCCTGGCATTCTCTTCCTCTCTGTCAACTGACTTTCTTCAAGTTTTGAAAAAAAATCCCATCTTTTACAGAAAGTCTTTTCTAACCCATCTATAATGGCAAGCAAAGTAGGAGTTTTTGCTGGTTTTCTGGATTGAGTTTAAGCCAATCAAGTGCCTTTGTTTGTGTCTTGCCTTTGATTGAATCAAGAATTTTTGATTGGAAACAGTATATAATATATTTTGTAGAAGGAGAGGAGTGTAATGGCAATGGGATTTGAAGATCTTCCATGCCCCTTGTATTGTCAAGGTAACAGGTACTTAGTATTTAATTTCAAGTTCATAATTGTGTCAAGTATTAACACCCAGAACTTGTGAATTCCACAGTGGGATGAACTTGCTGAATAGTAGAGAGGGGTGGGGCAGGGAGGAGTTAATACCATATATAAGGAGAGGCTCAGGCCTTAGAGAGAAGAGATTTTGAGAGCAGAACTTGTGGTGGCAGAACTTCTTCTGAGAGTCAGCCAGAACTTCTACTGAGGACTTCTGCAGAGAACTCTGGGGAACAAGAACTGCTGGGAGCAAGCAGCTTGGAGGCTGAGCAGCTACCATGAGTGAGGTAAGGACATCTTTGCCTGAGGGACTGTTTTGTTTTGAAGGCTTGCTAATGTGTGTGTTCACTGCATTAACTACATGGACCAAATATGTGGCTACTGTAATGACTTTGACTTTCCGCTTTTGGGACTCAGCTTTCTGGTATTTGAATAAATGCTTTGGCTCTGTCCTCCATGTGGAGAACCTGTTACATTTTGTGATTCACAATTAAACCAGCATATTTATAGTCACCATGAGCATTCTGAATATTGCACTGTTGTTACAAGGAGAGAGTGGGGAGGTCTAAAAGAAAGAATGTTTGTGATGTTGATGCTCCCTCTGTTGATCTGTGTTAAGTTCTCAGACAGCAGTCCTATCTGTTGGCCTTTATGAGTAAACTGAGCTGAAGAGCAGAAATGTGCCCACAGAAAGGAGGCTTAGCTTAAGTCTCTTTAAAGAGCTGTTAAAGTGAATTGAGATTATGCTCCTGGTAATTTGTAGAAATATTGTTGTAGGCCTGTTATGCTTTGTTTTCTTAGAAACAGAAGCTGCAGGCAGGAGCCCCAGGAGTCTGCTTTCAGGCAAAAGCAAGAAGAGCTTGGAGTAGAGCAGTTCAGTGAACTGAGACAAGGAGCAGGAACAGAGAGCTTCCTGTTTGTGAACCCAGACAAGAGTTAGGAGCGCTTGAGCCACAGAGGAGGAGCTATGGGGTTTGGAAATCAGGCTTGAATCAAGATGATAGAGGACTGTACTTGGACACTGTGCATTGATTGAGGAGATTGTGACTTACTGTGATCTCGGAGTCTATGGTATGGTACTTTCTACTATGCTTTAAGGAAATGTTGTGCTAGGGGAGACTGGGACCCACTGATTTTGGGAATGAAACGATACATACAGTGTAATGTGTTGTGCTAGGGAAGACTCAAGCCTGGGACCCCCTAATTGCATAAACAAGTATTTTGAGGAATGCTACTGGATACAATGATATTTCTATGTGCCATATGATATATTGAGTGTTATTATACACACACAGACACACACACAGACACACAGACACATACACACACACACAAAATACACATATATGTGTCTGTATATATGTATGCATTACATATATTTTGCTTAAACATGTTGATATGAATGGTATGCCTTATTGAGCAAGGTTTAGTTAATTACTGAATAAACAGTTAATTATACTATGGGATTAGACCCTTAAAATTATTCACAGCAGCAGTCCTCAAGAGTGCTGCCATGATCAGCGTTATAACTCTCTGTTTTTCCCCTCTTATTTATGATTACTTAGCATAATATATACGAATATATGAAATATAAACATATATGCAAATATGTGTTTATGTATTATACATGTATGTTTATATATACATGTGTGTATACATGTCTGCATATGCATATTTGCTTATTATTCCCTCCTCCCAGCTTTGAGGATGGAGAATATTGTTTTGTTTGTTTTTGTCTTTCTGTTTTTATCTCTTTTGGTATCCCTCGTACCCAGCACAATACCTGGCTCATAGTAGATATTCAATAAATGTTATCAACTACTAACACATGATGATAGTGATACGATAATGACCAATAGACAGATAATATCATCACCATAATTGTTATTATTTTTGTTGTTCTTTAGATATACACCTTCACTCTTCTCTCTTGAGCTGTAGTTCTGTACATCAAGTGCCTTTTGAATATTTAGAACTGGATGCTCCATAGGTATCACAATCTCAACATGTTCAAAACAAAACTCTATTCCCTTTTCCCTCCTTCTGGACTTTCCTATTTGTATTGAGGAGAGGAGAGGACAGGAGAGGACAGGAGAGAAGAGTAGAGGAGAGGAGCTACTATTCACTCACAAGTTGTGTTTGTCCTTCTTTTTGAAACACCATGACATCAGGGAGATGATGACATCACCTGCAGTTGACTTTGATTTGAGCGAGGGAGACCTGTGCAATGTTACCAGCCTCACTTTCTCCTCCAGAGACATCTGAGTCCAGTGGTCAGATATTCATTAGGGCAATTGGAGATGGCCCAGGATGCAATGGGAGACCCTGGCACTTTTAAACTAAAGTCTTTTCAGGTTCCCACTTTGAGTGAGAAAACACCCATTCAGTGAATAGGCCTCTTTAAGCAATGACTCAAGGAATGGCCCCTTTAATAAAAAAAAAACATATATATATATATATATATATATATATATATATATATACATATATGTATATGTATATTCTCCTCTCTTTCCTCTCCCTCCTTACATGGGGGTGCTATGCCCAGGGGAAGGTACATTTCAAAGCCAAATGCTGCTGTTTTCCTTTGAGGGTAATGGCTAGATTTCTTTCTCAAAGACCAAGTCTTAAACTCAGATCACTCTGGAGCTCATAGATTGAATAGGTCCCTGCCCTCCTAGAACCATGTGAATGTATATACCAAATTGTAACTGTTTTGAGGATCTTATCCTCCCAGTTTGATTTTTTTAAATAAAATGGTCATACCTTGAGTAATTACTTAAAGAGGACTATTCATTGAATGAGTGTTATCTCACTCGAAGTGAAAAACTGAAAAGACCATAGCTTAAAAGGGCCAGGGTTTTCCACTGCATCCTGGCCCATCTCCAATTGCCCTAATGATGTCATGATCCTCTTTGAGAACAAAAACAAACACACAACAGCAATTTGTATCAAAAGCAACATCATACTCCCAACCTCCCTGGTTCTTAACCTTGGGGTCATCTTTGACTTCTTTTTCTCTCACTCCACAAATCCAATCATTTGTCAAATCTTTTTTTCCCCTAAACATTTCTTCTAGACTTTCTTTCTCTCACCTCAAACAACCGCCATCTTACTTTAGGTTCACATCACCTCCTGACCAGACTATTGCAATAGTCTATTATTTGGTTTCCTTGACTCAGTTCTCTCTGAACTCTTTAATGCCCTTCCTTCAACTGCCAAAGCGGTTATTTTAAAAACTTGGGTGTAATCTTGTCATCTTCCTTCTCAAAAAATTAGAGTAACTTCTATTACCTTCATGATAATGTCTGCTGTTGTTCTGCATTTAAAGATCTTCACAATCTGACTCCCTCCTACTTTTCAAATTTTTTGTAACATTCTGCTTCTATCCTTGTAGTCTACCATTCATTAATACAGGAAGACATTTTTTTGCTCACCTGTGAAGCTCCACCTCTGCTCTGATGGCTTTTTCACTAATTGATGCCCACTCTTGGAACACTCAGTTTTCTAACTCCTGATTCTTAGGATTCCTATATCCTTTATGGATTTAATTCATGGGTCATTTCCTTGAGGATAATTGTCCAGATCTTCCAGATGCCAGTACAATCTCTTCCAAGGTTACCTTCTAGCTACTTTATTTATTTTCTATATTGTGATTTGTAAATATTGCTCCTACCCATTAGGACCTAAGGTCTTTGAAGTCAGGGGCTATTTTTGTAAACTATGCTCCTCAGTCCATCAGATTCCTTTGGATGACCTATAATTGTGTTAATCTGTAATCTGAAGCCATATAAAAGTGTATTTTAGTTTAAGTGGGTGATGGGATACAGGGGAAGGGATAGCTATGATTTTATTTGGATTATATTTGTGGTACAGGGACTTCCTGGTGAGGAAATTGTTATCAACACAATCCACAGTTCTTCTGCAATTCATAATCTAAAAAGAAAACAAATATTGCCTACAGACTTAGATAAACTAAGTAGGTTATTCAGAGTCATAGAGACAATCTATGAAAGAAATGGAATTTGACCCTAGGTTTTCTTAAAGTCGTGTTAAGCATTCTCTCCATTACATCATGCTACCTATATACAGGATGATAATATCAGTACTCCCCAAATACCATAACAGATTCATGGGGGATAAATGTAAAGACATGTTTAGATCTAAAAAAAAATCCAATGCACAAACTAAAAAGGTGATGAGACATAATTAAACCATAATAGTTATCATTTATATAACTCCTACTATATGCAATGCACTGTTCTAAGTGCTTTGCAAACATTACATTATTTGATCCTCACAATGACCCTGGAAGGTAGATTCTATTACTATCCTTACAATGCAATTTGAGAAAACTAAGGTAGATAAAGGTTAAATGACTTGCTCAGGGTGACACAAGTACTTAAATATCCAGGGAAACATTAGAATCCATGTCTTCATGAACCTGGAAGCATTTTCTATAGAAATTAATTGATGACCTTGCTGATTGGAAAACTAAATATGAATCAACAATGAGACAGTGAAGTTAAAAAAACTGATGCAATTTTGGGACCATATTAATAAAAGCACAATCTCCAGAAAAATGGAGTTGAATGGCCTGCTGTATTTTGCCCAACTCAGATCACACATGGAATATTGTGTTTAATTCTTGAAAATACACAAGAAGAAGAACATTGACAAAAGGCAGAACATTCATAGGAGAATATCCAGAATTCTAATGAACCTCAGATACATGGTCTTTGATGTTGAACTGAAGAAATTGATGATTTTTCACTTTGGGGAAAAAAGACGAATGGGGGAGGGAGAGGGAGGCATCATAGCTCTCTCCAGATATTTTCAAATTTGCATTTAGTAGTGTTAGACTTGCACTACTTGGTAGCTGAAATCACACAAAGAAAGGTTGTAAAGTTATAAAGAGAAACATTTAGAAACAATATTAGAGGAGATGAAAATTCTAAAAAAGTTATCCAAAAGTAGAACAGGATACTTCAAAAGATAGCGGGTTGGGCGGAGCCAAGATGGCAGCATAGGAGCAGCAACATATCACAGTTCTCACATAGCCACCCCAAAATACCCATAAAATATGACGCTAAACTAAACCTAGAACTCCAAAATGCACACAAATATACTTTCCACTAAAGTCAGCTTGGCTATGAGGAACAATATAAGCACTGGGAACCGAAACCAGCCCGGCCTGAAGCCCTGGCTGAGCCTCGGGGGTGGCCGGACTAGAGGAGCCAAGGAGCCTAGGGGGAGCGGATTGGTGTCAGCTGGGGCAGTGTTCAGAACTAGGTCAGTGGAACTTGGGAGGTCTTGGGAGAAAAGCAGTCTGGCTATAACACCTCCAGGATGGGAAAGCAAAAGGCAAAGGTTTTGCACCCGCCTCCGCATTGCAGCTTCCACACCCTTGGCCTGTAGACTACAGGAGAACTAAGCAATCATTCAGAGGCCAAGTGCTCTCACGTTGAGCAGCCTAGATCCAGAATGTGGTCTTGGGCACTGGTCCTGTGAGTCTTCTTTATCCAGTGAGCTGGAAGTGGGAAAGGGACCCAGCACCTTCCTGAGAGCTACGGCAGCCGGGAGGACCCCAGTGATTTGGGACACAGCTTTCCCTTCTGGAAGCAGAGCCCCACAGAGATTTAAAAAAAAAAATCACGGACTGACCAACCATGAGTAAGAATAAGCATAAGAAGCAGGGTAAGTACAGCAACTAAACCCTAGATTCCTTCTTTGAAGAAAAGTAGGACCAAGGCAGAGAGCCACAGGACAGCACAGCCAGAGCTCCCCCACCAGGGGCTTCCAATAAACATGAAGATTGCCTTAAAGCTAGAGATCAGCTGAAGAAGGATTTTGAAAACCAAATGAGAGAAGTATAAGAAAAATTGGGAAGGGAAATAAGAATGTTGCAAGAAAATCATGAAAAGAGAGTTAGCAATCTGACTGAAGAAATCAATACCCTAAAAAATAGATTAACTCAAATGACAAAAGAGGCTCAAAAAGCCAATGAGGAGAAAAATGCCTTAAAAAGTCAACTTTGCCAGTTGGAGAAACAATCCCAAAAGCACTCTGAAGAGAATAATTCTGTCAAAATTAGAATGGAGGAAATGGAAGCAAATGACTTCATGAGAATTCAAGATACTATCAAACAGATCCAAACAAATGAAAAAATAGAGGGCAATGTGAAATATCTCCTTGAAAAAAAACACTGACCTGGAAAACAGATCCAGGAGGGACAACTTAAAAATTATTGGACTACCTGAAAGCCATGATCAAAAAAAGAACTTAGAAAGCATCTTTCAAGAAATTCTCGAGGAAAATTGCCTGCATATTCTAGAACCAGAGACCAAAATAGAATTTGAAAGAATTTACCGATCACCTCCTGAAAAAGATCCCCAAAAGAAAACTCCTAAAAATATTATAGCCAGGTTCCAGAATCCCCAGACCAAGGAGAAGGTATTGCAAGCTGCCAGGAAGAAACAATTTGAATATTGTGGAAA
>CM053582.1:151141358-151159280 GCA_028627135.1 Pseudochirops cupreus | reverse complement strand
ATTCACATCTATATCAGTATATTTATATTTTCTTCATCTACTGTGTTCTCTTTTCATAGGTTCTTTCCCTCTTTCTAAAAAACAAATTGTTTCCTGATAGCCACTTACATTGACTATTGTTCAATTATGTTTTTAGTTCTCATTCGCCCAATTGTCTTGATCAATTTAGATAAAGAGGAATCTGAACACTTTCAATAGCTTTCTATGCCTATTTGATGAGTGGGATTGCCAAAGAAGGGGGTCTTTGAAGACTCCACCCAAGTTAATTTTGTTCCCTCCAACTTGTGATTTTATTTATTGTGGGGACTTCCAGAAGAGTAGCCTCCCCACTACAAATTTCAACTTATCTGTAATATATTGTGACAGAGAGTTGTCTGATATTCAGAGAGGTTAAGTAATATCTTTAGCTGTGCACTTAGTAATTAATTAATAAATAATTAATAAGAACCAGGACATGAACTGTGGTTTCCTTGATTTCCAAGTTTATCTTTTCTGCACTAAGCTATACTGCCCTTAGACAACTATCCAATTATTACCACTGTCCACAAGCACACAAGTCTCCTTTTCATCCTTCTCTCTGCCTTATTATCTTTTTTTCCAATATCCCATACCTCCTCCATCATCATATCCAGTTCTCATTACTGCAGCCTTAGGGTGCCAATTTCCTTTACAAAAATGGAATTTCTAATAACTGAATGTGAATTTATATACTTCAGATTTTCCTAGTGTGTCCTGTAGACAACACTTCCATGAAAACATGCAGATCTTCCCCTGTCAGTGTATGTACTGATCGTCTTTGGTCTTTGATATATTTCTCATTGAAATGCTGCAGGGAGTATTATGGTACTGGTTACATCCCAACATAAAGCACTGAGCTCATGCTAGGTCATGACCAGAGGGAGAAACTAACGAACAAACACTTCTGCTTAGAAAACAATCCCTTTACTCAAAGCTGGTCATGGAAGCCATATCCTGTCAAAAATAATGGGCAAGGAAGCTGGGTTTAGAGTGGTGTTTTTTTTTCTTTTTCTTTTTTCATGTGCAGCATCACATGGGGTATTTTAATGTCCAAGAAAATGGCTTCAAAATTCCACAGATAATATGGTTTGGAGATGTGGTTCCAGAAAACCCACATGATGGGAGTGCAGGCTGATTGCATTTTATTTATATGAGAAATTTAATGTTTTCCATTATGTCTATATCATCCCAAAATGAGAGGGAATTGCTCAGCAACTACAGCCTGAGTAGCATCACAGTGGCAAGATTGCATGACTCCCCAGGTTTTTGAACTGTTACAAATGAGAATACACAGGGGAGAGGCTCACCAGAGGACCAAGCAGCTGAGGTTATCATTTTTCCCTTTTGAAGTTTGAGCCATATCTTTTTCTCATTACCATCATTACTTTGAAATATGATTTTTTTCTAACTGTAATTTTCTAGAACAAAAGGGATAATACTGTATTTCAAAAGCTTTACTGTGAAATTAAACCTTTGAACTACTGTGAAGGAAATTATTCCCTCAAGGCTGCAAGACTTAAAGGTTATTAAAAATTTAATTTTAAAGATGGCACCCAGAAAAAAAAAAGTGTAAACGCTACTTAGTGCCCAGGTTGCCTAACTGAATAACTCCCATTACTCCTCAGTTTTAAATAATCTGGAAATAAGAACCAATAAAATCAATAGTCCCTCCCCCATACACTTTTTTGGTCTTTTTCCTTGTGGCAAATAAGTATATCAACAGATGCCTGACCCTGGTCATTAATGCCATTTGTTTTCTGCTAGAAATAGGCATTACAGTTACTCATTTCTATCTCTTCATTTTTCTCCAGTATAACATTGAAAGACATCTATTACAGCAAAGCTAATCTGATCTCTGTATGTGCTAAATGCCTTATTATTGTGGTAACAGAAAGGTAGACATTTTGCTAATATTGTTCTACATGACCCTTTCTCCATGCCTTTTCACATTATCTTTTTTTTCCTTCCTTCCTTCCCTCTTTCTTTTCTATTTCCATTTACAGAATATAATAGATAATATGAATAGCATTAATTATATATTACACAATATATAATTGTATAGCAATAATATATTATATAATTAATATGATAATAATTGATCTATATCTAGGAAAGAATCCACTTCCCCATCAATTTGTTGAACTCTTCCTTTTCTATCAAGATCCTGCTCAAGTGTAAGACCTGATGTGATCACAGGATTTAGAATTTGAAGGGATCAACTAGTCAAATTCTCACATTTTAAAGATGAAGAAATATTGACCAAGCTGACTCAGTGAGTTGTTTGTGGTGTCACAGGTGAAAAGAAACACAACTCAATTTTGAATCTCGTTCTGCCTGTTGTTGTTGGGTTTTTTTTCCCCCAGCAATCTTTATATGATTGTATGCCCCTAGAAAACCTTTACTGAGGAAAAGACTAGAATCAATAGATGGAAGTCATACAAAAATGAGGGAGGGAGAGTTTTCTAAAAATTAGAGTTGTTCAAAAATGGAATTCAGATTGTTTGGGGAGGACAACCTAGAGAAAGGTATAAAATCAAAAGTATCATGATGAGAAAGTATAGATCATGTCTGGGAAACAACCACCAACTTAAATCCAATTCAACAAATATTTATTAATCAGTTACTATATTCAAGAATCTATGATAGGGGGAACACAATATATGTTTTATGCTTAAGGAACTTAACAGGTAAATGAAACAGGTAATATATGCCCACAAATAAATATAATTGAAGGATATAAGGGAAATTGCAATAAATGCACAGATAGGCACTGGAAATTTATTGTGAGAAACATAGGGAGATTACCTTCTGCTTTTTGTCATTTCTTATAGATGTTACATTACTGTTTTTTATGGTACCTTCTCATATCCTTAGGTTCACTGATTAGTTTAAAAGGATCCAAAAGTTATCAACTTAAATAAATTTGTTCAATTGTATTTCAGTAATGTCTGACTCAGTGATACATTTGGAGTTTTCTGGGCAACTATTCTGGAGTGGTTTGCCATTTCCTTCTCCAGCTGATTTTTCAGATGAGGAAACTGAGACAAGTAGTGCTAAAGTAGACTTTCCCAGAATCACTGAGAAGTGTGTGAGATCAGATATGAGCTCAGGAATATGAATCTTCCTGATTCCAGGCTTGACGCTCTCTCCAGTGTGCCACCCAGCTGCTCATTTAAAGAAATATTAGATGCCAAATAGTGATCATTTACTGGTGTGGAAGTAATGTATGTAAAGTAAACATGAATATCTCTAAATAATATCTTTAAGACTTCTCAAAGGTACCAGTAGTTAATGGATATGTTTATGAAAAAATCAATAGTAATAATTAAATATAATAATCTTCATTTTATAGTATTCTTTTATAGTTTATAGTATATATATATATATATATATATATATATATATATATATAGTATACTTTTACAAAGTATTTTCCTCACCAAAAATCCTAATAACATGGGGCTATTAATACCCTTAATTAATTATTACCCCATCTTATAGATGAGGAAGCTACATCTCAGAAGTGGAAAAAAGCACTTTTCAAAGCTGCAATTTGAACACCATGCTCTTTACCCCAAATCCCCTATTCTTACAACCTTTCCAGTCTACTTCTGGATCTCTCCAGCTCAGAACATAAAGATGTCACTGAGGAGCTACCTTGCATCCAATAGTAATTAGTACAAACCTGCTTTTCTCCTTAGAAGTCTCAGGAATTCCTTCATTTTCTTCTCCATTAAATTGCTAGAACAGAGTAAGGCAAGGCTACACTCCATGCTCCAGTCTAAGTGATAATTGCAAGGAATATGCAATGTGGGTAGCAAGCAATTAGTTATTAACTTGGCTTGAGCTTTTCTAAATGCCTAATATATCACTTAAAATGAATTCTCTCATTAACCTTAAGCATGCCAACTTGTCAAATTCTAAAGACCAAAACAAGGTCCTCCACAAAAAATGGGTCTGACATAATTTTACTTCCCCAGCTTTGCCAATTAGTCTATAAATAACACATTTTTGAACACACTTCAGCATCCTGAAACACCAGAATAGCTAAGTAAATTTAAAGAAAGGGAGAGGAAACAGACTTTTCTCTTCTTATCAGGGATATCCAAACAATAATAGGGAAGAGTGTCAGAATCATCAGATCCCATTTCATTTCCTTCTGAATTGATCTGTCCTCATTCACTCAGAGTGCTTTTCTCTGGATATGTGTTATGCCTTCTCAATAATATATTAAAATTGGAGCTTTTGAGAGTCTATGCTTTAACCTAAAAGGGACAACAATGCTGAGACTTCTCAGAACCATCTCAGTAAATGGATGGATCTTTGCAGAATCACAAAAGGCATGGTACAGCATAACCTTTCAAACTATGGAACACAGAATACTTGCACTTTAAGGGACCTTAGAAATTATATAGCAAGGAGGTACCAGAAGAATTTGAAATCAAATCTCCTTTCATTCCAAGCCCAGTAATAATTCCATTTCACTGCACTGCATCTAATGGAAAAGAAAGGGTAGATACAAGAAATAGCAAGAAGGGAGAATTAATAGAAATTAGAAACCCCCTGGATATGAAGGGAGGCAAAGTATAAATTAGAGAAAAAAATAGTAAATATAAAGCATTGTGTGTGTGTGTGTGTGTATATATATATATATATATATACATATATATATATATACACACACACACACACACACACACACACACACACACACACACACAGAGAGAGAGAGAGAGAGAGAGAGAGAGAGAGAGAGAGAGAGAGAGGTGGATGATAGAGAGATAGATAAATCATTCTTGACTCCAGAGAGCAGTATTTGCAGCAAAGTAAGGTTTCCTCTAGCCTAATTACAGCTATATTTCTTGAACGATATTCTAACAATTTGAAATACAACCAATAGAGTAGGATCTTTTTAGTTCCTTGACACCGGAAATAATCAATAGTAGGCTAAATGATTAATTTCATGGATACCATAGACATGATTTTGTGAGTCTGTTAGAGAGAATGGATTCTATGATTTCTAAGATCCCTTAATACTTTGAATACCTATGATTCTGTTATATTAATTTTAATCTTGAGAGTATCAATGATCATTTCTCTCTAGAGAACAAAGACCCACATAGGGCAGTTCCCTTATTTTGCATGCGATGAAAATGAAGCTCACAGAAGTTATCTTACCCAGAGTTATATGTCACTTAGGAAATAAACATCAGAGGAAGGATTTGAATCATGGTCTTCTGACTGCAGTGTCTTTTACCATTGACTATAACATATTATATTCCTTCCTCTAGTACACAAGTATGTTTTGACCTTATGTCACTAAAATGTAATTTTAATTTCTAGTCTCAAAGTTTCTTTCATGTAAAGAGAGTGAGAATCATAGTAGAAAGAATGGAAAACCAGGAAACCCGACACCTGGATTGGAATGTCAGATGAAACTAGATATCTGTGGAACACTGAACGTATCATTTAACCACTTACTTTATTCATTGAAAAAATGAGTGACTTACACTACATGACTTTAAGATTCCTTCTAGCTCTGAACAGCTATGATTTTATTTTAGAAGACTTCCCTTTCCTTCCCTTCTTTTCACCTTTCCCTTCCCATCTGCCTTCATTTCCCTTCTCCACTCCCTTCTCCTTTCCCTTCCCTTCTCCCTTCCCTTCTCCCTTTCCTTCTGCCTTCCCTTCCTTTTTCCCTTCCCTTCCCTTAGAATCTAAGAATGTCATAAATGAAAGTAAAAGGAGAGTCAGTGATAATTTAATCAAACCTTTATCTGGGCAGAAATACCTGCTGAAAATTATCCTGACAAACGGTCTTGCCATCTCTTCCTTGAAGACCTCTAATAAAAGACAGTCCATTCCCTCCTAGTGTAGCAATATATTTTCAGATAGCTCTAATTATTGAGGGGTATTTCCTTATTTTGAGCTGAAATTTGCCTCTCCACAGCTTCTGAATTGGATATTGGTTTAGTTTGTCAGCTCCTGTTTCTCAGTAATGCACAGCTACATTTTCTTGTTTGAAGACACATACTAAATTTTATGCAGTTTGAAACAGCTTTAGCATCAGTGCTGCTCACCTGGGATCTAGATAACAAGATATTTTCTCTTGTCACTCTCTAACATCTTCAATCCTTACTTTCGAAAGCTGTGATACATGTAATATCTAGTGTATTAAACTTTATGACTGAAAATTATCTAATAGACATCAATCTTTACCATCTAGGTCATAAAATAGGAGCCTCTTGGTTACCATTTTAGAAGCAATATTTTGTTCATACAAAATACTTTGGAATAAGTTGCTTAGCACTTAAAATTTAAGGCCACAGGGGGGATAGTAATTGGCATTTGAGTTCAAATGTTGAATAGGAACAGAAAGATTAAAATTGTGAGAAGTAAAAAGCACTAGACTCAGAGTCTGGAGACCTGCATTCCAATCCTTAGTCCATCAGAAATTAGCATACTTTTGATCATAACAATTATTTGTTTTTCTCTTCCTAAGTCTTCTCATCTGTACAATTAATTGTATTGGAAAAAATGTTTGTAGGTCAAATACACTCCTCTCCTCCCTCCCTTCCCTTTTGCATCCCCTCCATTCCCCATCCCTTCCCTCCTTTCCCTTCCTTTCCCTTATTTCTTTTCTTTATTATCCATCTATCCTATTTACCTGCCTTTATCTTTATATACCTGTCCCTTCCATTTCTGAGTCTTGAAATTTTCGATTCATACAATGAAAGGAAAGAGGGAATGAAATCAGAATATAATTCCCTCAATTAAGGACAAGAAAAAAAATAGCTAATGGTTCTTATTGTAGCTGTTATTCAAAGATTTCATTTGTTGCTTATGACTTCCCCATCTTCAATAAGTAAGTTCAGTTTGTTAAAGAAGATGGAAGATGGTGGAGAGAGGGCAGAAAAGCCTATCTGAAATAACAAAGTGTTCAGATTATTACACTGTAATCCCATTTGACCTGCAAATCCCCAAACCTGAATTTAAGCTTTAGCACCCCCCCCCCATTAAGGATATCTCTAATATCCTGAAACTTTGGGACTTTAATTAAACTAGGGAATTACAATCTCAAACCAAGACTCTTTTTTAGGATTTTATTGATATAAACTCCAACAATGTCTGTTCATCATTATCATATAGAGTTGTGATTACAAAACATATTTGATTGAGCAACCCAGTATTTTAGCTGACATATGCAAATTTGATCTTTATTAATTTTATAGTGTAATTTTTGGATAATAAAACCTAAAAAACATAAATTTTAAAAGGATGAGAGTAAAGATAAAATAGTATTTGATCCCAGTATCACTAGGGAGCCACAAGGTTTTATTTACTAGTATAGTGATATTCTCAAACTTGTACTTTAAAAATCACTTTGGCAGCTATTTGTAACATGAATTGAAGATAGGAGAGTCTATAGGGAAGGAGGCAAATCACAAGGCTATTGAAATAATTCATGAACAGAACGAGAAGGGCCTGAAGTAACATACTGGCTGTTAAAGTAAAAAAAGGGGGAAGATGTGACAGATATTATAGAAATGGCAATGACCAGCTTTGTCAAATTCCCATGTGGAATGAGAATGAGGAATGCAAAGAATCTAAGGTTCTGAACTTGGGTGACTGGGAGGATGAGGATGATGATGATGATGATGATGATACACCTGATGGGATTAGTGACATTCTGAAAAAGAGATTTATAGAGGACAGGAGAAAGAAAAGAACAATGTAATAACATTTCCAATGCAATTTGCAACACCATCCTTTTATGGATGTTCTATGACATTCATTTTATCCCAAGGGGTTAAAAAAAAAAAGAAAAGAAAATTGAGAACTCTGCGCCCATTAATATAGATCCATCTAACAGGCTTTGCAGCCAGAGGGAGAATGTGGCTACATTGCCTTTGTTTTTTGTTTTTTTTTTTCCCCCAACAACACTTGAAGCAACTTTTGCTGCATCTTCTTAAGTTGACATGATTGCATCCTTCATGAGGGGCCTACATAAAGCCACATAAGGCCTGTTTGTATGGGGGGCATCCACCAGACACATACAGGAGCAGAGAAGGGCAAGTTGGAAGATTAAAGTGAAAAAGATGGTGTGTTTGTGTGGGAGACAAACCCTGGGATTGATGTCCCTCCAAGTCTGGAACATGATGCATCTTCTCACAGGTTTCTCACTCATCTCATTGGGTTGTTGTGTCATAGTTCCTTGAGAACTTGGACTCAACTTTGAAGACAAAAGACCTAGAGAGTACCTGTTTTATATTTGAAAATTAGAAGGGATTTAAAAGATAATTTCCAAATAATAGAGATGATTTTTTAAGTTTCCATAATAGGACAGTGTAATTCGGGGTAAAAATGAAAAGAACTCAAACTATGGAAAATGACTATGAATTATGAATGAATGAAGGGAATAAGGGAATAAGCCCAGGGGCCCTGGCAGAAGCTTCGCCAAGCTTCAAAAGCTGTCGTTCATCCCTTAATGTTTGACTATTAAATGCTTTGGACACTTGAGAAGCTTCTTCCAAAGATACTCTGCCATCTTGGGAGAGTCACTAACCCTTTCTGAGTCTGTTTCCTCATTCAAAAAATGAGAGATTTCTAAAAGCTGGTATTTAACCAGTTTTCCCCCTTAAACATTCTCTGAATCAGAGAAAATTACCCAGGCTGCTTAATCTATGGTCCTCTGCTTCATCTAGAAACACTGTTCTCCAAGTGGTTAAGTTGGTTGAGTTGCTCTCAAAGTTTGACCAACAAATCTAAGGTGATATCTGTTCTCGGGATAAGAATCCAACTAGCTAGGTGTGTTGTGTCTGAACCAGCGGAAAATAGAGAAGATAATTAGCAAAGCCCTCTCTTCTTTATGAAAATGTATGCCTCCACCCTCAGCTTCCTTATTTTGGAGGGCATACCAAGAAAACTGGGCCTTGGGCTTGCCTGGAGCTTCTCCATTCTGAAATGCCTCAGGCTTCCCTTACTGCAAAAAGAGGAGAAAAAAAATAAAATTAGCTCATATCTGCAGAATCTACTGGAACAACAGGACCATAAACACCTGAGTTTCTATTAATAAATGTCCAATGAATATATGCTGTACTTTGGCCTATGTTTCCATAACAAAATTAGAAATCACCCCCAGATCTCCTTCTCTACACATAAACTTTGGATTTTAATGAGTGTTAGTGAAATAAAGTCATTAAACAGAATAAAACAATGAAGCCACATTCTCATTAGACTCCTATCATTTTCCTCCAGGTTTATATTTCTCTGAGGTATAGTGTTATTTTCAGAAATGCACAAGATTTTTTCTACTTTCTTCTACATCAGAGTGCCCATTGAGTCTCAAAAGAGATATAATCTTTTTCACACAACAAATAAGGGCTATCAGAATCTGAATTACTTCCTATAATACTGGTACTTGAACCAAAGATTAACTGAAAAATTGAAGGATAAGTTGGTAATATTGTTTTTATTCTTTGCCATGAATCAAACATTGTCCATAGTTAGAATATTATTTAAATTCTATTATTTTGTAATTGTAGAAAAAATAATATCCCTTATTTATCAAATATTATTTTTCAATAACGTTTTAATTCCACAGTATTATTGCATCACAGATCGTTTAGAATCTTTGTACTTTTCATCTAATGTTTAGGGAATTTGTTGAAACAATCATATGTAAAATTTTAAAGCAAAATATTATACATGTGCCCCTGCTACTATTACTACTACTATTAATAATGACAGTAATGTTAATAACAACAATAATATAATTTATATAACACTAAGTTTTGCAAAGTGAGGAAACTTCAGCTGAATTAAGTGACGTCTGCAGGGTCTTATAGCCAATAGGTGTCTGATGCCAGTTGTCAATTCTAGGCCTTCTCACTCCAAGTACAGTGATCCAGCAACTATGCCAGCTGTTTCCTAAATGTAATAGATGTATAAAATGTTATTTTCTCTATTTTTTAGCTTCATTATCAAAAATATCTTCATTACAACTTGCTATATGAGAGTTACTAATATGAGAAGAAATGTTGGACATGATATCAGAAGTTTGAGGTTCAAATTCCAGGTCTGAATAACATATCTATGTGATTATGTAAAGATTATTTAATTCCTGTGAAGTTCAGTTTTCTCATCTGCAGGTTGAGGACAGTTATTCTTCTTCCCCGATCTTCCTCTTTGGCTTGTTGTGAAGAAAGCACTTTGTGAAGTGTAAAGTCAAAAGCGAATATACCCAACCTCTCCCTCTCTCTCTCTCTCTCTCTCTCTCTCTCTCTCTCTCTCTCTCTCTCCATGTAATTCTCAACATGTAACTTGAAAAAAAGAAAATATTTAGTATATGTATATATAGTAAATATTACTATATATACATATAGTAAATATATTATATGTAAATATAGTAAATATTTACTATATATACATATTTACTATATGTATATATAGTAAATATTTTCTTTTTTTTCAAATTACATGTTGAGAATCTTCAACATTCACTTTTATAAGATTTTGAGTTTCAAATGTTTTCTCTCTCCCTTCCTCCAATCCACCTACCCCAAGATACCAAGCAATCTGATATAGGTTATACATGCAAAATCATGTAAATATATTTCCAATTAGTGATATTGTGAAAAAAGAATCAAAACAAGGAAAAGATGCAAAAAACATAGTGAAAATGATATGATTCTATCTGCATTTAGACTCCACTTTCTCTAGCTGAGGATAGCCTTTTCCATCATGAGTGTTCTGTAATTGTCTTGGATCATTGTATTGCTGAGAAGAGCTAAATTGATTGGCATTGATCATTGCACAATATAGCTATTGCTATGTACAATGTCCTCCTAGTTTGGCTTACTTTACTCAGCATGAGTTCATTTAAGTCTTCCCAGGTTTTTTTTTTTCCTGAAATCTGCCTGCTCATCGTTGCTTATATCATATTGGTATTCCATTACATTTGTATACCATGACTTGTTCAGCCATTCCCCAATTGATATGCAACCACACAATACCTAATTCTTCACCAACACAAAAAGATCCGTTTTAAATATTTTTTGCATGTAAGCCCTTTCCCTCTTTTTTATGATCTCTTTGGGTTACAGACCTAGTAGTGGTTTTGCTGGATAAAATGGCATGTACAGTTTGATTGCCCTTTGGGCATAGTTCCAAATTACTCTCCAAAATTATTGTTTCAGTTCACATGTACATCAAACGTGCATTAGTGTTCAAATTTTCTCATATCTCCATCAATTATCATTTTCCTTTTCTGTCATATTAACCAATGGGATAGGTGTGAGATAATACCTCAGAGTTGTGTTAATGTACATTTCTCTAGTCAATAGGCATTTAGAGCATTTTTTCATATGATTATACATATCTTTAATTTCTTCATCTGAAAAGTCCCTGCTCAAATCTATTGACCATTTATCAATTGGGGAATGTTTTGTATTCTCATAAATTTGACTCAGTTTTCTATATATTTGAGAAATGAGGCCTTTTTCAGAGATATTGACTGTAAAAATTGTTTCATATCTTTCTGCTTCCCTTCAAACTTTGTTGCATTGATTTTGTTTGTGCAAAAAATTTCACATAATCACAATTATCCATTTTTCATTTCATAATGTTATCTAATTTTTGTTTGGTCAAAACTTCTTCCTTCTCCATAGATCTGAAAGGTAAACTATTTCTTGTTCCCCTTGTTTTCTTGCCCATGAGCAGCTTATATTTATTCCAAATATTTCAATTTGACTTTATTTATGTGAAAAAATGTTTTGTAATTGTGTTCATGTAATACATATATATGTATGTCTATGTGTATATATGTATATATATTTATATATGCATACATACATACACACACAAAATTTTCCTAGGTTTTCTTTAAAAATAGACTCCTAAATATTTTATATTGTGTATAATTATTTAAAAAGAAATTTATCTTTTTATCTCTTTTTGCTGAGCTTCATTGGTAATATATAGAGATGCCAAAGATTTTTGAAGGTTTATTTTGTATGCCTCAACTTTGTTAATTTCAAGTAGATTTTTTTGAGTTGTTATCTCTAGGATTCTCTAAGTATGCCATCATATCATCTGCAAAGAATAAGAAATCTGTTTTCTCATTGCCTAGTCTAATTCTTCCATTTTTCTTCTCTTTTTTTCTAAAGCTAACATATCTAGTACAATATTGAATAATAGTGGTTATAATAAGCACATTGTTTCACTCTTGATCTTTTTGGGAAGGCATTTAGCTTATGCCCATTACATGTAATGCTTGCTGATGGTGTTAGATAGATGCTACTTATCATGTTAAGGAAAGTTCCATTTATTCCTACACTCTCTAGTGTTTTTAATAGGAATGGATACTGTATTTTGGTCAAGAACTTTTTCTGCACCTACTGAAATAATCATATGTATTCTGCTGGGTTTTTTTTTATAGATATGGCCAATTATGGTAATAGTTTCCCTAATATTGAACAAGCCCTGTGTTCCTGGTATAAATACCATCTAGTCATAGTATAATATCCTAGTAACAAATTGCTATAATCTATTCACTGATATTCTATTTAAAATTTTTCATGAATATTCATTAGGAAAAGTGGTTTATAATTTTCTTTCTCTGTTTTGTCTCTCCTTGGTTTGGGAGTCAGCACCACATTTGTGTCATAAAAGGAATTTATTAGAACTCCTTCTTTGCCTAATTTTCCAAATAGTTTATATAGTATTAGAATTAATTCTTCTTTAAATATTTGATAGAATTCACTTTTAAATACATTCTGCCCTGGGGATTTCTTTTTTTTAAGGAGTTCATTGATGTCTTGTTTAATTTCTTTTTTTTCTGAAATGCAGTTATTTTTGTGTGGGTGTTTTGTCCCACTGAGAAAAATGTACATTCCTTTCCATCATGATTCAGTTTTCTCTAGGCGTTTGTATCTAATTTTTCTAAAGTTCTATTCACCTCCTTAACATCTTCCTTCTTTATTTTGTGGTCAGATTTATCTAATTTTGTGAGCAAGAGGCTAAGGCTCCACATTAGTAGAGTTTTGCTGTCTATTTCTTCCTATAACTCACTTAACTTCTCCTCTAAGAATGTGTAAGCTATACTACTTGATGCATATATATTTAGTAATTATATTACTTCATTTTCTGTGATACCTTTTTAATAAGATCTAGTTTCTTTTTTTGTCTCTTTTACTTCAATCTATTTTTGCATTGTCTAAGATCAGAATTGCTCACCCTCCTTTCTTTTATTTTTGTGAACTTCAGTTGAAGCATAATATATTCTGCTCTAGCTTTTAATATTTTCTCTGCATGTATCTTTCTACTTTACATATATTTCTTGTAAACAGAGGATTGTAGGATTCTGGTTTTTATTCCACTCTGCTATTCATTTTTGTTTTATGTGAAAGTTCATTTATAATTATGATTACATTTATAATATATGATTTATAATTTACAATTATAATTATATATTTCCCTCCCTCCTATTTCCCCCACTTTTCATACTTTACTCTCCTTTCACCCTATCTTTCCTTACAATTGCTTTTTTGTTTTTTCTTCTGACAGGTACCTTCCCCAATCTGTTCACATTTCTATTAATCCTACATCCCTTTTCTTTCCCCTTTCCCCTCCTGCTTCTCTATAAAGATAGATTTATTTACCCAACTGAGTGTGTGTGTGTGTGTGTGTGTGTGTGTGTGTGTGTGTGTGTGTGTGTTATTCCCTCCTTGAGCCACATCCAATGAGCAAGGTTCAAACAATGGTTGTGCCCTCCCTTTCCCCCCTCTATTGTAATTGGTCTTTTCTGCCTCAATGTGATGTAATTTACAGTATTTTGCCTCCCCATTCCTCTTTTCCACTACATTCCTTTCTTTCATCCCTTAATTTTTTTATATCATCACATCAAAGTCAGGTTATACCCACACCCTCTGTGTATGTATGCCCCTTCTAACTACCCTAATAAATATCCAGTTCTGCAAAGTTACATGTATCAACTTCCTGTGTAGAGATGTAAACAGTTTAACCTTATTTAATACCATGTTGTTGTTGTTATCTTTGCTTTTCAGTTTTTTATGCTTCTCCTGAGTCTTGTATTTAAAGATCATTTTTTTTTCTGTTTAGCCCTGGTCTTTTAATCAGAAAATTTTTAAAGTTCCCTATTTCATTAAATATCCACAATTTCCCCTGAAAGATTATGCTCCATTTCAATGGGTAGTTGATTCTTGGTTATAGTCTAAGCTCCTTTGCCTTCAAGAATATCATATTCCAAGCTTTCTGATCCTTTAATATAGAAGATGCTAAATCCTATGTAATTCTGACTGTGGTTCCTTAATATTTAAATCATTTCTTTCTGATTGCTTGCAGTATTTTTTTAATTTCTTTTACTTGATGGTTCTGGAATTTGGCTACAATATTCCCTGAAGTTTTCATTTTGGAATCTTATTCAGGAGATGATCAGTAGATTCTTTCAATGACTATTTTATTTTCCAGTTCTAGGATATCAGGGCAGTTTTCCTTGATAATTTCTCGGAAAATGCTGTCCATACTTTTTTTTCAATCATGGCTTGTTAGTAGTCCAATAATTCTTTAATTATTTTCCCTGAATCTAATTTCCAGTTCAGTGTTTTTCCAATGAGGTATTTTACATTTTCTTGTATTTTCTTCATTTTTTTTGATGTATTTGACAGATTCTTTTTTTTTCTTTAAATTTATATACTTTTAGTTTACAACATTCAGTTCCACAAGTTTCTGAGTTTTAAATTTCTCCCCCCTTCCAAATTTCCCCCCACCACCACCCAAGGCTGCATGAAATCCAATACAGGTTTTACATATACTTTCACATTAAACAACAGTAAAGTTGTAAACAAGAATCATAACCAATGGAATGAGCCATGAGAAAGAAGAAACAAAACAAAAGAGAGAGAGCCAGTAGTTTGCTTCCATATGCATTCAGACTGCAATTCTTTCTCAGGATGTGGATGGCCTTCTGCATCGTGAGTCTTTTGGAGTTGTCTTATAGTCTTGCATTGCTGAGAAGAGTCCAGTATATCAAAGTTAGTCATCACAGATACAATGTGTCTGTAATTGTATACAATCTTCTTTTGGTTCTACTCCCCTCACCCAGCATCAGTTCATGTAAGTCTGTCCAGGTTATTCATTTATTTTTTTTTAGGAAATACTTTATTTTTTTCGTTTATTTTTAGTTTTTAACATTCACTTCCATAAGATTTTGAGTTCCAAATTTTTCCCCTCCCCAATATGGCATGCAATCTGATATAGGCTATACATGCACAGTTGTTAATCATATTTCCACATTAGTCATGAAAGAAAAATCAGAAAAAAGGGGAAAAATGAGAAAAAAATAAAGAGAAAATAGTACACTTTGATCTGCATTTAGTCTCCATAGTTCTTTCTCTGCATGTGGATAGCTTTTTCCATCTTGAATCTTTTGGAATTGTCTTAGATCATTTTATTGCCAAGAAGAGCTAAATCATTCCCAGGTCTTCATCATGCAATATTGCTCTTACTGTGTACAATGTTCTCCTGGTTCTTCTCACTTTACTTAGCAATAATTCATGTAAATCTTTTGGTTGTTGTTGCTCTTGGTGCATTTTTCTTTTTGCTTTCTTTTTTAAAATTTATTTATTTAATTTTAGTTTACAATATTCAGTTCCACAAGCTTTTGAGTTCCAAATTTTCTCCTCCTCCCTCTCTTCTCCCCTCTCTCCACTATGGCAGCATGCAATCTGATATATGTCCTACAGATACCTTCACTTTAAACATTAGTCAAGTTATGAAGGAGAAATGTAACCAATAGAATGAAGAATGAGAAATAAGGAATAAAACAAAACACAAAAGAGAGAGAACAAGTATTTTGCTTCAATATGCATTCAGACTCTATAATTCTTTCTCTGGATGTGAATATCCCTTTCCATCTTGAGTCTTTTGGAACTGTCTTATACTGTTGCATTGCTGAGAGGGGCACAGCCTATTAAAATCAATCCTCACAGATATGATGTGTCTGTAATTGTTTACAAAATTCTCCTGACTTGGCTCTCCTCACTCAGCATCAGCTTATATAAGTCTCTCCAGGTTATTATGAAGTCCATCTGCTCTTCATTTCTTATACCACAATCATATTCCATTACATTCATATACCACAACTTGTTTAGCCATTCCCCAATTTATAGGCATCCCTTGATTTCCAATTCTTTTCCACCAGAAAAAGAGCTACTTTATATATTTTTGTACATACGGGTCCTTTTTTCCACTTGTATGAGCTCTTTGGAATACAGCCCTAGAAGTGGTATTGCTGGGTCAAAGAGTATGCACATTTTCATAGCCCTTTGGGCATAGTTCCAAATTGCTCCCTGGAATGGCTGGATCAGTTTAAAACTGCACCACCAAGGCATCAGTGTTCCCATTTTCCTACATCTGCTCAAGCATTTATCATTTTACTGTTTTGTCACCTTAGCCAATCTGACAGGTGAGATATTGTACCTCAGAGTTGTTTTGATTTGCATTTCTCTAATCAATAGTGATTTAGAGCATTTTTTCATATGATTATAGATGTCTTTAATTTCTTTCCCTGAAAACTGCCTGTTCATATCCTTTGACCATTGATCAATTGGGGAATGATTTGTATTCCTATAAATTGGAATCAATTCTCTGTATATTTTAGAAATGAAGCCTTTATCAGAGACATGGGATGTAAAAATCCTTTTCTAATTAACGGCTTCCTTCCTGACTTTGGTTGCATTGACTTTGTTCATATAAAAACTTTTCAATTTAATTTAATCAAAATTATCCATTTTGAATTTTGTAATGCTCTCTATCTATTGTTTGGTTATAAAATCTCCCGCTCTCCATAAATCTAACAGGGAAACTATCCCTTGCTCTCCCAGATTGCTTTTAGTATCAATCTTTATGTCTAAATCATGAATCCATTTTTATTTTATTTTGGAACACAGTAAAAGGTATTGGTCTGTGCATGGTTTCTGTCATACTGTTTTCCAGTTTTCCAAGCAGTTTTTGTCAAATACTGGGCTCTTATCTCAGAAACTGGAGTCTTTGGGTTTACCAAACAGTAGATAACTATAATCATTGACTATTGTGTCTTTGACTGATTCTTTTTTTTTAATTGATATTTTAATTTTATTTTAGTTTACATCATTCATTTCCACAAAATTTTGAGTTACAAATTTTCTCCCCATCTTTCCCCTACCCACCACCCCAAAACAGCCATCCCAGTGTATCCCCCCACCCCCCATCTATTCTCTCTTATGTCTTCTCCCTCACCCCTCTGACTTTTCAGTAGGGCAGGATGTATCTCCCAAACACAGCGCCTGTGTATCTCAAGTTCCAGTTGGATGTAGTTAATAATAATAATAATAATAATAATAATAATAATTGTGTGTGTATATATATATAATTATATATATATATACATATATATATGTACATATACATATATATGTTTAACATTTGATTATAGAACTTTAGATTCTAGATTCTTTCTCTTTCTCCCTCGTGACCCACACCCACTGGAAGGACAATCAATCACATACGCTGAACATGTGTAATTACGCAGAACCTCTCCACAGTGAGCATATTGTGAGAGTCTGAATAAATTTCCCTTCTTCCTATCCTGTCCCCCCATCCACTCTCTACCCTGTCCTTGTCCCTGACCCTCTACAACAGTGTGAACTTTCATCAGCTCTCCCCCCCACCCTGCCCTCCCCTCCATCACCCCACCTCTCATCCCCCTTCCCCCTACTCTTCTGTGTGGCAAGATGCCCAGTTTAGAGTTTATGTCATTCCTTCCCTAAGCCAAATTCAGTGAAAGTAAGGTTGACTCTTTCCCTTTTGCCTTCCTGTTCTCCCCGTCTATTGTAACAATTATCT
>CM053582.1:151116757-151140858 GCA_028627135.1 Pseudochirops cupreus | reverse complement strand
GATTGTAAACTCCTTGAGAGTAAGCATTGTCATACTTTTTCATATTTGTATCTTCAGCACTTAGCACAATGCCTGGCACAACAGAGGTGTTTAATTTGAGTTCATTGATTGAATAACTGCCTTTACCCTGATTTGGGTCCATTAATTGAAATTCTTAGTCAAAGGATATGAATAATTGAGTCATTTTTCATACATAACTAAAAGTCACCTTTCCAATTATTAGACTGATTGACAACTTTTCACAGTGTAATAAGCTTCTCCCTTATTGTTTATTTTGCCATCTTTGCCAGTTTTTTGTCTGTTTGTTTGTTTTTGACTATGAAGTAAAAAGTTAAGGTTATTTTGATTTCTATTTCTCTTGTTACTAGTGATTTGGCGAAATCTTTTTTGTGGTTTTTGGTACTTATTCTTCTTTCAAAAATGCTCTCATTCATATCCTTGGACGTGAAGAATTTGTCAGTTCTTCTTAGAGTGCGTCAATGCCTCTGACAGAAGTCTCAGTAAATGGATTCCTGAGAATTTCCTGAATGAGTGCAGAGAGTGGTGAAGGGGAGGGTCTTGTCATTGGGCTTTCACTAAGTACTGCTTACTCCCTGGGATTTAATCTTCTCTCAGTGACAGCAGTGGAGTCAAGCCTGTTACTTGGCCTTGTGTTAACCACACACTTCTCCTGACCTCAATTTGATGGTTATAAAGATTATCACAATATTTGGGAATAAGTTTAGAGTCTTACCAAAGATCAAATTATAGCCAATACACTTTTGGTGATAAGTCTTTTTTATTGAATGAATGAGTGAACCAAGTTATCCCCAAACACGTATAGATCAAAATTAAAATGTCTTCCAAATGTGTTCTGCGTAACAAAACCACTTGGGTAAGTGCTCTCTTTGCTCCAATTAGAGCATTGAACCTAAAATTAAAAATAAATGAAAGGAAAAAATGCATACATTCATAAATATACTTAAGGCATATACTCTTATATACTCTTATACTTATATACTCTTAAGAGTAATAATCGAGTGTGAGAGGCTGCATGGTTTACTGGGTAAAGCACTGAATATGAAATTGGGGGGTCCTACCCTCATATTGGGTTTCTAACACTTAGTATGTGACAAGAAGCAAATTATGCAATCTCTCTCAACATAAGGCATCTAACTAAGTCATCTAATAAAGCTACAAATGTGTCAGCCTCTAGTCAAAGGAGTACCCATAGCTATAAACTAACAGATCTATGTCATACTGACAAGTTCACAAATGTTTTAAGTGAATCAGTCTTGGGGGTGGTCGTGGTAAGTGTACATGATCTTAAAACCAAATGGCTTATAGTCTGGTTTGACTGAGAAACCTCAAGTGAGTCTAAACTAATCAGTCAGTTTGTTCTCACAAGGGCATTATGGGCAAGCTGGGATACAATTTTGTTTGATGAATACCTAGTGAGAATAAATCTTGGATGGGTTAAGTGCCTTGCCTGGGGTCAGGCAGACAGTTATAGAATCATCAATCATTATTTATTTATTTTTTCATTTCTTTATTCAATTTAAAGGAAAAAAAGTAATCTTTTCAAAAAGACCTCAGGGTATATTAATGCAATTTCAAAATACACATGATAAGTAGACTGAGGTACAGCCAAAAGAAAGAATAATAAGAGAGTTAAACTCCTGATATTAAGGTCTTTTTGTGCTCATTGTGAGGATCTCACCAGTAATGTGGGAGCCACTTAGTTGGTTGGGGGATTTGAACTAGTTCTGCATTATTTGAAGGTATATAGTTTATTTGGCTTCAATTATAATCCTTTCCCCTTCAAATATAGGAAAATTGTGACTTAGGAATTGAAGGACTCGTTAACTGCAATGCATAAATTTCCTCAAATAGCACTGGTCATTATCATGGAAAGGATATTGATCTTAGTGTGCAAAGACATGGGTTTAATGCCCACCTCTAACACAAAAGAGAGAACATTGTACAATTTATTCATCCATACAAGAACTTCGGTTACACCTTGTGCAAATCAATTTATAAACTACTTTTAAATCTTTCTATGAGCCAAGAATTGTGGTAAAGTTTCAGAAAACTAAGAAAATAATAATTACAATATAATAGCTAACATTTTTATAGTGCCTTCTATGTGCCAACCACTGTGCTATGTGCTTCACAAATATCATCTCATTTCATTCTTACAAGAGCCCTGGGAAGTAAGTACTATTATTATCCCCATTTTGCAGCAGAAGAAACTGAGACAAATATTATTTATGTGACTTGCCCAGGGTCACAAAGCTAGTAGGAAACTGATAGGTAATTAGAACTCAGGCTTTATGGCCTCTAGGCTCAGAATTTTATCTGTCGCACCACCTAGCTTCCAAGCACAAACAATCCCAGACTTCAGAGAGTTCACATTCTTATCCGTAAAATGACAACAATAAAATTTACACTGGTTAGCCCATAGGGTTGTTTTGAAGAAGGTCCTTTTATTATGTAAAGTCATAAGAAAAGTGCATTGTCATTTTTGTTGCTAACAGCAATAGCCCTCCTTCATAGTGCTCTTCTGATGCTTCATTATAACTAAAATTGATCGTAGAGCCATGAAGACCATGCTAGAGCTGGCAAAAATTAATATTTTCCTTTCAAGATCTCGCTTGTATAAATGCAGCTCATTATCACATTGGCCAAAGACTGATAGCTTCTTTGAGTCTTGCAATTCTCCAAGACTGTTTACAGAAGTCTTGAGGGGGTCGTAATAGGTACTGGTGAAATGAGTATTCATTCCAACAAAATCAGAGACTGGAAGTGTTGCTGTTGCTGTTATTCCCAATCCCAAAGATTCTTGCTGCAATGCTTAATTCCTCACTAAGGAACTCTAGGCAGCTCATTTAACTTTTCTTAGTTTTTGTTTTCTAATCATATTTGTTTAATGGACATAGTAAGACTTGAAGTCTTTACCTTATAGGCTCAAAAGAGATGATGTATGACATTTTGATAACTTTAAAGCTCTATACAATTGTTAAATTCTTAGTGTTACCTTCATTATAATTAAAAGTATATTTGTGGTGGTGTGGGAGAGTGTTTAAGGCATGTCAAGAATATCTAAAATACCTCTTCACAGAGGTCATGAGAGAGCTCTTGGAAGAATAAATGCCTGGAGCACACGTGAATACTTGCCTTAACACAAGGTTGGTAGGCCTTTTTCCATTGATGGTACACCCAGGATGTTGGGGTCTTCAAAATGGACTTGCTTTGGACACTTTAAAAAATCTTTTCCATTATAAGTTCAGGGAGTAGAGCACACAGCCTGGGCTGGGTTTGTGTGTCCGTATAGCTTCCGAGTGGGAAGAGGAGGCTGTGGCTTATAATTACAGCACAGTCTGAATAACTGAGAGTAAATAAGTCACTTCTACCCTCCCAACTCGAATATAGCAATAGCCTCAATCAGAGATGTAAGACTATTTTGATATTTTCAGCTACATAACCAATGAAAAATGTATTGGCACAAGCACATGGTAGGCCAACACAGAGTATCCACAAATGTGTTAGTCCTCTGTTCTTCTAGGAGCAACTTCCTATCATCTTCCACAAGAATTACACCAGCTGAAGTGTTTTGGACTAGGGCCACATCCCCCATTACAACATTTTTGTATCCTCATGATAAAATCCTCTAGAACAAAGAGGCAACTTTTAGTTTCCCCTGCCTTTCTTTAAGTCTCAGTTAAAATTCAGACTTCTCTAGAGATCATTACCAATCCCCAAGCTGTCACCTCTAAGGTTACTTTTTTGTTGATAGTTTATGTATATTGCATACATCTAATTGTGTATATGTTATCTCCCCCTTTATAATGGGAGGTCCTTTGGGGCAGGTACGTCTTTTTTTTTTTTTTACCTTTGTATCCCCAGTACTTACTTAGCGCAGTACCTGGTGCATAAATAAGTTTTTATTAAACGCTTGCTGACTAAATAACAACAGAGTATAATATAGAATACTGGACCTGGAGTCAGAAATGCCTAGGTTCAACTGCCTCCTCCAACACCTTCTAGCTGTGAGAATCAAGGCCAATCATTTCCCCTTTCTGTGATGAGTTTCCTCACCTGTAAAATGAGAGGATCTGTCTCCATGGACTCTTAATGTCCTTTCAAGATCTTACTCTATGATCCTATGGATTCATGCCATGAAAGCATGTGGATGAAGCACTGGGATGCTAAATAATTCAATTTTTCTTCATTTTCCCTTTCTCCCCTCAATCATCCAGTTGGTCATGACCAAAGAAAACTCACTTCCAAGTCTAAGTTGTCACTGATTGGAAACTTAGGGCCAGAATATGGGGATCTTTCTTCCTGGCTCCCTCTTCCATGCTTTGTATGCTGGTCTAAGCACTGAACAAAAAACTTATGTCTCAGCTGCTTTTCTTTTTAACAAGTGTTCCTTACTTCACCAGAAGCTTGTGACAAGGAACAGTTGGTGGCAAAGGGTTGTGACTTCCCTGAATGAGAGGCATTAATTAAAACATTTTATTATTAAAAATAAAAACTACAACCACCATGGCCCCAAATGCTTCTTTGACTGTCAAATTAATGTCACTTTAAGTAACTGATGAGTTAAAAAAACAACAGCAACAACACTCTCTTACATTGCCAGAAGCTCAATCCTAAGAGCATCTTGTATGATAACTATAAACACAGGGAAAGTCATTAAATGCATCTGGCCACCTTTCAGCATCAAAGGTCAACATTAAGAGACAAAAATAAACTGAATATAAGAAATTGTGCAGTCTTAATAACTTTGGTTCTGATTTTCACATCAATACACTCCTTAGGCCAACAACCTTTAACCAAAATGCACATTAAGTCTTCCAGTTTAATTTGTGGTTTTAACCCCTCCATTTCAAATTCAAGGGGAACATCTGCTCCACAAATCATTGTTACTAGCATTTCAGTAGGCAATGCATTCATGATTCTGATTAGAATGGGAAGAAGCAGTAGGCTCCCAGTGCATATCAAACAGAAGAACAATGAGCACAAAGATTACATTAGGAGGACTGTGACTAAAGAGGCTTAGACAGAATATGTGTTGATAAGGTAATTATTAGAGTGAATTGTAATGTAGTTTCCTTAGGAACACTTGTCTAGAGGAGGTCTGGAAGAAGGGGATGCAGTAGTCCACTGCCCACCTTCTCAATTTCTATTGTAAATATGTTTGGGGGGTTCAAATCAATTTGGCGATGCTTTGGAGTCAGATTTTAATTTTAAATAGAGAATTTTAATACTCGAAGACATACCTGCTTGGTAGCTCTCTATTTTCCCTCACCAAGTCAGGATCAGTAGACTGAGGATGTCAGACAGCTGTCTGGGGGTGGGAGGGAGAATCTGAAATGAAAAATGCATGTAGAAATTGAAAAGATAGTTCTAAAGTCTCAAGAATAGCCCTAGGTTAAGGGTTTATAAGTCAATCAATAGCTTTTCTGGAACTACAACTATATTACAGAGGCATAAACTAAGCAGTTAGGATAGTACAAAAAAATAGCTTAGAAGCAGCAAGCCTTGCATACCTCAGGCTCTAAATAAGTATATGCTAAGTAATATGAATTATTCTCAATTTGCAAGTGATTCACAGTTTACAAAGGCTTTTTCTTACTATCAATAGTCATGTGATACCGTTTTCCCATTTCATTGTTCATGGAAATTGAGACTGATGGGAAATTGAGGTGAAGGGCGTTGTCCGTGGTCACTTAGTTGATAACTATCCAAGTAAGGACTGGGCCTTATTTTTGACTATAAAGTCCATGTGTTTCTTGCCTTTTCACATGGCAGATCTATGAATAAACAAACTGGCAGAAAACTGAGGTCATTCATCAAAGGTGCTTTCTAGTCTCCTTTTATCATCTGTGTAGGTTAATGCATAAGAAGTAATGAATAATCAAGTTCTCCTTAGTGTAGGAGAATTTTGTTTAATAAAACCTGTTACCATTTGGATCTAGCTGGATCTAGTTGGAACTAGTATAGTAAGTCTGAGGGTAAAACCCCACAACGCAATTACAGCATATGGGCATGGTAACGACACATCTGGAAAGAAGTTAGATATATGACTGTCATAGTTGTAGGCCTCCACTAGTCTTTTCATTGGAAGAGAAAGTCCTTGAAGAAAGGAACTAAAGTAGCAAATAGTCCTGGTATTTGGGATATGGACTTGATGTTAGAAGAATATGAGTGGCTTTAGGCCAAACTGATGCTTACAACTTGTTGATTTGCTAAACTGATATGTAGTACTCTCATCACCCAAAAATAAGCTATATTTTTTTCCTTCCCTCCAGAAGAATGGATAAGTATTATCAAGATAGCTTAAAAAATAAGGAATTCCCCCTAATAACTTATGGTTTTCAAGAGGAGAATGGGTCCATATAGCAGTGAGTTTCCCCTCATTAGAGGTTTCCAGGGAAAGACTCAATAGATATTTGTCAAATGTCATCTAAGTAAGAGTAAAGTAGCTCTATCACATTCCTCGTTTTGAATACAGTCTAAGAATCCCATTTAGTTTGCCATTTTGCAATGTGGACCTCCACTCAGCTACTTTTCATCCTCCTAATGCTTTGACACTGAATGAATGGGGTAGTCTCCATCCTCATTCTTACTCCTCCTGGGCACCTCTTAATCAAAAATATATATATATTGTGGAGCTTCCACTAGGAGTTTGGCCTGGAAAACTCAAATGATGGTGTCAGATTGCACATTCCTTACTCATATGTATCATTAGAAGACACCTGATATTAAAGCATAAATCTTTCATTGTTGTTGGTGGTCAGTTGTTTCAGTTGTGTTCAACTTCTTATGACTCTTTTGGGTTGTTTTTGGTAAAGAGACTGGAGTGGTTTTTCATTTCCTTCCCAACTCATTTTACATATGAGAAGACTGAGGTAAACAGGGATAAGTGCCTTGCCCTGGATCACACAGCGAGTAAGTGTCTAAGGCCAGATTTTAACTTATGTTTTCCTAACTACAGGACTATTGTTATACCCACCATGCCATATAGCTGCTCTAATAGTCCAATAATATCATTTAATTACAATATACTTCCACTGATAAAGGGTCAACAGCATTTCTCAGTATGGAAGAAGGTCAAAAATACTAAATAAAGGTATATTTCAAGTCAAAATAATCATATTTAAATTAATTAAACAAAAATCAGGACCAAATTCATATGGGTCATGTTACTAGATGTTGGAGGATACACCATAACTATCCAAGTAAGGACTGTTTGATGTTTTCAAATTACAATCTTTCAATGGCACGTGAAATATACAGTGATAACTATAGTATAACCCGTTGTACCAGAAGTGCATCGGAGATATGAAAAGGAGTACTAGAAGAAAAGTGATAGAAGTAATACTCTACTGGCCAATTAGAGATAACTTACTGGAGGAATTGGTTCATAGGATCATAGATCTACAACTGAAAGGGACCTCAGAAGTCATCTAGTTATATCTTACATAAACTCCCTCCCCGCCCCCTCCCCCCCCAAAAAAGGATGAGAACATTGAGGCCTATAAAAGTGAAGGGGCTTGTCCAGGATCACACAGCTAATCAAAGTCTGGGGTGGGATTTGAAACCACTTGACTGTAATTTGAAAAGACTCCGAGTTCAATGTGCCTTCCACTGTGTCATGTCAGCTGGGCTTTAAAGAATAGCTAGGAATTCAGCAGGCTTAAATGCATGAAGAATGTGGGTATTAATATCTTCTGACTCTAAATCCAGCTTTCTTTCCACTATCCTAGACATCTTTTTGAGTCTTTTATATGTGGGTAATACTGTTAAACTACTGACTTATTAGGGTTGTTATAAGGGGAGGAGGATTGAAGTAAATTGTGAGATTTTCTTTAAAAATAGAAATGTATGCTTTATATCTCAAATGAAGTCACAGACTGTGAGCCATAATACTCAAAGACTGAAACTTCTAGAATGGACTACTTTAGTTTCTGGATTTCTGCTAAAACAGCAAAGGATGGCCTGTTTTTTTTTTTCCTGGACACATGAAAAGAATAATTGCAAATAAACTATGAGGCTTCAGATCACAGACTGTAGTAATCTACAAGGAGCTCAAAATATATTGAAAAGTGTCACCCGAGAAAAGGGAATTATCTTGAATTATGCAAAACCAAAACTAATATTTCAGTTTGTTTCTAGCAAGAGAAAGTGATGTAAGATATTAAGAAATTATATCAGGTTCATAAGTGTGTAATTAATCTTGTCAACAGATATAGCAAGACTGAGCCTTGGCTGAATACAAATCATGAGCTTTGTCATTTACTATACCAGACCACAGCCAATGAGACCTGGATGATTCGACTCCTTAAAATCACAGAATCCTAGAACTGAAAGGAAACTTGGAAGCCATCTGTTTCTATCCTTAGGGCAATAGGCCTAAAGCTAGAAGGAACCTCAAGAGTCAATCTTTTATTTGAAAAGTAGGGAACCTGAGTCCTAGGAATGTCCAGTGACCTGTTGAAGGTCATACAAGTAAAAAGCATCAAAGATAGGATTTGAACTCAGATTTACAAAATTGTAGATTTTTGAACTTGAAGGGAACTTGCGGGCAATCTAATCTAATCCTTCATTTTTATAGATGATTAATTGAAGCCATAAAAACTAAATATTTTTAGCCTAAGTTTATACATGTAGTAAAGGACAGAACGGAGAACGAATCCACATACAGACAATTTAATAGTAGTACCATGTCTCTCTGATTGGAAAAAAAAAAACTGTCTCTGCAGGAAAATACACTATTTCATAGAGCATTTTAATTTAAAGTGTTTTTCTTCAGTATAGTAGATGTCCATTTACTAGGCAGTGACTAAATAATCAGCTCTACAGTAATGAAATATTGCTATGTTGTATTAAGTATTGAATTATGTTATATTTGAATACTTGGAATTGAGAAGCTGGATAAGAAATATGAAAAAAAATGAAGTCAGCAGAAAGTTAGAAAATTTACATAATGACTAAACCAATGTTAATAGAAATAATGAAAGAGTGAAGGAGAGCAAAATGGAGAGAAAGAAAAGAAGTAGATGGAGAAAGGGAGAAGGAAAGGAAGAGGGAAAGGGGGAGAGGAGGAAGAGGTGGAGGAGAATGAAAGAGAGCAAAAGAGAGAGAGAAAGGGAGGGAGGGAGTAGGGAGACAGAGACAGAGACAGAGAGACAGAGACAGAGAGAGAGAGAGAGAGGAGAGAAGAGAAGAGAAGAGAAGAGGGGAAAGAGGAGGAGAAGAGAGGAGGGAAGATAGAGAAGAGAGGAAGGAAGAATGCAAAAGAAGGAGGAAAAAAAGAAGGAAGTTCTCCAGTTCTATTCTTTGCAGAAACAGTAAAACTCTATGTATCTTATTTTCAAGATCTTTCTGGTCAATGTTTACAAGCTGGCTCTCTAGCAAAAAAAAAAAAAAAAAGAACGTTCACAGGACTCATTTCTTTTTCAGTTTAAACTGCATTATTGAGACTTTCTTAAGTCTAGACAATCAACAGAATAATAATTGTATTTATAAAGCACTTGGTGAAATTTAAAGTGATATAATATTATCATCATATAATTGTGAAATTATTTTTGACTTCTATTATTTTTTAATTTAATAATTACATTTATTATTGCTTTTATTTTTATTAAAGTTTAATTCCTTATCCATGTCAGCCCTTTGTTCAAGCATAAGTACTGGAAAAAGATGATATTTATTTTGTTCTCAAAGAGGGCCATGACATCAGGGAGATGATGAAATGACTTGAAGTTGACTTTGATTTGAGTGAGGAAGGGCTGTGCAAGGTCATCAGCCTCACTTTCTCCTCCAGAGGCATCTGGGTCCATTCATCAGGATGACTAGAGGTGACCCAAGATGCAATGGGAGACCCTGGCCCTTTTAGGCTAAGGTCTTTTCAGGTTTTCACTTTGATTGAGGTAATGTGCATTTAATGAACAGGCTTATTTAAGAAGGGAGTCAAGGGATGGTCCATTTAATTAAAAAAAATGGAAGGAAGGAAGGAAGGAAGAAAGGAAGGAAAGAACAAGTCTATCCAGTAAACTCAAGTTAACTAGGCAGATTTCAGCCATCAAAATTTACTTTTCTTTGGAGAGGAGAGGGAGAGGGCAAGGGAGACTGAGAGGACAAGCTGAGTTATCCAACTGGCTGGGACTCCATTCAGTCCATCTCCAGTCATCCTGATATACATCCGGCCACTGGACCCAGATGGCTCTGGAGAAGAAAGTGAGGCTGGTGACCTTGCACAGCCCTCTTTCACTCAAATCAAAGTCAACTGCCAGTCATGTCATCATCTCCCTGACATCATGGTCCTCTTTGAGAATGAAGGACAAACACAATTTGTGAGTAGTTCAAGCTGTCTGAATGGGGACCCAGCCACCAGGTGGGTAACTCTCTCCTTCTCCCTCTTCCTCTTCTTCTCCAATGTAAGGTAAATTTTGAGGGCCAAAAGATGCCTAGTTAACATGGAGTTCTCTCTCTCTCTCTCTCTCCCTCTCTCTCTCTCTCTCTCTCTCTCTCTCTCTCTCTCTCTCTTTCTGCACATTGAATGTAAATAGTAACTGTTTCTCTTTTGGCCAGTAACCCAGAGGTTCTTCTCCCTCTCAATTTGTGTTTTGTTTGTGTTTGTTTGTTTTTTAATTAAAAGGCTATCCCTGGACTCACTTCTTAAAGAGGCTTATTCACTGAATGAGCCTTACCTCTCTCTAAGTGAGTGCCTAAAATAGCCTAAGCCTAAAAGGGCCAGGGTCTCCCATTGCATCCTGGTCCATTACCATTGATCCTGATCAATATCTGGGCACTGGACCCAGATGGCTCTGCAGGAAAACGTGAGGCTGGTGACCTTGCCCAGCCCTCTCTCACTCAAATCAAAGTCAATTGCAAGTCATGACATCATCTCCTTGATGTCATGGTCCTGTTCAGGAACTGGAGAAAGAAAAATGCATTTGAAGTCACAAGCCCAAAGCTTGGTTCTCCCATTACATGTTTGTGTGATCTTGTTAAAATGCTTTCATGTCTCTAGGAATTATTTTCCTTTCCTGTAAATAAGAGAATAGGACTAAAATATCTCTGAATTCCATTTCAGCTCTAAATAGGATTGTATCAGTGATTCCATTTGAATTAATGAGTTGCACACTGAAACCCACACACATATTTTGCCCTGCCTTGGACATGACACATTATTTTTTTTTTCAAAAATTGCTGGGGGAAAATAAGTATTCCATGTGATTTTACAGATGGGATATATGGCCAAAAATCCCTGTTTTTGGTGTGCTATTTCTTGTCAGCACCTTAAAATGACAACTATAGGCAAGACTGAGAGCAGACAGAATGACAATGAATTTGATGACTGAAAAGACTTGAGGCTGACCTGCTGTCACAGGTTCAATATTTCCAAACCCTTTTGAGTCCATTTATGATCAAGGTCTTGGACAACCTGCAGCATGACCTGATATACAAGACTTCCCTAGGGATGTGCAATGCAAAGGAATACCAACAGGGTTTTTGAAAATGTCAGGTATGGGTTGGCTTGGTGAGATAGTGAATAGAGCACAAGCTCTGGAGTGAAGAGGACCTGAGTTCAAATCCGACCTCAGATAAGTGACACTTACTAGCTGTGTGATCTTAGGTAAGTCACTTAACCCCAATTGCCCTGCCTTTCCCCCTCCAAAACAAACAAACAAATAAAAAGAAAATGTCAGATATATAAATACCTTGGAACTTTATTCCACACCCACACTTACTGTATCCAAATTTTTATTATTCCTAGACCTCTTTCCACTTTATTCCCTCTTTTTCCTTTCTCCCTTTTCTCATTCCTTAGATAATGCAATAGAATTCAATAACTTCTAAGACATTACAATACAAGTATAATGGACCAACCCATAACACACCATAAAATTGCCCCCTGCTTCTTATGCTGATTCCAGGCAGACTCAGCATGGGAGGTTCTACCCCCAAAGGATATCTATGTTATACTTCTGTGCCCAAATATCATCTGCCTGGGCTTCCATACTGTGGTAACAGTTAAGAATACATTGTTAGATAAACAGCAAACTCCATTTAACTCCAGTAATTGAATTTTATGACCAATTCTTTATTAAAGATATTTGGGCACCGCCAATAAACTACTCAGAGTGATAAGTGAAGAATCACCCAGATGAATCCATCACTAAAATTTAACATTCTAGCAATGTTGACATGAATGTATGTGATTTTAATATATATTTAAAAAACACTACAGGAATAAAGATAGTTTTGCATTCTGAGAGATATATTAAATCATCATCAATTTAGTAAAATGCAGAAGTGGAGGAAACAGTTGATGATTTAAGAAAAAAGGAGCATCTCTCTGAGATAACAAAACAGTGATCTGCGGAATTTGTGTTTGATCAAGTATCATCTCAGTCATTTCATTGTTATGAAGAAAGAAATAAAGGTAGTCTCCATTTTGCTGGTATTCTCTCCATTTGTCTCACTTCCCATTTCAGAAGGTTCAGATGCTAATCAGGATATAAAAGTGTATTTTCTATAAAGTGCTTAGTGATAGCCTGAAAATTTATTTCTCTATATAATTAAAATATCTAACATCTTAATATAAAACCAGTAGTATTGTTTTATTGGAGCCATTCAGGAAGTAAATATTACATATTATTGTCTTCCTTCTTCAATAAGATCTGTGCCTTGCATTTACTGGGTCCCAAATAAATGTTGGTTCACTTGTTGCATATTAAAGAGTCTGTTTCATTCTCAATTCAATATATTTTATTAAGTACATATATATTACAAATCACACTTTAGTTACATTAGAGTTAGTATTATCTCTCTTAAATATTAAGTATGTCCTCTACTTGTAAACATTGATAAATAGATAATGATTTAATATATCTCACAGGATTTAATACTATTTGTACTCTCTGATAATGAAAAAAAAATATGTATACAAAAATACAACCATGTTGGCTTTGCTGGAACATATATAATAGGTAAACTTATGTAGCAACATGTGTCAAGCATTATGCTAAACACTTTATGAATATTATCTCATTTGATCCTGACAGCCCTGAGTGGTAGAGTGCTATTATTATTCCCATGTTAGACACAATATAACTGTGGCAAACAAGGGTTAAGTGACTTGCCCAGGGTTTGAGGTCAAATTGGGACTCAGATCTTCCTGACTCCAAGTTGGTAGTCTATCCACTGGATGATTTCTGAGGTCCAAAGTACCTCTAGATTTATGCACCTAAGACCAAATGTTGATGAAAAAGAGGTTCTAATTTTAAAGGTATTCATATCAGTCTTTTCAGTGCCTTCTCCCTCCTACTCATCTTTATAATCTTTCCAAATTTTTCAGTGTGAGTTCCAATAGGGACTTCCTAATTTCTATATTGAAATCCATAGTTATTTTTTTTCTCTCTCTGGATTTATAGAATATGTAAATAGAATCAGACATGTGTTTTTCCTGTTATCCATAGTTTAATCTTTGCTGTTTAAAAAATAAGAGCATGAAAAACTTGCCTTGTTGCTTGTGCAAAGTGAGAGGCTAACCATCAGTTCCCATTAGCCACCACAAACAACAAAAGCAGGAAGCTAAAACCTCTGATTTCTGAAGAGACCTAAATTATAATTTGTGTCTTGTTAGGATATTTAACTATGACAGGGCTGATCTGAATAGGTTTAAAATGATAACCTTGGGCATGATACAAGATGTGCTAACTTGATGTGTTGCATATTACATTCTGTTACCTAAAAACACAAGGCAGCATTTTCAAGAACATTTATAACTAATGTAATTTATTTTCTAGTCCTCCATGTCATTAATTTCAGGATTCCAGATTCTGGACTTAGTCACCAAGTAATCAGTAAACAAAATCAATCAACAGTTAAGTTCTCTTACCAAAAGAATATTTTATTATTCCATGAGTAAAGTAGTCTGAAAAATGCAGCGTTAAGAGGCTGGAAAACCAGGTTGGACTCCAGGGTCTATCTCTAGAGTAATCATAGTGATAAGATGAAAACCATAACTATAATAATTGTAAAAAATAACATTAATCATCCATAATATTATAAATATATTATATGAAACATAATTTATAATAATTACAAAGATGGTCAGTAATATTGATATTGTGCTTTAAGCTTTTCAAAGCACTATATATACATATGTATTTGTGTGCATAGATAAGTGTATATATGCATGTTACATAGGTGTACATGATATATACACACATACATATATGCATAAGAATGTAGATGTATGTGTGCTGCATGTATATACGTGTTTAAATGCATACATTTATATATGTAAATGATTTATTCCTACCTGTACAATGGGGGAACTGACTTTCCTTCATTCATAGTGATAGTCTGAGTCAAGATTGGTACTCAGGCCTTCTTGATTCAAAATGCAATACTTTTTTGACTAGATCATCTATTTATTTCACTTTGTGACCTTCGACAATTCATTTCAATTCTTTGAGCCCATATTCCGTATTTGTTAAGTGAGAGAATGAGTGAATACAGAAGGGTTTTAATGAATTGCTTGACTATTGTATCTTTAGAGTAAAACCCTTAAAAGCTATCTTCTCTTAAAGAACTCATTTTCACCAAGTTTTTGTACAATTTTAATTAAGGTTTTCCATGTTACCAATCAGAGGTTCAACTAAGTACTCAACTTACTTAACACTGCCTACAGATGAACACAATTTTTCTGACACTTTACCTAGGAGATCCTGCACTTTAACAAACAAACACATAAATAAAAAGCTGAAATGCTCTTTTGACTAATGTGAAGTGGATAATTCTCAAGGAAAAAGGAAGATTCCCATGACATGGTTTGCGAAAAATTTTCGAGGTCATATGGTCTTGCTTGAGTTTCTTATATCAAAAACTACAGAGATTCATGTGATAATAATTTGTTAAAATTAAACCTAAAAGTTATCAGGATTAGATCACCAGTAGCAGCAGTAACTGCTGATATTATTTGCTATCATTGTGAATTTCCCAGAAATTGTACGAGTGATGGAAAAGCACTGGATCAGTGAAGTACACAAATGCATGTATTCATTTCTTTCCTCAGAATAGATTGATCATAATTATAGGATATGCCTGCCACTTTTTTATGGATTTTATGGGGTTTATAAATTTCATAGGATTTAAAAATTAAACATACCTTAAAGATAAATTCTAACTTCCAAATTTTAAGATGAGAAGACTGGTTTTCAGATATTAAGTGACTTGCCCAAGACCATACTTTGCAGATAGTATATCCAGGATTTTAATATAGGCCACTTTGTTCCAAATCCAGGGTTTATTTGGTTTTTTTAAATATAAAATATGCTATTTTTAGACATACAAATAGCCAGATATCCAACACTAAAGTGATTGTAAACCATAAGGAATATCTTAATGTCCCCATAAATCTGTCCTTGACCTTTTACTGTTGATCATTTTAGTAAAAGACAAATTAAAGTAAAGATGGAATTCTTATCAAATATGTGAATGATACCAGCTGAGAGGGATAGCTAACAACTAACATATTGGAAGACAGTACCAAGACACACAACACTAAAAGTCAGTGAGTCAATATGAATTTAAGTGCATTCTATGGGCAAGAAGGGAGAGGCTTAGGGTTAGGAAAATATTAAAGGGAAATGTTAAATCCCAGCTTTGTAAGTATATTATGAGGGTGGCATGGTTAGAAATGGTCTTGATCCCCTCCTCTCATCTTCTCCATACGACATCATTCTCAATTATTCTGCTTTCTTGAATTTTCAACCTTTTCCTAACAGTTGGTTCCTTCCCTACTGCCTTTATATATATCCAAGTCTCTTCCACTAAAAAAAAAAACAAACCAAAAAGCAAACAAAACAAAACAAACAGAAACGTTTAATATTATCTACCATCTTTTCAAACTTTTATATTTTTCCTCCCTTTTAAATCTAAATTTTTTTTTAAAGAAATATACTTCCTACCTCCTCAGTTACTCCTTCGACTCTCTCTGCTACTCTTTGCAATCTGACTTCTAACCTCCACACTCAAATGAAATTGTTCTCTCCAAGGTTATCAATAACCTACTAATTCCCAAGTCTGATTGTCTATTTTGGTTGTAATTTTTATTTGGCCCATATGCTGCTTTTGACATTATTTACCACTGTTTCCTATCATATATTCCCTCCCCTTTCTGAGATTCTATGACACTGCTCTCTTTTGACTCACTTGCTACCTCTGATTGTTTTTCATTAATGTGACACTCCCTAAAAGTGAATATTTCTCCACTTTCTGTCTTGGTCTATTCTGTATTCTCTGTTTAAACACCGCTCCCCCTTCCCTCCCATCTCTGTCTCTCTTTTTGTTGCTTTCTTTGTTTCTCTCTCTGTCTCTCTCTCACGTCTATCCCAACTTGGCAAACTAAGCCATTGAGAATCAGAGATATGTTATGGCCTCATTAAGACCATAGATCTATAAATCTATTAGGGAGTCGGACTATAAAGGGACCTGATTTTGAGCCCCATGACTCTTCAGCACCATAGTGAAATTTTCCAGAGATGAAAAAAAGATAAGGGTAAATTGAGAAAAGATAAGTGCTTCCTAACATGAAGATATGCTTAAGTGATCTCATAAAATTAGTTCTATAATATAGAGGGTTAGTAGAGTAGCTTATACATAGTTGGAATTCCAGAAGTATTTCTGGGTTACTGTCACACAATTTTTATTGAAAATAATTTCAAAATAAAGTTTGCTTCCAGATCTACTCTTTGAAAATTCAAGGATATTATACATTGTCTCCATTTTAATAATGATTTCTTTCTCTTTGGACTCCACTTTCAAGTAGATATCTCTTTCCCTTAAATACCATTTATCCAAAGTGCCTTATTCTACAATATAATGTGGGAATAGAGTGAAAGAGACAATTTGATCACTTTTATAAATGTAGGAATTAGAATGGAGTTTCAATCAGAAATAGTACTTGAGTTTCTTAATGTTTATTTGAAGGGTAGTTTAAAATGAACATTGTGGAAAATAAAACATGTTCAAATCAGCATTATAAACAACACTAGTGTGATGCCCCTAGTGTTTTTTCTGCTTTGGTAAAAATATGTTTTGGAAGGAAGCTGTATTTTTCTTAAATTGCTACAGACAGAAACCATCAGTGACCCAGTTTTCCAAACTTTCAAGACAACAAACCAACCAACAAATATAGGTTTCTATTTTGTGTTATTTTCTTTAAGAGAGCTGATATCCATATGGGGCTAGGACTGAATCCTAACAGACAGAAGCATGTCCTTATGCACAAATCTGGAGCTCACATTCCTATTGACAAGGCTAATTGGGTATTTAAATACATAAAAATGCCATTTTTTAAGGAATGAATCAAGACCAAGTTCAGAATCTCAAATTACACTTCTTATTGAATCCTCATTATAATGCCATCTGCTACTAAAATACACAAATTATCTGCTTCACTTAACCTCTGCAGCCTTACCCAGAAGAAATGACTTCTGCTAAATGAAGATACTCATAATGACAGTGGACTGAGGTATGGAGATCCAAGACAAACAGGAACAACAAGGGCTTGCAATAGCACTTAGCAATTCTATAGAAAATATCATTTTTATGTCTTAAGACAAATACATAGGCCATAACACTTTTATTCACATAGCTCTTAAGTATCAGAGACAGGACTAGATGGACTCGGAGCAGATGATCATAGAATTGGACATGGAAAGAAGCATTGTCTCCCCTTCCCTGATTTTTTAGTGGAAGAAGCTGAGGCACAGAAAGGTGAGTGACTTGCCCAGGACTAGAAAGGTAGACAGCTCCCATGTACCGGAAATAAAGAAAGGCAATCAAAGAAACAAACAACAATGATGACAAAAAAACCAGAATATGCCTTCAAGGAGGTATATAACAAACTAAGTAAAGTGTGGATGAAAGAACTCACAAAAGGGACAGCATTATTAGCAGGAAGGAAGTGAAGGGTACTAGGAAAGGCTTTATGCAGAAAATGGCTTCTGAAATAAACATGGAAAAAAGTCAAGAAAACAGAGGCATATATTTGCAAGAGCAAAGCATTCCAGGTATAAGGGAGATTCCCTGTAAAGTCATAGTGATGAGAGATGGAATGATGTGTTTCTGGGCCAAATAGGCATATGTAGTTTTGTTACTTATTATGTACATGGAAGTGAAATTTAAGAATACTGAACAGAAAGGGGTGGATAGGTGGCACAGTGAATAGAGCATCAGCCCTGGAGTCAGGAGGACCTGAGTTCAAATCTGGCCTCAGACAATTAACACTCGATAGCCATGTGACTTTGGACAAGTTGCTAAACTCCAATTGCCCATCCTTCCCTGCTCCAAAAAGCAATAAAACCCAACCAACCAACCTACCAAACAAACCAAAACAATACTGACCAGGAAAGAGGAAGTTAAGTTATAAGGAACTTTAAAAGTCAGGGGATGACTTTATTTTTGATCCTGAAGGCAATAGGAAGCCACCAATGTGCATTGAGCATGGGGAGACATGGACAGACCTACATTTTAGAAGAATTAATTTGACAGCTGAGTGAAGATGAATTAGAAAGGGGAGAGACTTGAGGCACTGAGACAAGGTACAAAGTTATTATAGCAGTCCTGGTGAAAAGTGGTGAAGGTTTGGACCATGTTACTTGAGGGAAGGGGATGTAAAGGAATACAAAAAGATGAAAAGCAGAGAGCTAGAAAATTTCATACCCCAGTTTTCCATAAAAGAAAGTTATGGGAAGAGTTTAATGCTCTACCTCTCCAGTCACAGAGGGGAAAAGGCTAAGGTAACTGATTAGGTAAAGTGTTGTGTATTCCAAACTGATGTGAACATTATGGTGATGAAATTTCAATTGAATTTGAATCAATTCCCATGCTCCACCCCCAATCCACTTCCTTTATGAATATTCTTATCATTGTTGAGAATACAATCATGCTTCTAGATACTCAGTTTTTTTAAATTGTGACATTTTTCTCTATTCCTTAATTTAAATCAATTCAAATATTCAATCAGTTGCCAAATCTTTACATTTCTTTCTCTGCAATACCTTTCAGATGGTATTTTCTTGTTGTTTATACAGTCACCAGCCTTATAGACCATCATTGCCTATCCTTTGGATTATTAATGGACCTCCCTACTTTAAGTTTACCTTATTCCAATCTGTCTTCCATACAGCTGTTATAAGGTGGTTTCTAACGTAGAGATCTGATTATGTCACCTCTCTAATCAATAAACTTTAGTGTACCTTCAGGATGCAATTATAAACACCTCTGTTATTTAAAGTATTTCATATCTTAGTATCTCCCTTTCTCTTAAAATCTTCTTGCATATTATTCTCCTCATCTCACTTGCTGTTTAATGCACATAAAACTCCATATTTCTTCTCTAAACCTTTCCACTGGCTATCCTTAGTTCTCAGAACATTTCTTCCCTATATTCTCCTCTTAGAATCCTTAGATTTCTTTAACTCACTCAACCATCACTTTCCACAAGAGGTTTCTTCCATCCCGTTATCTATTTTGTCCCCCTTTAGCCTACATTTAATCTCTCCTGTACATATATTGATATCTTGTTATATTCATACATAAATATATAGATTATAGATATACATGTCTTAGAGCTAGAGATGGAAACAGATTTAGAGTGAGAGAGAATGAGAGAAAGGCAGGAAGGGAGGGAGGAAGAGAGAGAGAGACAGAGACAGAAAGAGAGGGAGAGAAAGACAGAGAGACAGAGACAGTGAGAGAGAGTGAGAAAAAGAGAGAGAGAGAAAGAGAGAGAGAGAGAGAGAGAGAGAGAGAGAGAGAGAGAGAGGTATTGTCTTCCCCATTAGAATGTAAGTTCCAGAGGCAGAGCCAAGAAGGTGGAGTAAAGGCAGGGACTGGCCTGAGGTCTTCCCTAAGTCCCTCTAAATACCTTTAAAAAATGACCATAAACAAATTCTAGAGCAACAGAACACACAAAAAGATGGAATGAAACAATTTTCCAGCCCAAGAAAATTTAGGGGGTTGGCAAGAAAGGTCTGTTGTAGCAGGACAAGAGAAAAGTTCAGTCCAGCACAGGCTGTGCCAGCATAGCCCTGACCCTGACAAAACAGAAGCAGGCCTTGGGAGCCACTGAATCAACAGCAGCAGCAGCTGTTGTTTCCAGAGCTCTCCTCCTAGAAATGGTAAAGGCATTGTAATGGTTATGGGAGTTGGAGATGTTCCATGCCCCTTGAACTTGCTGATGTGGTAGGAAGGGGTGGGGCAAGAGGAAGCCAGAGCCAAGCTAGAGTCATCTCGGTGACTGGAAGCTGAAGCAGTGGCAGCAGCCATGTGAACTCCTTTTTTTTTTTTTTGAGCCATTTGGAATTTCTGCTAAGGACTCTTGCTGAGGACTGCCAGGGACAGGAACTGTAGTGGCCCGAGCTGCTGGGAGCAAGCTGCCTGGACACTGAGCAGTTGTGTGAGTGAGGAGAGGAGGATCTTTGCCTGAGGTAGCCTGTCCTGTTTTGAAGGCTTGAGAATGTGGGTGTTTACTACATTAACTTCATGTGACAACTTCATAACTATTGTGATGGCTTTGACTTTCTGGTTTTGGGACTCAGTTTTCTGGTATTTGAATAAATGTTCTAGCTATATTTCCCATGTACTTTGTGATTAATAACCATATCAGCATATTTATAGTTACTGTAGGCATTGTAAATACTGCATTATTGATACAGCAGTTGAACAACTGGTCAGGAGGAGATTACAGGGGTCTCTTTGCTAGTACTGAGGCAGGACTTTGTTGCTTTTCCCATATTTGGATCTGGGTCTCAGTCCTGGGTTGCAGTCCCAAAGAAGGGAAGAGCACTAGCACAAAAGAAGCTGTGGCCACAGTCAATGAGGAATCCTCCTCATAGCTTCAGGGTGAAAAAAGTTGTCACTCACAGACCAGAGCACAGGCCAGGAGACCAGAGCGCTAAATACTTCTCCTTAGATCATACAACTTTGAAGATCTAAAAAGTTACGGGTCCCTAGATGTGTTTCTGAAAATAGCTGCACAAAACTCCTAATGCTTGGGACAGTGAACTCTCAACCCTGGAAGGACATTTCTACTTTGGCAAAGAGTAAAAAGTCAAGTAATAAGCTGGGAAAAGGAGTAAAGAGAAAAAAAATGCTGATCATATAAAGTAACTATGGTAACAAAGAAGATAAAAATCAAAACACACTCAGAAGAAGACCACAAAGTCAAAGCTCCTACATCCAAAGCTTCCAGGAACAATATGAATAGGTCTGAGGTCACAGAAGAGATCAAATTAATGGAGAAATGATTTGGTTTTTAAAAAAGGAGCCTAGATATTACCTTTCAAGAACTTATCAAGGAAAACTATCCTGATAGTCTAGAACCAGAGTAAAATAGAAATTGAAAAAAAAATTCCACCCATCACCGCCTAAAAGAGATCCCCAAATGACAACTCCTAGGGACATTTTACCCTAATTCCATAGCTCCCAGGCAAAGGAGCAGCCAGAAAGAAACAATTCAAGAATCACGGAGCCACAGTTAGGATGACACAAGGTTTAGCAGATTTTGTATTAAAGGATCTGAGGGCTAGGTATGTGATATTTCAAAAGGGCATAAGTGCTAGGATTACAACCAAGAATCACCCACCAAGCAAAACTGATCACAATCCTTCAGGAAAAAAAAAAGACATTCAATGAAATATATGACTTCAAAGCATTCTTGATGAAAAGACCAGAGCTAAGAAGAGAATTTGACTTTCAAATACAAGACTCAAGAGAAGCACAAAATGGTAAACAGGAAAGCTTAATCATAAGGGGCATAATCAGGTTAAACTGCTACATTCCTATATGGGGAAATGATACTTATAACTCATAAGAAGTATATCATTATTAGGAGAGTTAGAAAGTGTGTGTGTGTGTGTGTGTTTGTGTGTATGAAGATGAAGGAATGATATTTAAAAAATAAAATTAAGAGGTGAGAGAGGAATGTACTGGTACAAAGGAAAAGGCAGTCACAGAATGGGGTAAATTATCTCACATAAGAGACAAGAGGGGAAGAGGGTGGGAGTAAGTAAATCTTACTCTCATCAGAAATAGCTAAAAGAGCGAATGGCATATGTACTCATTTGGGTGTAGAAATCTATCTTCCTCTACAGCAAAGTAGGAGGGAAAGGAGATAAGAGAAATGGGAGCCAGTTATAGGAGGGAGGGCAGATTGAGTGAGGGGGTAGTGAGAAGTAAAACACTTTTGAGAAGGGACAGTGTGAAAGGAGAGAGAGAAAGAATAAACGGGATGGGGGAACTAGGAGGGAAAGAAATTCATGTAACTGTGAAAAAATTGAAGCATATTTATCTGATAAAGGCCTCAATTCTCAAACATATGAAAAATTGAATTAAACTTATAAAAATAAGAGCTATTCCTCAACGGATAAATTATCTAAAGATATGAACAGTTTTCTGAGGAAGTAATCAAACTTATTTTTGACCATATTTAAAAATGCTCTAAGCCACTATTGATTGAAGAAATGCAAATTGAAACAATGCTGAGGTACTAATTCATACCCATTAGATTGGCTAATAAGACAGAAAAGGCAAATGACAAATGTTGGAGAGGATATAGGAGAAGTGGGATATAAGTGCACTGTTTGTGGAATTGTAAACTGATCCAATCATTCCTTATAGCAATTTGGTAGTATGCCAAAAGGGCTATAAAGTGATGCATACCCTTTGACCTAGGAATGCCACTGCTAGGACTTTATCCAAACAGACATAAACAAGCTAACAAAAACAATAACAACAACAAAAAACAAGGAAAAGGACCTTTATGCACAAAAATATTTAAATCAGCTCTTTCCCAGTGGCAAAGAATTGGAAATTGAGGACATGCCTATTAGTTGGGGAATGCCAGATCAAATTGTGGCGTGTGGTTATGATGAAATACTATTGTGCTTTAAGAAATATGAGCATGATGCTCTCAGAAAAACCTGAAAAGATTTATATGAGTTGATGCAAAGTGAAATGTACTATGTCCAGAATAACAGCAATACTGTAAGATGATCAGCTGTGTATGAACTAGCTGTTCTCAGCAATGCAATGATCCAGGAAAACTCTAAAGGATGTATGAGGAAAAATGCTATCTGTCCTCAGAGAAAAACTGATAGTATCATGATATAGATAGAAGAATACTTTTTTTCTTTATTTTTTTGGCCTGTTTTCTTTGATAACATGACTATTATGGAAGTGTTTTGCATAACTACAAGTGTATAACCTATATCAAATTGGTTGTCTTCTCAATGAGGTATGGGTGGTAGAGAGGAAGGAAAAAAAATAATTTGGAATTCACAGTTTTAAAAAATGAATGTTAAAATTGTTTTTACATAGAACTGGGAAAAATAAAACACTAAATGATAGATAAAAGAAGAATCTAAGTTACTTGAGGTTCAATTCTATTTTTAATATTTCTTAGTATTCCCATTAGTTAGCACAGCACTGTGCCCAGTAGAAACACCCAATACTTGCTCGTTGGTGAAATAATAAGGTCTTAATTCTTAAACAAAAGGGGATGAAGGTAAATAAAAGGATAAACTGCATCACTCTCATTATATAAAATTGAAAACTTTTTGTATAATTAAAACAATACAACTAGAATACGATGGGAATCTGTCAACTGAGCAACAGGCTTTGTGTTAAATATATCAAATAAAGATCTGACATTTAGGACATCTAGACAAATAAGAGAAATATACAAGATCAAAACTCATTCCCCAATAGATAATGGGTAAAAATATAAACAAATAATCCTTAAAGTATTTTTAAATGATTAACAAATCTATTAAAGAATGTTCAAGAGTATTAATAAGAAGAAAAATTCAAATCAAAACTATTTTGTGAGTTTTTTATCTCACACCTTGCAAACTGACCAAAAAATGTGTATAGTCAATATGAGAGAAATTATGTAAACATGGCTATATTTATGTCCTGTTGGTTGATCTATGCCATAGTCTAACTCTTCTGGGAAGGAACTTAATACTGACAGGATTGTCACTGACAAAAATAAAGACCTTATATAGGCTAAAATAATTATTTTTTTT
>CM053582.1:151080740-151116257 GCA_028627135.1 Pseudochirops cupreus | reverse complement strand
GGTGGGGGTGCTCTGGCTGCTCTCTCCTCTTCCCTCTCTCTCCCATGATCTTTCTTTTCCCTAAAGAAGGAATCGAGGGTTTGGGAGCTGTTCTTACTTTGCTTCTTATGCTTATTCTTACTCATGGTTCTTCAGACCGTGATTTTTTTTTAAATCTCTGTGGGGCTTTGCTTCCAGAAGGGAAAGCTCTGTCCCAAATTGCTGGGGTCCTCCCAGCTGCCATAGCTCTTAGGGAGAGGCTGGGAACTCTTCCTATATACTTCCGGCAGACTGGATAATAAAGACTCCAAGACCGAAGCCCAAGACGGTGATCCATCCAGGCCACTCAATGCGAGAGCTGGCCGAGAAAAATCGCTCAGTCCCCCTGCTGCCTGCAGGCCGCGGGCGGGAAGCTGCAAAGCTGAGGCGGATGCAAAACCGAGGCGGATGCAAAACCTCTGCCTTTAGCTTTTCTGCTCTGGAGGCCTTCTGGCCGGACTGCTTATCTCCCCCTTTCACAATTCCCACACGCAGCTGCCGCTAATCCACTCACCTGAAGCTCCTCGCTCCTCCCGTCCACCGCCCCCGGGGCACAGCCGCGGCTTCAGGCCAGGCTGGTTTCGGTTCGCAGTGCTGATGTGGTTCCTCGTAGCCGAGCTGACTTTAGTGGGAAGTATCTTTGTGTGCGTTTTCGAGTTCCAGGATTGGTTTAGAGTCCTATTTTATGGGTATTTTGGGGTGGCTATGTGAGAGCTGCGATGTGTTGCTGCTGCAACGCCACCATCTTGGCTCCCTGAGATTCATGCAATATTTCTAAAGGAAAATATTTATTATTCAATCACTTTAGATGAATCAACTGATACTACTGATTTGGTATAAGTTTTATACTTCATTCAGGTGATAATAGAAGATTTTCTTTGCTACAGAGTTGCTTGCTTTAGACACTCTTGCAAACAATATGGGGATTGATATCTTCAACAACTTTCATGATAAATGTCATGATGTTGGACTGAATTTGGCAAATTTAGTGAGCTTATGTACAAATGATCTACCTTCTATGACTGGAAAACATGAAGGGATTGCTGCAGAAGAAAAAAAGAAGTATTAACATATCTAGATGCTCTATTTTTTTTTCATCATATCTTGCATCAGCAAAATATCTGTGCTAAAGTTACTGCAAAAGTTACAGCAAAAGTCTTTGATGAGCAGTGTGATATATGTGAATTATTTGAAGAATATGCAGATGTTATAGACCTATCAATTGGAAAATACAATGAAAGGTTCACTGGCATTGAGAATCATGACATCACACTTAAATTAGCATTTCAACCTCACCTAGTTGATATCTCCAACGTACCTAAAGAACTTTATATAGAAATAATTGAATTCTCAGTAGATGAAATTTTAAAGTCATTGTTTGATGCTAAAAATAATGCAAGAGAATACCCACAAAGGCAACAAGGTAGAAAAAATCCTTTCTTGCTCTTCAACCACATATTGCTGTTCTGAATTTACATTCTCCTACCTAACCCACATTATGACAGCCTTAAAGTAACAAATGACTGATACCCATCTAGAGAATCAACTGAAATTGTGGACTTCCATGCTGTAAGCAATTATTCAAAAGCTTTCCAACAAAAAGCAGATACAACAAAGTCATTAAAAAGTTAGTTAACTTTAAAATTAAAAAATAGTTTTCATTTTTGAAATTAAGTACAAAGTAGTTAGATTTTTTTCAAAATAATGAACATTTTAAAGTATTTTTAATTTAACTTTCTTGAATGTAACCTTATCTGACTACAGCTAAATATTAATGTGGCCTTCCAACATGAAAAGTTTCCCCACACCTGCTTTGTAGTTCTCCCAAAAGTTTTGGTTGAAGAGTGAAATTTCTCCCAATATCTGGCATATTTTTTTTAGTTTAATAAAAAACTAAATTATTGTTCTCATTTATTTCTACTTATTGGTTATCTCCACTGTTCCATTGATCAACCTCTCTAGTTCTTAAGCAGCATAAAATGTTGTAATAGCAATCACCTTGGCAGAGCAAAACATTCACAGAAAATCAAGGTACAGAATTCAGAATGTTACAAATTTCATTACCATTACAAATACTTCAGTTGAAAAAAATGGATATTCAATGAAAGAGAAGACTTTTAAACATTCTTGAAAAAAATATCAGAGTGAAATAGAAAATTTTTCTTTCAAATACAAGACACAAGAGAAGCATGAAAAGGAAAATATGAAAGAGAAATCATAAGGGACTTATTAAAGTTGAATTGTTTACATTCCTATGTGAAAAGATGACATTAATAATTCATGAGAACTTTCTCAGTAGTAGGGTATTTGGAGCAAATAGATAGGTAGGTAGGAAGGGAGGTAGGAAGATGGATAGGTAGATAGATAGATAGACAGACAGACAGATAGATGGCACAAGGTAAGTTGAATATATAGGGATGATATCTAAAAAATAAAATTAAGAGGTGAGAGAGGAATGTACTGGAGAAGGAGAAAGGGAAAGATAGAATGGGGCAAATTATGTTGCTTAAAAGAGGCAAGAAAAAGTTTCACAATGGAAGGGAAGAGGGGGGAGGTGAAAGGAAATGAGGGAATTTTACTGTCATCAGATGGCTTAAGGAGGGAATATCATACAGACTCAACTGCGTATCTTACACTATCGGAAAGTAAGGGGGAAAGGAGACAAAGGAAAGATGATAGAAGGGAGAGTAGATTGAGGGAGGGGGTAGTCAGAAGCAAACACTTATGAAAAGGGACAGGGTCAAAAGAGAAAACAAAATAAATAGGGAACAGGATTAGATGGAGGGAAATATAGGTTGGGTTTCACAACATGACTATTATGGAAGTGTTTTGCATAACTATACATGTATAAGCTATATTGAATTGCTTGCCTTTTCAGTGAGGGTGGGTGGGGAGGTAAAAAGGGTGAGAATTTGTAACTCAAAGTTTTAAAAACAAATGTAAAAAAAATGTTTTTACATGCAATTGGGAAATAAGAAATGCAAGCAATGGGGTATAGAAATCTATCTTGCCCTACAAGAAAATAAAGGGGAAGGGGATAATAAGTGGTGGTGTGATAAAAGAGAGGGAGAACTGAGGGAAAAGTCAATCAGAATGCATGAAATCTGGGGTTGGGGGAGGGGAGAGATGCAGAGAAAATTTGGAACTCAAAATCTTCTAGAAATGAATGTTGAAAACTAAAAACAAATAAATTAAATTTTAAAAATGCTTGAATTTTTGTTTCTCTAGTTGAATCTTATTATTATTAGTAGTAGTACTAGTAGTATTTTTTCTAAGCCTACAAAGAAACTTTTGGGGAATTTGATTGATACAACTAAGTAAAATTATTTAATTAGTACTCTCATTTTCTCATATTTATTCAGCCTACCTGTGAATAATTAATATTCTTTCAACTATTTCACTCAGCTTTTGTGTAGTATTCTATAATATTTTTTCTTATAATTCTTTTTTAGTCTGGTGAAACAGATCCTCAAATATTTTATATTATAGTAAAATAACTGTAGTTATTGTAAATTAAATGGCTTTTTCCAATATCTTCTTACTGCTTTTGTTCATAATATACTAAAAATAAAAAAAAAACACTTTTACTAGTTGTTAATTGTTTCCTTTTTTAAAGTTGCTTTCCAGTGTTCTATAAGATAATCAACACATCATCTATAAAGTGTGATGATTTTTTTTTGTCTCTTTAGCTATGTTTTTGCTCATTTCTTTTTTCTTTTTGTTCTGACATAATACATGTAGCACTAAGTTGAATAGTAACTTGTTAATGTACATCCTTGTTTTTCCCCTGTTTGTATTGGAAAAGTTTGTCTCATATAATGCTATTCCTTAATTTTATTGCATTAAAGACAAATCCATTTATTCATATTATTTCTAGGATTTTTAATAAGAATGTGTATGTTATATTTTTAAGAATTTTTCTGCATCTATTGATATAATCACATAGTTTTCCTACCCTCCCCCAGGTATATATTTAATAGAGGTGAAGTGTATAATTTCTGTTATATTTTTCTATAGTCTTATGTTTTGTTTAAAATTTTAGTAAAAACAATTATTAGAAATATTAGTTTTGTTTTCTTTCTCACTTTTGATGTTCCGAGGGTTAGTGATAACCACATTAGTATCATAGATAGAATTCAGTAGGATTCCTTTTTTTCCAAACAATTCACGTAATATTGCAACTCAGTGTTTTCTAAGGATTTGAGAAAATTAAGTTGTAAATCCATCTGGTTATAGGATTTTATTGGCATTTCTTTTGTGTTTCTTTTGCTTGTTTTCTCTCTGAGAGTTTATTTTTATAATTTCTTTTATCCTGAGAGTAGGTTCTGAAAATATACTTTTAGATTAATTCGTCCCATTCGCACTCATCATTATGATTATGCTTGTTTTTTCACAATCTTATTTATGCAACATTTTTTTTCTTTTATACATTTCCAAACTCATCTTTAAAAGAATAAAATTGTATTAATATAGAAAAGGTAAGCTCAGTATGTGTTCTATGTTTGTTATAATCTGCTTCTGTTCCTTGACATTTCTGTTTTCCTTACTTAGAGCCAAAGAATTACTTCCTTTCCTATTATTTTCTTTTAAGCTGTTCTTTGAAATCTATTCTCTATACTTGGTTTTGCTTAAGAATGATTATTGCTTAGTTTATCTGTCAGACACATGGATAAGGGAAGAAGTTAGGACTAAACAAGCTATAGAGAGAATTACAAAATATAAAAACTCAATTTTGATTATATTAAATTTTTAAAAATTTCACAAACAAAACCAATGAATTGAAAATTGAAAAGAAAGGAGAAAAAAAGAGAAAACAGAAAACTTTTTTTTTGCAACAAGCATCTCTGACAAAGACTTCATTTCTAAATATATAGAAAACTGAGTCAAATTTATGAGAATACAAGCCATTCCTTAACAATAAATCGTCGAAGTATAGGAACAGGCAAGTTGTTTTTTTTTATCAGAGAAGGAAATCAAATGTATCTATAGTCATATTTTAAAAGTGCTCTAAATCAGTATTAATTAGAGAAACACAAATTAAAACCACTTTAATGTACCACCTCACATATTAGATTGGCTAATATGAAAACAAAGGAAAATTATAAATATTGGAGGTGATGTGGGAAAAGTGGGAATCTATTGCTGGGGTTGTGAATTGAGGCAAGCATTCTGAAAGCAATTTGGAACTATTCTCAAAGCATTATAAAACTTTGCAGACCCTTTGATCCAGCAATAGCACTGCTAGACCTGAATTCCAAAGAAGTATAAAAAAAGAAAAGGACCTATTTGTAACAGCTCTTTTTGTTGTGGCTAAGAATTGGAAATTGAGGAAATATCTATCAATTTGATAAGAGTTGAGGAAGGGGAAGTATATGATTGTGATAGAATAGTATTATTCTATAAGAAATGACAAGCAGGATGACTGCAGAAAAGCCTTGAAAAACTTACATAATTCATGCAAAATGAAGTGAAAAGAACCAAGAGAATGTTGGATAGAGTAACAATATTCTTTGATAAAGAACTGCGAAAGTCTTAGCTATTCTCAGTAATACAATGATCCAAGACAATCCCAAAGGACTCATTACGAAGGATGCTATCTCCTTACAGAGAAAGAACTGTTATTGTCTGAACGCAAACTGAAGCGTTCTGTTTTTTTCCTTCCTTCCTTCCTTCCTCTTTCTTTCTCTCTCTCTCTCTTTTGTCTTTGTATACAAAATGACTCATACAGAAATGTTTTATGTGATGGTATATGTATAACCTATATCAAATTGCTTAATTTCTCAGGGAGGAGGAAGGGGGAGGAGAAATAGAATTTGGAAATGAAAACTTAAAAAAAAAAGATTAGAAATTATTTTAACATGAAATTGGGTAAAATAAAATATTATTTTAAAAATGAATAATTTCTGCCATAATTTACTTTCCCTTTTAACTACCACCCTTCCTTCTCCCCTTTCACTCTGTTCAATCTATTGAAAGAACTATATTTCAATACCCACCTTATTTCATATGTTCAATATCTACATTTGCCCAGTCCAGATGAGGGCTAAAGTTTAAGTGATACAACTTTTCTCCCATCTAGTCCCTATTCTATGTATAAACTTTTTATTATGTACCACAATTACATGAAAAAAAATTCCACTTCTATAATTTTATATTTCCAGCTCTCTGCTCTTTTATAATGGTGACTGCCTGTCAATACTTGAATCAGGTCTGAACAATACATCTGTGACTTTGCCCTAGTTAGAGTTCCAATAGACTGCTATTGGCCTCAGCTACCACAAGCCACCTGTAATGGTCAACGTGTTCTGAAAGACTGAACTACAGGGTCTGATTGGTCTGTACTTTCTGTCCTGGTTATCTTGTTGTAGGCATGAAGCAGGAATAAAGGCTGGAAATGAGACCTTGTTCTGCCCTTGAATCAGATTTAAAAAGATACTGTTTATTTCTGTACTTACTTCTTTTTTTCAATACACAAAGACCTGTGAATGGCTCTTACTCTATAAGTTCACCTCGAAGCTCAAGCACTCTTCTGAATATGCCCTGAATTTGTGACATTTAACTGTGTAGTATATTACAATACTTTCCAACTGGAACATGTTCTTGAATTATGCATAAGATTAGGACTCCACTCAGCGGCCTAGAACTTGTTCCCTGGTGCTTTGTCTTGGCCCCCTTTTAGTTTCTGTGGGCTGTAATACTCCACATGGCCCATTGTTGGATAAACCTGTGGCCCTTACCCATGGACTTCTCTGAAGATTTCTCTATGTTAATCTGAGTTGAAAATATGGATCAATGGATTTTTTTTTATTCCCCAATCAGGACTTGATATGGTACCTTTTCTAGATCCTTGCAGAAGAGTTGCACTGGGGAACTTCACTGTACTTCTTCATGCTACTCTGCCTTCTATGCTTTATCTCTATCATGTTTTTCCTTAAAGTGTCTCCCTATTGTATAATACATAAAATAGAAATTGATTATACTGCTATTTATGGCCCATCCAGATTTTGCTACCTTCTGCCTTTCTAGTCTTATCTTATAATCCTTCAGTGTATGCATATTATATGCCAGTTAACTTGGACAGTTGGCTACCTCTGTACATACACCAAGCTTGCCTTTTTCAGAGCCTTCACTCATTTTTATCCACATATGAAATGCCCTCTCCTACCACATCCTTCTCAAGAAATTCTAAGCATTTTCCATACATTGATCCAATATAAGATCTTTTGTGAAACTTTTCATAATTAGTCCTTTAATGAATTTTCCTTTAATCTCATTTAAGATTATTTGACTATATACAGTATAAAAGTCTTCCATTCAAACTCACACTATATTTTAAAATTATATACCATTTATTATTTCATACTACTCTTACCTAAATTTGCATTTCTTTCCAGTATGACTTGTTCATTTTGACTGCATATAAATTTGGACAAGAAGACTGCACGGTATCATTTGAGGAGTTAGAAACAGTTGGTAATATGATTGAAATACCCAAACTAGGTCATTATTTCTTATGCCAGAATAATAACTGACCATTAGCCTGAGACAACTAATATACCTCAAAGAAGACCAAGCTAAGTTGAACTTATGATTCTCTTATACTCTAAGGCCAGGATTCTTTACCTGGGGACCACGAAAATTTTGAAAAAATATATTTTTGGATAACTGTACTTCAATATAACATGCTTCCTTTATGATCCTATGAATTTTATTTTATGCATTTAAATATTATTCTGAGAATAATACGAACAGGCTTGACCTGACTGTCCAAAGTGTCTGTGCAACAACAAAGATTAGAATTCTTCCTCAAAAGTTTACATAGTACTTTGCTTCCAACATCCTTGCATTTTAAGCAGTGTAAGACATTATTCATATTTTATAGATGAAGAAACTAAAGTACAGAGAAATCAAGAGCATTGCTCCTAGTCATATAGCTCCTGGACATCCCAGCTAGTATTACAACAGAGACCTTTTGTCTTCCCAATTCAATGTTCTTTACGCAATTCATCTCTACCTTGAACTAAATATAATTTCCTTTAGCAAAGGGTATATGGGCTACTCCCATTTTACAGGCTCTCAGTGAACTTGAAAGGCAACAGAGGAAAATAGGTGTATGTGACATAATAGGTACTTGTTCCTTAAGGAGTTCGGGCAAAACTTGAAGAATCTGACATCTAAATAAAGATATTGAAAATGGGGAGGAGGTGGGAGTGGGGAAGGCAAAACCACAATAGAGTGAAGGCAGTGATTATACAGAAGTATGTTAAAATAGCAACCTTACAAATGATTTAGAAAGTAGTTAACACACACAGCAGTTAGGGGTAGGAAAAAAAATAAAACCTCCAGATGAAGACAAACCATGTTGGTTTAAGGGCTATTAATCCTAAGGCAAAATGGAAAAGAGAAGCACAGTATTTCTTCTGTCTATTCTTTCTATTCATTTCCGGAAAATGAAACAAAACAAGGAAATATCCAAATACTTTAACCTTATAATCAAAAAGATAGCACATAACCTAGCACTTCACTTTGTTTCCAGTTTTAGTCCCTGCTCTGCTCCTTCCTTTGCTTTGTCAAATTATACAAATGAGACTATGTAAGACACTTTGCAGGCCTCAAAATTCTGAAGGTGTAAATTTTCCGTAAGACAACAGATGAGCTGAAAAGGTCTTTAAAGGCTATCTAGGCCAATGCTCTCATTTATAAGATGGAGAAACTGGTATAGGGAATTCTAGTTACTCTTCCCAGGTTGCCTAGTAGAAAAATGTAAAACAAAAGCCCTTCCTCTACATAGCAGCCCTCAATACTTCCCAATACTGTGAAAGTTGATTAAAATGTAATTGGGAAATATTAAAAAAATAAAAGAATAATACAAGAGATCATTGATTATTTGAATATGTAGCTTTCTGAGTCAATATGCTACAAGGATCCTTATGCATCATTTAGTGGCATGCATTTTTATTGGAATCGGACACCAAAGACCCCAGGTACAAGGAGCAGACCAGGACTTCTCATTAAAGTCTGACATGCACTTTACTGAATGACTCACAGTGTTTTTGTTTGTTGGGGGGGGGGGGGTGTATTCTGCAATGTGTCTAATGTTGTAGCTATCCCTGAAACATCCAGCCCCTCCTTTTGACATTTTTTGCTTTTCTAAGGCGCAACTCAAATATCATCTTTTCAATGAAGTTTTCTCTAATCCTTTGGTCTATAACGATTTTCCTAGCTTTGATTCCAGATAGCACTTAATTATCAGAGGATCATTGTAGATTTAGATCTGGAAGGACCTTTAGAGGTCCTATATTTCAACCTCCTCATTCTGGAAATGTTTTGTTTAATGTCACATGAATAAGGAAAGAACTAACTGGGTCCTGAATTCAGATAATCTGATTCTAAATTCAGTGCTTTCTCCATTGGACTACATATCTTGCTCCTTGATGTTCTTCAGAAATATGATCATATATCATAGAATTGGAGCTGGAAGGCACATCAAAGATCATCTAATCCAAACCCCCTCATTATCTAGAGGGAGAAAGTGAAGTCCAGAGAGCTCTGAAAATGCCTTAACCATGATCACAAAGTAATAATAGTAGAGTCAGCACTGAAATTCAGCTCTTCTGATTATAAATTCATCATCCTTTTTGGTATAACACTTGACTTTTCTTATTTGTACTTTTGTTATTTGTGTTTTGCATCTCATAATTTTCTTAATATGCTTAACTTAAGCTTAACAAGGTAACCCCTTGTTTTATGTACCACGTTTTTGTATATATTAACTAAACGGTCAATTGCTCCTTCCCTAATCTCCAAAGAAGGCTTAATATGCTTAACATAAGAACTTAATAAAAGTTCTCTGAAGGCCGGGAAACTATTTAATCTCTGTATCTCTCTGTAGAGTAATTAATATAGTGGTAACAAGTATATAAGTTGATAAAGACAAAAAAATTAAAAGCTGTTCAGCTGTACAGGACATGTGAAGGTCCTTTCCAAAGGCCTAGAATCATAAAGTTCTAAGATACTTAAATTACAGTTTTGATATTACAGTGAATCAACTTATAGACTACATTAGTAGGCTAATTGAGATTGGGCCATCATGATAGCCTTCCCCTTCCTGATCTTTGGCTCCTTTATTAACTGTTGTATCTGGGGTTTTTCATTTCAGTTAGAGATTTTCCTAGATTATCAAGAAAGTATAGGGCAGCTAAGATGTTGGTGATACCATAATTCTTTGATTACAATGATACATTATTATAATGGTGGATAGAGATGGACAGACTCTCACCTGGTCTACTGGAAATTTTCTTTACATGTAAATGTGTTGTAAGCAGTATCTCCAAACAGCTAAACTTTATTTTAATAGTATGGGTAGACAGCAGTGCAGTCACACAGAAGTAATATCAGTGTAGCAAGACACCTACTATATACTACACTCAGAACCAAGATCGATCAGGAAAATTTATGCCCAACTCACAGTCAAAGATGGGATCAACACAGGTGGTCAGAATTCCCTTTTACAAACAAAATACACATGCACACAATCATTGAGCACTTACAATGTGCAGGAAACTATGCTAATTTCAGAACCCAGTCCACATAACAACAAATCCAAAATACGATTTTGTAATCTGAATAATGAGATTTTGTAAATAAATATCACTGTAAGCATGGCAAAGTACTTTTCTTACAGCAACACTTTGAGGTAAGTACTAGAAATATAAATATCCCCATTTTACAAATAAAGAAGTGGAGGGAAATTATCGCTGCCCTCCAATATTTATATTCTTTGATAAGAAACAAAATATAAACATATAAAATTTACAATATCAGTATAAGTAAGATAAAGGATATTTTTGGGGGGGTTGAGGACATTGCCTTTTCTATAAAAAAAGTATAGAAGGATTGAATTAGATTTCTTTTATTTATATTTTTCTCTCTCTAGATTCTATTGACCTAAGATATATAAATAAAATAAATGATAAAATATACATTACCTAGATATATTATCTGAGGTTTATAACAAATCTTTATAGTAGATACGCTGGATATCAACATTCTCATTTTACAAATGAGCAAAGTCTCAAAGAGTTTTAATGATTTAGCCATGGTAAGAGAGCAACTGAGTGTCAGAGACCAGGACATAAACAGCACTATTAGATATTTCAGGAAGAAAGATAATTTCTGATGTGTTCATGAAACAAAGACTGCAAAGAGTTGACATGGAATGAGTGCTTAAGGATGGGTATGTTTTTATAGGTACAGATGTGGCAGAGAGACAGTGAATAATGTTGAGATTAAGAAATTTCCTGCAGCAGTGTTGGCAATGCAAACTTTTTTCAATCACTGACAGAGGACTTCTTTAATGGGACCTAGGCAAGAGTAGGCCCTATAGTGAGAAACATCTGGTCTTGGAGGGGTCACGCTGAGAATAATGAGTGACTTATGTTATGATGCAAAGGTTACTGGAATCATACAGAATAGCACCAGACCAAACTTCCCTTAAAGTCATCAGAATGCAACTCTAAAGGGTGTGCAAATGTTCCACTTTTAGACCTCTAGGCCTCCATTTATTCTATAAAATAAACATAATTTTAATGATCTTTATGTTTTACCATATGTTGCTGTTATAACAATTCAATAATACAATATGTAGGGAAGTATTTCATAACTATAAAGAAACTGAAATTATAGAAAGCCCTGTGACTTGCCTAGGGTCACACAGCTATAACAAAGCAGATCCTAGACTCAAATTCTGGGGGTCTGATTAAGAATTTATTGTCATTTCTAACTTCAACACACTGTTTCCTCTGGAACTTCCATGGAAGTTGCTATTAATGTTTTTAACATTAATAAGCATTAGTGATGACTAATGCTGAATATGGGCCATGAGATGTGGCAGAACAATCATTCTGATCAATACATAGATTTCTACCATTTTTCTTTCATGGGACCCCACAGCAGAGTCCTATATTTCCTATTGTATCTCTTTTTTTACCCTCTTTTTCTCAGAGAGTCACCATTTAATCTCTTTTTTAGTAAAGTTGCTTTTTCCTTCTGTTTGATGGTTTTGTTGTCATTTCCTCTGCCTAAGTTCTTAAAAAGCTTCTTGTTTCTGTGAATCTATCATATTTCCCATTTTTTTGTTTCAATAATGTATCATTTAACTGATATAATGATTTTTGAGTCATTTGTCTACTAATAGGCAGAAATATTTTTACTTCTTTGCTGCAACCAAAGTCACCAATATAACTAGTTGTATACATGAGTTACTGTGTTCTGTCCTAGATCTCTTTGAGGAATAAGCTTGGTAGTGATGTTACAAAGGGTCAATTAGATCACTTAGTAGATAGAATACCAGGGCTGTAGTAAGGAAGACATTTATTCCCGAGTTCACATCTGGCCTCAGACATTTACTACTTATAAGACCCTGGGCAAGTCACTTAACCCTGTTTGCCTCATTTTCCTCATCTGTAAAGTGAGCTGGAGAAAGAAATGATAAATCATTCCAATATCTTTGGCAGGAAAACCCAAATGGGATCATGCAGAGTCAGACATAACTGAAAAAGGAGTGAAAGGAAAAAAAACAACTGATGTTACAAAGTCAAGGAATATATGCAGCTTAATATTTATTTTGATATTGTCTCAAAAGCGTTTTCCAAAATAGACTAGTTTACAGTTTCACCAACCCTGCATTACTATGCCTCACCTCCCACAGCCCCTTCAGAAAGCCCATCAGAAGTTGTTGGTACAAATGTAGATACAGTCTTCATCGCAATGAAACATTTCTCTACATTCATACATCTATCATCTTTGTTTGTAGCATAAAGGGCAACTAGGGAAACTAGGTAGAGCAGAGGATAGAGTACTAGGGCTGGGGTTAGGAAGACTAATTTTCCTGAGTTCAAATCCAACCTTTGATACTCACCAGCTGTGTGACCCTGGGCAAGTCACTTAACTTTTTTTTTTTGGCCTTAGTTTCCTCACCTGTAAAATGAACTGGGAAAGGAATGGCAAATCACTCCAATATCTTTGCCAAGAAAATCCCTAATGGGGTCACAAAGATTCAGAAAGAACTAAAAATGACTAACATCAACAACAAGAAAAAGAAGTATAATTTGAAGAGCAAGCAGAAGAATGAGGTGCTAATCTTAGTTGTTCTACTTAATGAATATACCATCTAGGGCTAATCACTTAATGTATCTCCCTTTCAATTTTCTCATCTCCCAAATCTGAACAGTAATATTTGGATTATTTAAAATAATACCCTTTGTTAAATTAAGTGCTTTGTAAATGTTAAGTGCTATGGCTTAAAATATACCTCCAAAATATCAGTCTTAGTTATTTCTTGGACAGGTGACAGGATTAATTGTGCTGGTATGTTTTTGTGTGTGATGCATTATAGCTGCTTTTCATGGACTGTACTCTCTCACTTCCTGCCCAGCAATACTGTTGATGGCAAAATGGGCAGATGACTGAGCTTGGAGTACAAAAGTGTGTCTTACTAGCCATATAATGTTGGTCAAGTCATTTCTCCAAAAAACTGAGGGCTGAGAATTAAATGGGAAGGGAAAAAAGTTAAAACCCAGAGATCATTTCTAAAAAAAAAAAAATATCGAGCTAATTTGTACCACCTTCTCCCTTTTATTATTTTTTTTTCCCCCTGGGGAAAGAGAGTTCGGATTTAAAATTTAAATGAACACATCATCATTTATATGTTTTCATGAGTACTGTCTCAGAATCTTTTCCTCCCCCAGATTTTTCTCCTTAAGTAGTTAGAACAGACAAGCAGTCTTCTCTTCAGGCTCAGATGGAGGTACTCAAAGGAGGCTTCCAGCAAGAAGAGAATTCACAAGAGCTACAGTACATCCAACCTGAAAATCGGGCTGCTGAAAACTACTTGTAGAGAGGTTCACTTAGGCATGCAATTATCCATCTCACAGGGCTAATTGCCCATTTGCATGCACAATTTAGAAAGCCACAGTTGAAATTTGGTCCCAGGCTCTCCAACACTCATTTTCTCCCTCGAAATTGGCATTTTAAAGAATATCAGGTGCCTAAAACCCCAGCCTCATTATGTAGTTCGGCAGGAAGCGTATTTTTTTTTCTTTCTTCCAACTGGAAGATTCTGGTTTATTTTTTTTTAAGTTAAATTAAATTATCAAAGGGAAAAGACAGGTGTGCATGTAGGAGTGTCCAGATCTACCCCTATCTAGGCTATTCTGTCCGAGAGATTTCTTTATAAGAAAATAAGAGATTCTCAGTTTTAGATAATACTTCTGAAGTCATCTGGTCCAACTTACACCTCCAGCAGAAATTCTCTCTGCTGTATCCGTGACAAGTGTTCATCCAGATGTCATTGGAAGACCTATAGTAATAGAGTTCAGTACAAATACACTTTGAGATGGCTCTAACTGAAAGGAAAATGCTGCATATATTGAACAGAAATCTACTTCTCTTCGACATCTAGATACTGCTCTTATTTCTAATGTTTAAGGTCATTCAAAGCCATTGTCATTCTTTTTATTTTTTTTTTATTTCACCACCATTCATATATTTGAAGACAGCAATTTTGTCCTTTCTGATCCCCAGGTAGAATGGCCTCATTTCCTCCAAACAAATACTTCTATGTTATGTTCTCCATTGTGCTCATTATCAAGAGGTTATTATAGTCTCGGCATAGTCAATGGTCATTCTAATATGTGGAAATCTCAGTTGGACATAGCATTCCTCAAAGGGATCTGATTCAAGCAGAGGCTATATGGCTATCACCTTTCTTGTTTGGGATGCTCAATCACTCTATCAGAAATTATTAAGTGCCTAATATGTGCCAAACACTTTGATCAAGAAAATAGAAATATGATGCATAAGAAAACTTCTGTGGCATTATATTCTATTGAGAAAGACAATGTCCAAATATGTAAGTATATACAAAATATACAGAAAAATACTTCACTTTATCATTTCAGACTAAGATTACATTAGCATCATTTATTGCCATGCGACACTGTTGAATACACGCAAGAATAATAAGTAGTAATTTGGGTGCCCAAGGCAAGTAACCAAAATTTGCCTTGAAAAAAGCAGCATGAAATGCACCCTCAAATCAACCTTATAATTCATTATGTAAACAAACACAAGAAGTAATTAAGATAAATTCAGTTGAATGGAAGGGTAATGAATGGTGGCTTCTATACATCTGAAGGAATATATATGTTAAATTTATGTACACCTTAATTTTTCATGTCTTGTACAACATCTTGGTCACTGTGCTGTAGTTAAAAATCTATGAATATGAAAAATTTAATATGTTTTAAAAATTATTTTAAACCAGAGTCAGTACATATAGAATAAGTTATTTTTGTACTGAATATATTAAATTACATTTTTTTCTAGACCATATGTGGATAGACCATGGGGGAGGAGTGGTAAAGGTTCATGACATGACTCTTGAATACTCCCACAAAGGGATTACTCACTGTCTCTTAATATGGAAGATCATGTGTGCACATGTACGTATGCAAATGTTTTATGTCTTCAGGTATCATTTCTACTTGTGCTATTGCATATGGACAAGACCTACCATTGGGCAAGATTGAATACATCCCATATTGTAAATTGCAGTTTCCCAAAAGGTCAAACTGGAATAAAAAGAAATGCTAAATCTCTTCAGAGAGGAGGCAGGAGCACTGGGTTGGCTTCGTGTATTTAAAATCCAGTGTTCTGAGATAGGGATTACTGAGCCAAAGAATCAGACAAGAGGTCTAGCCGGAAGAGCGTTCTAGGATTCATAGGAAGATTAATCAAAGAATATAAACAAGAAATCAAAGGAAAGTTTATGTTTATGTTGTTTTGGTTGAGACAGAGTAGAGATGGAGTGTGGAGGAGAAGGATTCACTCTACAAGGAAAGCTAGGAGGATTTTTTTTTTGGCTTTTTTTCCCATGGAGGGCAACTAGGTTGTGCAATGCACAAAGTGCCATACCTGGATTCCTGAGTTTAATTCTGGTCTCAGCTATTTACTAGCGAAGTGACCATGGGCAAGTCACTTAATCTTGTTTGCCTTAGTTTCCTCATCTGTAAAATGAAACTGGATAAGGAAATGGTAAAGTACTCTGCCAAAACAAACAAAAAACACATGAAACTGTAGAAAAGAGTCATGAAGAGTCAAATATGACTGAAACAACTTAACAACAAAAGCAAAAATTTTCTTAAGATACAATGTACACCTTGCTGCTTTTGGGCACAGGTTGAACTAAGATGATCTCTTTTTTCTTCCGACTCTGAAATTCTGAGATAAAGACACCAGGTATTTCTAGGGGGAAAGAAGCAGAAGCACATGAGAAAGGTTCATTTTAGAAGGCAGTTTCAGAACACAGTCTTTCGACTCAATGCTTCTGTATGCCATATTCCTTTACATATTTTCCCTAAAATTATCAAAAGCACTCTTGACCTATGTACAAATTTGGGCTTAGCCATCCATAATAATCTATGGGCTATTATTTGTCATTGCAGTTTATCCATTAAGTAAAATCATGATGTCACTAGGGCCTTGAGAAAATGGAAATGTTTGTAAATCATCAAAAACAGTTTGTATCAGAGTAACTTTATTTATTAGTGTCATAACCATACACAGCCCACCTCTTCTACCATGTTCTCTGTAATGCATGCCCTATTGACAATAAACTTAACCATTAAAACTTTTTCTTCTCCCGCTTCTTACATATATCAGCTGTTACTGAAATCTGGCACCCTATCCTCCACCTCCCCACCCCCAATAGCATAATCTCTTTGGTCACTCTTTTCAGCACCTTACTGACTACACTTCACTCATATCCATTGGTTCACTAGTTAAGATGAAAGAGTTGGAAAACTACTTGCTCCCACTGCCATTTCTAGATTCTCTCCCCATAGTAACTTCTCCTCCTTTGTAATTTAAGTTATTCATGTCTAACATTCAGAGCAAATTTGGTTGCTATTGTCTACATATCTCTAGGTTGCTCCCTGTACTTCCTCAAAGAGTTTTTTACATAGCTCATAAATTTCCTTTTTTTCCCCTCTAACTCCTGCCTTCATACTACAGTACTTTAGCATGCATACCAAATCTTGTTCAAATATCCTAACCATTCAGTTCCTCAATCTACTCACTTCTCATGACCTGCTCCCCTACCTCACTTCAGCCTCACACAAAACTGGTCATACTTTTGATTATGCAATCATGTTCACACGTGTCACCTCCTTGTTCAAGAATTTAAAAATCCCCTCATCTGACCACAAGCAGTCGGCTCAGTTGACACACCATGATCTCTAATCCCTCAACCTCTCAAATTTCTTTAAAGTCTTTCCCCAGATAAACCATGCTATCTCCACTTTCCCCATCTTGACTTTAAGTAAAATAATTTAAGCTGTTTTTTTTTTTTCTCTTGAATCCCTGGCCCTCTTATCATTTCACTGATTATAGCTATAAAGCCTCAGTCTTAGATTAGCTCCAATATTTGCCATCTTTATGCCTACACATGAGCTACCAAACAAAGTTGGAGAAAAATAATTCAATAATTCTTAATGGGTCCACTACAAATATACGTAACACATCAACTGAGCCCTCACAGTTGCTAGGCAATCCTACTATACCTCCCTTATTAACTCTCTATCCCATTCTTCACAATGTCTCTTCCAAACCTTTTTCATCCCTCCTCAGAGGATCCCCTTCTTCTCACCCTCTTTGCTGAGAAATTTGCCTTATATATTACAGAGAAAAAAACAACAACAACAAAAAAAACAAAACTGAGAACATTCACACAAAAATCCCTTTCCCTTCTTTTCCTCATCTAACTCAATTACCATTTGTCACTATTTCTTTCTTTACCCCTAGCTCACATGATGAGGTGACTTTAAATCTCACCAAGGTTAACCTCTCTTACCTGTTCAAGATATCCCATTCCATCCCTTCTTCTCTCATTCCCACTCTATCACTTAACTTCAGTCTCTCCCATGTACTGCCTCACTCTTTTACTGCCTCCAAACATGCCCATGTCTCCCCATTAAACAAAATCAAGAACTCTTTCCTTGATCTTTCCATTTCTACTGCCATTCTATACTTATTCTGTCCTCTATGCACTAGCTACCTGAAAAAAATAAATGCACAGTAGGTGTCTCCTCTTTGTCTTCTCATTCTTAACCCCTTAAAATTTAACTTCCAGACTTATCATTCCATAAAATTGCTCTCTCCAAACTTACTAATCAACTCTTAATTTACAAATCCAATGACCTTTTGACCTAACCTCCATTCTCCTAGATCTCCTAGCAATTTTGACACTGTTGATGACCCTCTCCTCCATGATGCTCTCTTTTCTTTAGTATTTTTTTTCCTTTTTTTGGTATGATTCCATCTTGGTTTTCCTCCCACATATCTGACGATTCCTTCTCAGTCTCCTTTGCTGAATCTTCGTCACAGATAATAGCCCCTAACTGTAGGTGTCCCACAAGGTTCTCTCCTGCACCCTCTTCTCTTCTCCCTTTAGACTACTTCACTTGGTGATCTCATCAGCTCCTTCAGATTTAATTACCAACTTTGTGCTAATGATTTTCAGATTTACTTATTCTGCCCTAACCATTCTGGCCATCTTCTGTCTCACTTTCTAACTGCCTTTTTCAACGTCTCAAGTTGGATACACTGTAGACATCTTAAACATGTAAAAGTCTCAGCATGTTCAAATGTGAACTCATTTTTATTCTTTCTTAACTCTCTCATTCCATATTCCCTATTATTGTAGAGGGCAACACCATCCTTCCCATCCCTGAGAACTGCCATATAGGTGGCATCCTCAGTCTCTCACTATCTCTCACCCCCATATCCAATTTTTGTCAAGGCTCTCACCTTTGCAACATCTCTCAAACATTCCCTCTTCTCTATTCTTCAGCACCCTGGTGGAGGTCACTATCATGCCATACTTACTATTTCAATGGTCTGCTTGTATATTGAACTGCCTCAAATCTCTTCCCATTCCAATCCATCCTCCATTCAGTCACTAAAGCACAAATCTGATGATGTCACCTCCTTAATCCACAAGCACCAATGACTCACTCTAACCTCTAGGATCAAATAAAAAATCCTCCATTTATTATTCAAATCCCTTCATAACTTAGCCTACTCCTACCTTTCCAGTCATCTTATATTTTATTCCCTGCCATATCTTTGATCCAATAACACTGGCTTCTGTAGTATTACACAAATAAGGCGTTCCACCTCTTGGCTTCTGTATTATCTCCAAAATATTCTCCCTCCTTATCTCCATCTACTGGCTTCCCTGCCTTTCATTAAGTTCAAACTAAAATACCATTTTGTTTTTACAGCCAACATTCTCTAATGCCTTTCTAGTGCCTGCACTCTGTTCATAATTTCCTATTTATCCTGTATGCAGTTGTTGGGTTATTTTTTTAAAATATGTATTTGTTTACTTCTTGTCTCCACCATTAGAGTGTGAGCTCCTTGAGGACAAGGACTATTGCATCCCTAGCACTTACCTGGAACATAGCAGGGCTTAATAAATATTTACTGACTAATTGACTAATTGCTAACTAATGTTTTTCTAAACAATTAGAAGTTGCCATTAAAAACAAATAACACTGTGATGCTTGTATATGAGCCCCAAAATGTGGCTTCAACAGAAGGAGGAAGTCAGAGCCCAGAATAGAGAAGAGATATTTCTTCCCCTCCCTCCCTCTTTTCCTTCCCTTCTCTTCCAGAATGAGCTGAGGTATCATTAACTCAAGCAATGAGTGAAGTTAACTATTTTCATAATGCTCCAGAATTCATGAGTTCATACCCTAGACCAGTGGTTCTCAACCTTCCTAATGCCACAACCCTTTAATACAGTTCCTCATGTTGTGGTGACCCCCAACCATAAAATTGTTTTTGCTGCTAATTCATAACTGTATTTTTGCTACTGTTATAAATTGTAATGTAAATATCTGATATGCAGGATGTATTTAAATTGAATATAACTCACTGGTTGAGGACCGCTGCCCTAGACAGAGACAGAGACTCATAAAGTTACCAAATGGGAAGCTATGCATTTTGGAGGAAGGGGCTACTTCTTTATTCTAAGGACATATTAAAACAGTAGGATCCAACCCATAGTAGTTGTAAAACCAGATAGATGGAACTCAGATGGTCTGTTGAAACACTCTGTGTGCAAGTGTGTGTGTGTGTGTGTGTGTGTGTATGTGGGTATATATGTATCTGTGTGTACCTGTGCTCACAAGCATTTTGACTAGACTATAGCTGCCCATATTTCTTTGTTTGGCACGTGAGACTCTAGACATCACCCAAGTACTCCCTCAAGGGGTGAGATAAGCAACTGCAAAAGATATACAAAGTAAATCAAAGTAATTTCGTGGTTAGGAAGGAAAGGGCTGCTAAAAGCAAGAAATTTGATTGTTTTCAGAAAGAAGAAGCAAGAACAATGGATGACATCAGACAGTACAATTGTTATAGAATTTGGAATGCTGAGTTTGGAGACATAAGATCCAAATCCTGGTTCTGGCAGTTATTAACTATATGTATGCAAGCCACTTAATCTTTTTTCCTCATTTGCAAGATGATCAGGATTACCCCCAAGTTCCATTTCCAATTTTGGATCTTTCATCCTATGATCTCATGAGCCTTAGTTGTACAGTGGAAAATTTAAAACTGATGTCAGAAAAAGTTTTTAAAAAAGATAAAATAAAAACAAGACAAAAAATCCTGAAGTTTTTTTTAATTAAATTTGCGAAGGGCAGAGCTAAGCTGGCAGAGTAAAAGCAGGATCTCACCAGAACTCTCCTCCCAAACCTCTACAAATACCTGTAAAAATGACTCTAGACAAATTGAGCAACAAAACTTGCAAAATGACAGAGTAAAACAACCAGGCGAAGATAACCTGGAAGGTAGAGAGGAAAGCTCTGTTGCATCAGTCTAAGAGAGGAGCACAACCTAGTGCTGTATGTGCCAGCAGATGCCAGACTTTTGCTAACCTGGAACATGTGTCAGGGGACTGAATCACTGGCAGCTGTGGTGGTTTCTAGATGTCCCAATGCACAAATGCCAAAGACAACTTAAAAGGTCAGTAGGAAAGATCTGTCGGACCAGGATGGGAGAGGAGTGCAGTTTCGTTCCAAGCCTGAGGAGTAACACAGAAGCATGAATTCCTTTTGGACCTCTCAACCCTCAGAGAGAAGGGAGATCAAGCAGTTGATCAGAGGTGGACTGCAGGGATATCTTTGCTGGCACTGAGGCAGGATTCTCTTCCTGTGCCCTTGCTTAGATCTAGGTGGCAGTTCTGGGTGGCAGTCCTGGAGCAATGAGGAGCGCTAGCATGGAGGTGCTTGTGTTGACAGTGGATAGGGATTCCTCCTCACAGTTCCAAGGTAGAAAAGAGTGCTTGTGGTAACTCATGGACCAGAACACAGTCCAGGAAAGGAGTAAACACTTCTCCATTCATCATATTGCCTTGGAATAACTAAGGTCCCTAGAAGTATCTCTGAAAAATGCTGCACAAAACCCTGAAGATTGGGACAGTATGTTCTCCACTATAGAAGCAGAGACATACCTTAACAAAGAGTCAAATAGTCAAGTAATTGACTGGAAAAATTTGCAAATAACAGGAAAAAAATCAGACTATATAATCTTACTTTGGTGACAAAGAAGATCAAAACATATGACTAGAAGAAGACAACAAAGTTAAAGCTCCTACATCCAAAGCCTTCAAGAAAAATATGAATTGGTCACAGGCCATGGAAGATCTCATAAAGGATTTTGATAATTAAGTAAGAGAAGTAGAGGAAAATTTGGGAAGAGAAATGAGAGTGATGCAAGAAAATCATGACAAATGAGGCAACAGCCTACTAAAGGAGACCCAAAAAGTATTGAAGAAAATAACACCTCAAAAAATAGATTATCTCAAAAGGTAAAAGAGGTCCAAAAAGCCGAAGAGGAGAAGACCACCTTAAAAATGTGAATAGGCTGAATGGAAAAGGAGGTCCAAATGCTCACTGAAGAAAATAATTCCTGAAAAATTAGAATGAAGCAAATGGAAGCCAATTACTCTATGAGAAATCAAGAAGTTATAAGACAAAAACGAAAGAATGTAAAAAAATGGAAGATAATGTGACATATCTCATTGGTCAAAAAAAAAAAAGACCTGTAAAATAGATCCAGGAGTAAGAACTTTTAAAAGTATTGAATTACCTGAAAGCCATGATCAAAAAAAGAGTCTAGACATCATTTTAAAGAAATTATCAAGGAAAATTGTACTGAAGTTCTGGAACCAGAGGGTAAAACAGAAATTGAAAGAATCTACTAATTGCTTCCTGAAAGAGATCCCAAAATCAAAACTGCTGGGAATACTGTCATTGAATTCAAGAGTTCCCACATCAAGGAGAAAATATTTCAAGTAGTGAAAAAAAAAATTCAAGTGTTGTAGAAACACAATCAGAATAAAACAAGATTTAGCAGCTCCTATATTAAGGGAAAGAGGGCTATTCCAGAGGGCAAAAGGAGTTAGGATTAAAACCAAGAATCACCTACTCAGAAAAATTGAATATAATATTTCAAGGAAAAAAGGGATGTTCAATGGAAGAGAAGACCTCTAATCATCCTTGATGAAAAGATCAGAGCTGAACAGAAAATTTGACATTCTAATGCAAGACTCAAGGGAAGTATGAAAAGATAAACAGGAAAAGGAAATCACAAGGGACTTACTAAAGGTTAACTATTTGCATGCCTATATAGATATATGGTATTTGAAACTCATGAGAACTTTCTTAGTGCTTGGGTAGTTGGAAGGAATATATATACATATGCATATGTATACATGTATACATATACATGCATATAGACATATACATACATACACATATATAGACATATATACACATTTATGTATGTAAATACATATATACACACATACATTTTCACATATACATGCATGCATATGTGTGTGCATGTGGGTATATGTATGTATAATGTACATACACGTGTGTGTGTGTCTGTGTGTATGTATGTGTAGAGAGTGGGCCCAGGGTGAGTTGAACATGAAGGGTTATATCTAAAAAATAAAATTAAGGGGTGAGAGAGGAATATATTAGGGAGGGAGAAAGGTAGAGACATAATGAAGTAAATTATCTCCCTTAAAAAGGGCAAGATAAACCTTTTATAGTTGAGGAGAAGAGGGAGAAGGACATGTCTTAAGGAGGGAATAACGTAGACACTCAATTTGATATCTTATATTACAGGAAAATAAGGGGGGAGGAGATAAGAGACAGGGGAACGATAGAAGGGAGGGAAGACTGGGGGAGAGAGTAATAAGAAGCAAACATTTTTAAGGAGGGAAAGGGTCAAAAGAGAGATTAGAATAAATGGGGGCAATATAGGATTAGGGGAAATACTGATAGTCTTTTGTAACATGACTATTATGGAATGTTTTGCAAAACTAAACATGTATAACCCATATTGAAGTGCTCACCTTCTCAATGAGGGTGGGTAGGGAGGAAGGAAAGGAGAGAATTTGGAACTCAAAGTTTTAAAAATAGATGTTAAAAATTGTTTTCCATACAAATAGGAAATAAAATATACAGGCAATGGGGTATAGAAATCTATCTTGATCTAATGGAAAATAGAAGGGAAAGGGGAAAAGAGAAGATGGATGCAGTAATAGAAGGAGGGTAGATTGGGGAAAGGGGTAATCAGAATGCGCACAATCTTGGGCTCGGGCGAGGGGAGAGATAAGGAGAAAATGTGGAATTCACAATCTTGTGGAAGTGAATGTTGAAAACTAAAAATAAATGAATTAAAAAATAAGTTTGTCCAAAAGTAAAAATAGCTGTACTTCTAAAAGAGGAAAGGGCTGTCTCAGGTGATACTGAATCTCCTAATAATGGAGGTATATGAGTAAACACTGGGTTATGTCTTGTCTACTACTGATGTTGAAAAGATTCCATCAATTATGGATGGTCCCAGATGACCCTTGATATAACTTCCAACTCTTACATTCAGTGATTTTTATTTTTTCTCTGATTTCTTTATCCGTGTTGTTGTTATTTGATCATTTCATTTATGCCCAACTCTTCATGGCCCTAACTGCATTTTCTTGGCAAAGATACAAGAGTGGCTTGCCATTTTCTTTTCTAGTTCACTTTGCAGATGAAGAAATTAAGGCAAACATGGGTGAGTGACTTGCCCAGAGTCACACAGCTAGGAGGTGACTGAAGACAGATTTGAACTCAGAAAGATAAATCTTCCTGACTCCATGCCTAGGGAATATGTCTACTGTATAACTTACCTGACCCTTTTTAATTAGTATGAAAGAGTTAATAATAGTATCTCGTGGATTTATTATTATTATTAATTGGAATCAATATGGCTAAATTCTTTATATAAACATGGTAATAGCAAAGTACTAAGGATATAACAATAGAAGTATAGTCTCCTGAAGAAGTAAAGTTGTATTGCTAGATCTATTGTGCCCTCTTTTTATCATGCCACATATATATATATAGAGAGAGAGAGAGAGAGACATATATATGGCATGATCTAGATCTAGATCTCTACCTATTTGAAATAAGTTCAAGTTTCATCATTTTCCAGCCTAATAAATATTCATTTATGTCTCTTACTCTGACTCTCCTTGGATAAGTCACAATATCTCTGATCCTCAGTTACTCACATAAAATATCTTGGGCTAAGGCTACATTTTCTTGAAGGCCATTTCCATCTCTAAATCTGTCTGAATAACCTCTTCTCATCTCCTCCAGTTGTTTCAGTTGTCAAATGGGAGGAGTGAACTAGACAGTATCTAGATTCCCTTTTTGCAGTGTGAGTCTGTTTCTAATTCCAGCAATCTTCTGGATATTTAGTGTTGAGTAAACAAAACAAGTAGGTGATTAGAATTTTTTTTTCCCTTTCCTCCCAGATATTTTTTCCTAAATAGAATGGATATAACTGTAAGGGTGAAAACCTTTATTTTCTTTGACAAAATAGATCTTGAAGCTTGTCATTTTTTTATCATTAAATTGAAAATCACTAGTAATGGTGCCATCTTGTGTTTGAAATATATGATACAATGTATGTATATCAGTTGTAGTTATAATAGACTCATAGAATGTAAGAGCTAAAATTGACCTAACAGATTATCTGGTTCAAGATCTTCATTTAGTAGATGAGGAAATTGAGGTCAAGAGAATTTTTAAGGGATTTGCCAAAAATTTCTCATCTATTAAGTGACAGATTGAGATAAAACAACAATAACAACAACAAGAACTTGTTTTCTGTATAGATTTCAGTATTTTTACTCCAATGGGTAAACTAAGAGGTTTACTTTTATGGCAAAATAAAATAATTTATTTCAATTTTATGAAAACCAGAACTAGCTGATATTTTAATTAGACATCAATTTATAGTCATAGCAACATATAGTTTTGATATGCTAGTAGAGTAAAATCTCTATAGTAAATAAATACGTATGGTACTACTGAGGGATCTTATTATTAACTGGTATGATGGACAATTGATTTTATGAATATTATGCATTTTATTCTTTTTTTCATGCATTAATTCAAAAGAAGTTGATTAAGTAATCTTCCGCCATATAATTTATTTATTTGTTTTTTTTAGCACTTAAGGCAGGAATCTAACTTAGTTTCCAATAGTTTATGAAGAGAAGGCAAAACAACAGTGATGTAATCGTAATAAAATTTGAGCAAATTATATATAAGCTTATAAACAGAAAGGAAAAAAAATCATCTTATTAATATCTTAGCTATCTTAAGTTTCTTTTTCTATTTTAGGTAGTTTATTTAGAAGATCAATTGTCATGCAATTTAATCAGGAATTTACACATGCAATTTGTGACACACCTTAAAAATTTGGTCTAGTTTAAATTTTTAAGTTCTGTTTAATCAACTAGTCATTTGATTATGACTTTAACCATGATCATAAATAATAATGATGATAATAATTTACTAAAATGTAAAAATTTATTACTTTGTCTAGAAAAAAAAATCATTCGGATGACACTGTTTGGGGATGAGCTTCTGGAAACTTAGTCAAGCTGGCACACTGATGGTAGACATACAGTCTCCCAGATGTTCCTGAGCCTGCCTTCTGTGAACACTGATTCCATGATGTAGAGCCATCTCTATTTGATTATAAGACATTCCAGAGAGAGTTTGAATGGAGGTACTATAATATTGTTGTAATTACCTAATACTGTCTTTGAGGCCTCTTTTTAAGTGTAGAGATGCCAACTATTGAAAGCATTTAGCATCAGAAAATACAATGAGCAATTCATATAACAAGGTTGATGGACCATAGACAAAGTAGAGAAATGAGTCTCATTGCACAATGAATGGGCAACCAGATAGTCAAAATTTCAAGTGAAAAAACCAAGCTATTTGGAAAGAGATGAAATGAAAACAAAATTTTCTATTATGGCATTTTGTGATTCCTTGCTCCCATTACGGTAAACAGCAATGGGTTCACCCCAATTTTTTATAATTATAGTATCGGTTACTCCATGTACACATTTCTCATTAGTAATTTTTATTAAAAATATTATGTTTATTTTTGGTTGATAATATTCATTTCCATAAAATTTTGAGTTACAAATTTTCTCCCCATCTTTCCCCTGATCACCACCCAAAAGAGTGATCCCACTGAATACCCCATCCTCCAATCTGTTCTCTCCTATATCCTCCCCTATTCCCCTTCTGAGTTTCTGTTAGGGTAAGATGGATTGCCATACCCCAGTGCCTATATATCTTATTTTCCAGTTGCATGTAAAATAATAATAATAATATTAATAATAATAATAATAATAATAATAATAATTTTTAAACATTTGATTTTAAAACTTTGAATTCCAGATTAATTCCCTTCTTCCCTCTTCACCTCCCTCCCCGCTTACTGGGAAGATGAGGTTGTACATATAGGTTGTACATGTATAGTTACGTAAAACATTTCCATAGTGGATATATTGTGAAAGACTTACTCTATTTCCCTCCATCCTATCCTGCCCCCCCACTTGTTGTATTTTCTACTTTGACCATGTCCCTTTTCAAAAGTGTGTGCTTCTAACTACCCTCCCCACAATCTGCTCTCCCTTCTATCATCTCCCCTCTTACCTCTTCCCACTTACTTTCCTGTAGGGTAAGATACCTAATTTAGTATGTATATTATTCCCTCCGTAAGCCAAATTCAATGAGAGTAAGGTTGAGTCATTCCCTTTTGCTTTTCTCTTCTTTCCCTCCATTGTAACAGTTTTCCCTTCCCTCTAGTATATGAGATAATTTATCCTATTCAGTCTCTCCCTGTCTACTCTCATTATATTCCTCTCTCATTTCTCAATTTCACTTTTTAAATATAACGTCTTCCTATACAATTGGTGCTGTGCCCTCTGTCTATGTTTCCCTGTACACATGTATATATATATATATATACTCATATACGCATTCAAACACACATATACCCTCCTATATAGACACATATATGTATGTATGTTTTCTTTTTGGGATCTTTTTCAAGAGGTGATCGGTGAATACTTTCAATTTCTATTTTGCCCTTTCATTCTAAAATATCAGGGCAATTTTTCTTGAGAATTTCTTGAAGGATTATTTTTAGGTTCTTTTTTGATCATGGCTTTCATTTAATTTTTAAATTATCTCTACTGGATCTATTTTCCAGGTCAGTGGTTTTTCCAATGAGATATTTCACATTGCCTTCTATTTTTTTTTTGTTTGGATTTGTTGAATAGTATCTTGATTTCTCATAAAGTCATTCACTTCCATTTTTTCCAATCTATGAAATTCTTTTTCCATCTGGCAAATTTGACTTTCTAAGGCATTCTTCTCCTCATTGGCTTCTTGGGCCTCTTTTGCCATTTGAGTTAATCTATTTTTTAAGGTGTTATTTTCTTCAGTCAGGTTGTTGACTCTCTTTTCATGATTTTCTTGCACCATTCTCATTTCTCTTCCCAATTTTTCCTCCATTTCTCTTACTTAATTTTCAAAATCCTTCCTGAACTCCTCCATGTCCTGTAACCAGTTCATATTTTCATTGGGAGCTTTCGGTGCAGGAGTTCTGACTTTGTTGTCTTCCTCCAATTCTAGGCTTTGATCCTTTCTGTCACCAAAAAAGGAATCTAAGGTTTGATTGTTGTGTTTGATTTGCTTTCTTTGCTTGTTCATGTTGCCAGTCAATTATTTGACTTTTGAGCTCTTTGCCACAGCAGAACTCTGTTGCCAGAGAGGAGAGCTTTGTCCCAAATTGCTGGGGTTTTTGCAGCTGCCAGAGCTATTATTAGGGTGCCCTCTCTACCCCCACAAGCTCTGGCTCATATCCCAGAACCACCACCCAACACCGCAATCCAGATCCAAGTAGGTTAATGCAAAAGAAATTACCCTCTGAATGGTCACTTGGTCCCCCTATGATCTGCAGGCCAAGAGCTATGAAGCAGCCATGTAGAGGTGGCTGCAAGGCCTGTACTTCTGCTGCTTATCTCTCTAGTGGCATGGGCTGTACTGAGCTCCTCATTCCCTCCCAGTTCCAACAGAGTTCCACACTGACCTTTTACTTTAACTTTGGCATTTATGGCTTGATGATTCTGGAAACCATCACAGCTATTGATGATTCACTCTCCTGAAGTCCTCTCCAGCTGCTCCTGTTTGGGGCTACCCTGGGGCTAAAACTGTGGGCTCACATGGGGCTGGGCTCAGCTCCCAGCATGCTGCAATGGACCCTTCCTTTCTGCCTCCTGGGATGCTTTTTGAGGGAGATTTGTTTCTCTCTGTCACTTTGTGGGTTCTGTAGCTCTAAAATTTGTTTAGAGTCATATTTTATAGGTGTTTGAGGTGGTTACAGGGGGAACTCATGGAGTTTTCCTGCTTTTACACCACCATCTTCACTTCACTCCCTAGTAATTTTTCTATTTATTTGAAGTACTTTGGTGTATAAAGCAATTTCTTACTATGGTTTTCAATGCTTTTCTATTCTTTCTTCAAAAATGTTAATATTATGCATTACTATTTGGAGAAATTTTCTACTTATAGTAGATGTACTATATATATATGTATATATATATATATATATATATATATATACATATATCTATATATATATATATATAGTATAAGTATATCTACTTATAGTAGATAAAAGAACAGAAAAAACCTGAATCAGAGGTGAAATTAAAGTAAGGCATCTAAGGATGAATACAAAAACTCGGCAGTGTCCCATGAGACTGAAATTCAAATTAAGGAGAAATTCATGAAGAATGATAGGTAGAACAATAACAGGGCTTGTTAAAAAAGCAGTGTTCAGCTTAAGAGAATAATCAAGGAAATGCTAGAGTCATTCCCAGGGTGTATGAGACAAGAATAATAGATGCTAGGGTTAAGTTTTATTTCATTTCTTTCTTTGCTGACAATTAGGATGATTTTATATTGGGAAGAATATTGAATGAATGGTTAATGAGGGGTTGACTTCTATGGTGAATAAGTTGAAAATAAAGGAACTATACACTGTCTTCAATAAAGTTAAGTTACTATATCTATGAACAAAACAAACAAAAAACCCTAAAAATCCAGAGTACTGGAAAAAATATGCATAGGTGATGACTATGTCCATTACTAGAAAATGGGAGAGATGCCATAGTATCGCAGAGCTATTTTACTACTATATAATGGCAGCTTTTATCCTTATTTACAGAAAAAGAAGAGAAAAGCAGAGAGAGGATAGCTTCTGCTTTTTGAAGGCCAGTGATTTGACATATATTTCTGATAGAAGTCTTAGACATATTATTAATGGTGTTGTTTTTGGACATCTAGAAAGGGAATTATGGATTACAAAAAGATTGTATATCCTTATCAAGAATAAATTGATTTCCTTTCACCCTAAGTCAAATTCATAAAATAGTGAATGTCTGAGTCCAAAGCACTGACAATATAACTAATTTCATTAATGCCAATTTCATCTTGGAACTTTTTTCCATCTCTAATGCAGTGTCCCCATGGGAATCTGTTTGTACTTGAGTTATTTAACAATTTCACCATTTGCATGAAAGAAAGCATAGATAGCTCACATATCATTCTGAGAGTGGTAAGTCATATATTATAATGAAAGTCAAAAACAATCTTGACAAGAAGAAATGATAATTATATCAGCAAGCACCCTAGCATACCCAGGGTGGCTGCTAGCATAGGTTCTTTGATCTGCTTTTCTAAAGGAAAGCTATTCAAAATGGGTTAACAATCTTACTTTAATCAATCAAACAATTATCATTTACCTAGTTCAGGGGAAAAAGTCAGCACCCTGAACTTCAGAGAATGCAAACACAAGTTACAAATACAAGTTACAAGCAAACAAAGAAACAGATCAGCAAATGGGTTTCCAACCATGTGACCAATACATCCACACCTATTCAATTGCCAGAAAGGGAAGCATCAACATATAGTTTTTTCAAAGCCAGGGGGCTCAACAGCTTCCCAGAGTCGTGTCTGGCCAAATCACACAACTCTTCTCAAAGTGAGCCCCAAAGCAAAACCTCACATCAGGGTGTATATATAGCCTTCTCCTGGATTGGAGACTGTCACAGCCCTCTTGACCCACTGCCCAATCACAAAGCAATAAGGCGTGGACATTCCTGAAAAATGAGCCTCCCACCACAGGCTCCATGTGACCACATTCAGCTTATTAGGGGGCAGAGTATACTTTCAGATCTGAGCAGTTCTCAGAGCCACTTAAGCCTATCAAAGGGCCTAGGGGCAGGGAAGAACTTCAGATTCCCATAACATTAGTTTAAATCTAACAAAAGTAAACTTGAATAATTAAATGTAAGTACTATATGTGGGTTCAAAAAACAATGACAAAAGTTATATCTAGATTACAAGAATCACAGTTTGCCTGGAATCAAAGATACAGAAGGAATAGTAATGTGAAATACCCCTAGAACAAAGGCTGGGAACAAACTATGAAGGGTTTTAAATATCAGTTTCTATTTTATCTGAGAGGAAATAGTGAGATAGTGAAGCTTCTTGATCAGGGTAGGACTGCACTTGAGGAATATTAATTTATCAGTCCTGAGAAGAATGGATCAGAAAGAGCAAGGCTTGGATTCAGGGTGACCAGTTAGGATGCTATTGTATTAGTTCTGATGCAGTCCCAGTCACAAGTGCTTGAAATAGAAGAGGTGAATTATGAATAAGAGATAAGGCCCACTTCATAGGTGAGTTTGTTTTATAACTTGACATTTTTGATAATTCAATAAATAATCCTGTTTCTGAGTCACACATTCTGAGAGTTAAAAGGAACCTCAGATGTCATCTAATTCAGATATTGCCTGAATAGGAATCAGTTGATCATATAATAGACTAGGACTTACTCATCCTCTGCTTAAAGGCCTTTAACATTAGGGAACTCAGTACCTTCCAATCAAAGGTTTTCTAACTGGGGGCAGCCCAAATTTTCCTTAAGTGTTTCCTTTTTTCCTCCTTTCCCCCTAAGGTAGTCCATGAGATCCTCTTTGTCTCTCTAAAGTCTCCACCCATTCGTGACTGATAAGACAGAGCACAGCAAGTCTAATACCTCTTCCTACATACAGTCCTTGAAATACTTCTAATGGGGCACAACATAAACCTAAATCCCAGCTTTCAGAGCAGCTTGCAGTATCCTTGGCACCATGCTTTGTACACGAAAGATAATGCTTGTTGGCTAACTAGGAATCTGCTGCTATGCCCTGCCCATATCAATGACCACTCTGATCCTTCCAACATCTAGTTTTAGAAACAACTGACATAATGTCATCACAACACATGAAACTACATGGGAGAAATGAAGAGAAGTAGATAATGAGGAATATGACTCTGTCAGCAGTCATCCTGAAAATCAGAGGAGACAAAAGTTAAACACACATGGAAGTTTAGACTAGGAATAGGGCACATGAACACTGTATCACAGGACAAAATGATGGGAGAGATCTGAAGTTAAGAGTGGATAAAGGTCTTATTTATCTGTAGTCAATTGCATAACTAGGCAGTATGGGGCTTTAATAAGGAAAGAAATAAATTGGCTCAGTATTTACTATAATTTTTCTATCAGTTTCAGTCTAAGATTCCAGAACAGTAAATAAGTCTCATGGAAGTACATTGGGTTAATGAGACTCCGCAGGAGTTAGGTACATATTTGAATATTTCTTTATGATATCATCTTAGAAGTTAGAGGTAACAGGGTATAGAACAAGTAGCTAGAGTCAAAAAAGCTAACCACTTACTAATGGTATTTCTTTTGTCAGCTCACTTGATGGCTTTAAATCAGTTTATGCTGGTCTAATGTGCAATAAAGATACCCCTCAGGAAATATGCAACTGAAAAAGAAGAGATGGGATTCCAGTATCAAAGAGTCATAGATTTAGAACTGGAGGCTATCTTAAAAGCCATAAAGCCCAATCTTCTCATTTTACAGTTGAGAAAACTGAGGCACAGAAATGTTAGAGGCTTGCTTGTCACTATTAGAGAATGAGAATGAAAAGATATATAACACTTTGGAGGAAATACTGAGAAGTATATGTCTCACAATGGTTGTGTCAAAACATGCATGGTTTTAAGAGCTATTCACATCAGTAAGAGTCTATCCACATGCTCAGAGAACTTAGTGTTCACTTCTGGTATTTGAAATCTTCTATAACCTGACATATTTATGTATTCTTGGCCTTACATGTCTTTCCTAGAAGGTGATTTTATTGAGCTGATCACATGATTTTGGAAGGAAATTATGTGAAAGGATTGACATCAGAAAGACAAACCTGGTTATTAATGAGGAGACAAAATATCTCTGCCCGATCCCACACATTTTTTCATGTGATTTCAGAATGTTGAAGTTGGAAGGGTACACAGAGATTATTGGATATACTCCCTCCTCCTTGTTTATAAATAAGGAAAGAGAAACTGAAGGAGGTAACGTGACACTTTCCCCTTTACCACCTCCAGTTATGAAAACACTGAGTAATAGCATTAAGGACAAGGATTCTGCCTTCTAGAATCCAAATTCAGACTCTTTCTAGCTAAAGCATATATCCTCCATTACCCTCAACAAGTCTTTATCATGAATCAATTCGTCAATCAACAAACATTTTTTAAGGGCCTGTTTTATGCCAGGCACTGCAGTAGGTGCTAGGGGTATGAATATAATGGACAAAGTAGTTCCTATTATCAAGAAGATTATATTTTAATAGAGAAGACATTAAATACATATTCAAGCATATGCTTAATAAATATAAAGAGAGCTAATACAAAACCATTAAATACCATGTAGTTTGGGAAGGTGATACTTGAGGTACATCTCAAAGGAATAGAGTGAAAGATTGTTCTGCTATTCATAATCTAGGGAGCACCATGGCATTGTGAATAAATAACTGGTCTTCCAGCCAAGAAGCCCAGGGTTCAAGCCCTACCCTCATGCATACTAACATTAAGACACTGGGCCACTCATCTTGGATCATAGAGCCTCAGGCAGCTTTCTAAGACTATAAGTTACAGGTGAGTTGCTGATTTGTATTTTACAGAATTTCACAAGACAGCATTCATAAGCCAAAGAAATCAGGGTTTTGGATCCAGATCTCCCCCTTCCCGTGATAATGATAATGATAAAGGCAATTCACATTTAAGTGACAACCTGACTTCATAGCACCAATTTCCTGCTTATTGTTTTATAAAGGAAAAGGAAAGAATTTAGAGACTTGAATCTAAAACTTGTTTATTTAACACACAGCCTATTCTGGATGTTTTAAAGAATATTATCTATATGAGGAAACTGAAGCTTACAAAGTTGCAGATTAAAATATAAATAAGACCCTTAAATGTGTCATCCTCTGTGGGGCAGTGGGGGAGGTGAGAAAGTCTGTTCCAGGTTCTGACAAGATTACATTAATGATATCCCAGGACCATTAACTAACTGCTAGCACTTATGAAATATTAAGAGACAGATTTGTCTACTGACCTGAAAAGGAAGCAAAAAGCAAAGTGCTGAAGAGAACTAATTTTTTTTTTCACCCAGAATGGAGTTTTTATAAATTAATGTGCTTCTGAGTAAGTCTCTAAATCTATTTTTAAGGAATTTAAGAAGAATGTTCACAATCCTGGAAGTGATGGAATGATACATGTAAATACACACATATGCCTTAATACAGCTATGCATATCTACCTACATGGATGTGTATGTGTGAGCATGGGTGTGTGTGTTCACTGGCTCTTCAAGTGGCACATGATATTACTGAGGGAAGAATAGGAAATCTCTAATGTTCAGTCGTATCATTCCTTCCCTCCCTCTCTCCCTCTCCCCCTAGACAATTCCATATATTGGGAGTTAGAAGGGAAATCAGTGGTATCTGATTGAACTGTCTCATTTTAATGAGGAAGAAACTCTGGTCCAGAAAGATTCTGCAAATTTCTCTTTGTCACACACAGGTAGCAACTGTCAGAACTAGAATTTGAACTTAGTTCCACTGATTCCAAATCCAGCCCTATGTCTAACTGCATTATAATAATGGACATTCTATTGTGCTTTATAATTATCAAATACTTTATGTTCCACATGTGAAAAGTCTTTGTGCATATCATTAGTAATCTTAAGTTCTGGATAAAATATTAATATGGATGGTAGTAGCAAGAGTAGTAGTAGTAGGAAAATAGTTATTTTAACTAATAAAATGCCTTTAAATAGTAGAGTAAAATCCCTTAGAACATGATGTTTCATTCTGTAATGATATACTGAATTTTCAAAGCATGTGACAACAATGGCCAGGGATATGTGTAAAAATAAGGTGTTTTATAATATCTGCCAGGCAAATTGGTGTCCAGAATATGAATTCTAAGATTTTTAGAGTCACTGTTATACAAAATGGAACAGACTGCTTAATAAAAGGTTATTTCAGTGATAGTTACACCAGCTTAGCAATAAATTTACTTTAGCAGAAATAGATGTGACTGAAACACAGTGCAAAACTATCTGGGAAGGTAGTCTAAGATTTCATTGCCATTTAAGATTCAATTGGCATTAATATGAAAAGACTAATATAAGGATATTCTAAAATTACATTGAAGGTTAAAAATAATCATGTTACTACTCCATTAGCTATCATATATAGATAGATCCATATCTATCCATATCTATTATAATATATATCAATAATATGCATGTGTAACAAACACACATATGTGTGTACATATATAGGTCTATAGATAGAGATAGATATTTCTAAGGACACTTAGGACTTTTAGCACAGGTCACTGGTTTTAGATTTTATGATTTGAAAATTAATCTGTCTCATACAAATACTTTTGCTCTCTATATATCTTCATAAAATGACAATCGGGGGCGGAGCCAACATGGCGGCGTAGCAGCAGCAACACATCACAGCTCTCACATAGCCACCCCAAAATACCCATAAAATAGGACTCTAAACCAATCCTAGAACTCCAAAAC
>CM053582.1:151062732-151080240 GCA_028627135.1 Pseudochirops cupreus | reverse complement strand
AAAAAGTGACATAGGAGAGAATAGACTGGGGGAGGGGGGAAACACTGGGATGGCTGTTTTGGGGTTGTGGGCGGGGGAAAGACGGGGAGAAAATATGTAACTCAAAAAAAATTTAATAAAAAAAATAATTTAAAAAAATGACAATCCCTGGAAATCTTTAGAGCTTATGTAGTCTTCCTCATTTTACATAGAAAGAAACTAAAGTTCAGAAATGAGAAGTGGTCTTCCCAAGGTCACACAGAGATTTAAGCACAAAATTAGAGAGACAATACACTCCTACTTCCTGGCTAGTTCTTTTATTTCCCTGCTTATTTCTATTAGGACTTTGAGTAATTAACAGATTTGCTTATTTATAAATGGAAATTCTCAGAGCTATTTTAAAGTTACTTTAATATCTACCTCTCTCAAAAGGTCTTGTCTCCCAGATACCTGATTGGTATTATGCTTAAGGAATTTAAATTAGAAAATAAAGGGATACGGGTGGCTAGGTGGCCCAGTGAATAGAGCTCCAGCCCTGGAATCAGGAGGACCTGAGTTCAAATCTGGCCTCAGACACTTTACCCAAAAACTAGACATGTTACCTTGGGCAAGTCACTTAACCCAAATTGCACTACCTTCCCCCCTCCAAAAAAGCAAGAAAAAAGAAAAGGAAAGGAAAGAAAAGGAAAGGAAAGAAATAAAATAAAGGGATCTCAGAGGAATTGGGAAACGGAAGTTACTATGGAGAAGATCTAATATGAATTTCTTCATATTTGAGGTAAGGAAACTGAAGCCAGAGAGATTAGGAATCCTGGTTTATGCAGATTGTTTTTAAATGTTCAAAGTCTCAGACTTCAAGTCACCCTACTTCCAACCCAATCATATTATTCCATGATTTGTCTTACAAAATAAAACTATAGCAAAACTGATTTGGATCTTATTCAGACTGATGATCAGAAGTTAAAATTGATGTGGTTTATCTTCTAAAATGTGTTAATTTTACAATTATTGCTGCTTTCCTCTGATTGCTGCTGCTATTATCTACTATACCCTTGTGGAACTTCCTAATGCAATGCTGATATCACAACAAAAACATATAGTATCCCATTTTTCCTCACTGTATTTCAAGCAGTAACTGTACCCCAAACCCGCCATCTCAGCAAGTCTAACCATCCTTGTCCTTAAATTAGGGGGAGAGATATCATGGGATCAGAATTTCATAGATGTAATGGCCTTTATGCAATCCATTCTCTTTATATTATAGGTGAGAAAATGGAGACCTCAATGATTAGGTGACTTACCGAAGGTCACACTGGAAGCAAGTAAAAAAGGCAGGATTCGAACCAAGGAACTCAGTTTTCAAATCCAATGTACTTACCACTCAACAATGAAGCCAATGTGGTTGAAAGAATATAAAAATAAATCTATATTATATATCTTCCATTCTGAATAACCAGAAAAAAATAGGATTAATGCAAATGGGTCCTCACATTTAATTCCATTTTCTTATACATCATTACTTAAAAGGAACTGTGTGGAAATTAGTCCCATGTGAGTACAACTTAAAATTCACTGACTACATAATGAAGTCTTCTCCAGGCTCAGTCATATGAAAATCAACATACTGTTTAAAGGGATACTTAATGAGAAGCTAAAATATGTGGGGATATTCTTGAATTGATACAGTATACTTTATGGAAAACACTTGCTACAACCTCTCCTCCTCCTCTTCTCTCTCTCTCTCTCTCTCTCTCTCTTTCTCTCTCTCTTCTTTCTCTGTCTCTCTCTTTCTCTCCACTCTCCCTCCCTCTAAAGGATATCTACAGTATAGTGTGCTGTAAGGCACACTAAAGTGTGTCAGGCCACCTGGGTTTGAGTCGCAATCCTCACATATACTAGTTGTGTCCTCAGGCATGTTATTTCACACATAAGAACCTCAATTTTCTCACCTGTAATATGGGGCTAATATCTGCATTGCAGATTTCACACAGTTATTAGTAGGAAAATACTTTCCGCTTTTGTGAATCCAGGATTTCACTGATTCAAGTGTAACCTAGTCCAGTACAAGTCCAAGACCTTCCTGTTTTACTTGTGCTATGTCATTTTCTCTAGGTCTTATATAAATTCTTAATACAGAATCCATTCCCTGTAGGATGTGCAAAGGTCATACCCCAGAAAAACCATCTCAGGAGACAGGCTTAATTGGGTATAGAGTAACTGACAGACCTCAAATACATCAGTGGTTTAGAGGGATGTCTACCCCAAGCCAATGAAGACTTCCAAAATGGATGGATGAGAACAATCTGTTCCAACAGACATGAGGGCAGCTGAAGCAGGCACAGGGAGTGCTTAGAGCTTGATCAGACATCAAAGTTGCCAATGTCATCCACTGATCACCAGTCGATTTGACTTTTGTCTTGTCATTGGATTTTGATGATTTTGGAAGAGATAGTGAGGTTGATGACTTTGAACAACTCTGTCTCATTTAAATCCAATTCTCCCTCAAGTCAAGACATCACCCTGTGATGTCATTGTTCCTCTTCTGTAACTAAAGATGAACAACAATTCAATGGGTGGGAGGACTTCTTTGTGTCTTTGACTATTCTCTCAATACCCAGAGAGCACTCTTGTGGACCATCTGCTACTCCTCTCATTTGCTACATAACTGAGCTTCCTTTATTTCTGGGTATACCTGTCATGAATATTCCTTCATTTCCCAAAGTTATCCTCAAGATAAGGCCATATCCTTCTCATTCATACCAACTGTATTTCCACTGCCCTCTGGGTAATCTGTAATCATGGTTGGGATGGTTCACCTAATATATAAATGTTAGCTTTTATATTTAAGAAATGTAGTCAGGTGAGAAGGTGACCACAGAAAACTATTTGCTACAGTAAAGCTTTTATTCCCCTGTTCTCACTAATGAGCAATATACCTCGATTAATCCTATACTCTAGGTTAGAGTTTTTCACATCCATCATCATGTATTGTCAACAGTATAACACAAAATTAAATGAACTCAAGAATTAGGGAAGCTAGGTAAAAACAAGAAAGAATTTGGGGACTCAGATCAGGAAAACCTTAGTTCTAAATCATCCTCAGATCATTACAAACTGTGTGATCCCAGGCATGTTACTTAACTTCTGTTTGTTTCAATTTTCTCATCTGTAAAATGGGAACAATAATAGCCCCAAGGAAAGGGTTTTTGTGAAGATCAAATGAAATAATAATTGTTAAGCACTTAATACAGTGCCTATCACATATTAAGTGCTATATAAAAGTTATCTACTGTTATTTTTACTTAAATTTTTTTCAGATGAGAAATGAAAATCTGTCCAAACCCTCTAAAATAAGGATGATGGTTCTGATTTCCACATTATATACTACACCCCCCCCACACACACACACACAATGTTGGGAAAAGGTAAAAGAAGAAAAGGAGAAAAGAGGATAGGAAGGGTGAGAGAGATTCCTAATTTTATAGATAAGGAAACCAAGGCCCAGAGAGATTAAATGCTATATCCAAATTCTGAGAGATTATGTAAAAGGAGAATCTATTAACCTACATCCTCTGACTGTAGAATTAGCAGTCCATCCTCTGTACCACATTAGTTATGTTGTTTCCACTAACTCCTCCTCTCATGTATTACCATAGTGTAGAGATGGTCTTGAGTTCTAAATGACTTTCTCAGGGTATTACATGCTAATAGGTTCCTACCAAGGTGGTAAGGATTAACATTTTGTCAGATAAAGCACTATGGAGAAGTTTACCAACAAAAGGAAAACCATAAGGTGATGAGTTTTATTCACTTATTTTTGTTGTTGCTTTGCTTTTTTTTTTTAACTTAAGACACAGTGTCTCATGAAAGTATCTATTAAACGTGTTGTGAGGAAGCAATTGCTGTGGTCATTGTTGGTAGGGGGACCATAAAACCATGACTCTTACACAGAATTGAAATACGGATAGTAAGAAAACCTAGAAAAAACCACAAATAAATAGAGATCACTGATTTCTTTGGAGTGAGCAACTCCTAGTTTGGGAATTCTTTTCCTTTGATACAGATAAAGGCATTAGGGGGAAAATGCTGTGTGAAAACAAAATAATCCGATAATTTTACAATTTATTGAATATTGTTGTGACTATAATAAAGTTAAGACTCTTCATCTTTCTAGAAGTTTTAAAACCATTACTGCCAAGCACCACCTACTTTAGGAACCCTTTAGGGAGCTGTAGAAGTGGGTGTCACTAGTTTCTAGCTAAAAACCCAAGGATTCTCCCAGATAAATGATCTGGATAACCTGTCACAGGCTGCAGGCTATTAATATTATTTGACTTTCTGTCTTTTTCTTTTTTCTTACTGACTCTTATGGGGTTTGATGTGACTATCCTTTCCATCCCTGAATCCCATGGTTCTGTAGTTCTCAGATTCATCAATATTCATTAATTCATTCAACAAATATTTACTGAGGACCTGCTACTGGCACGTTTCCATACTATGTACTATAGAGAAACAATGTCGATAGAAGACCTACCCCAATGAAGTTTATGGTCTTCTCAGGAGATTAAATACTAACAGAGATGAAAATAACTCAAAATTCTTACAAAACATGAATCAGAGATTAATGTGCCACAGTGAAAGGAGTACAGCCACATGTTCAAAAACATTCTCTAACATTTGCTTATTACACAAATGTAATGGTACTGGAATTTGAATATCTTCCATGCCCCTTGAACCTTCTGACATAGCAGGAAGGGGTGGAGCAAGAGAAAGCGGGAACCAAGCGAGTCTCTGTGTGGTGCTGACTGGAAGCGGCGGCAGAGGCAGCAGCTGCAGTTGCAAACTCCTTTTGTTTTGAGTAGGCCAGAATCTCTGCTAAGGACTCCTGCTGAGGACTGCCAGGGATGGGAACTGCCGGGGGCTGGAGCTGCTGGGAGCAAGGTGCCTGGCTGCTGAACAGTTGCATGCATGAGGAGAGGAGAATCTTTGCCTGAGGTAGCCTGTCCCATTTTGAAGGCTTGAGAATGTGGGTGTTTACTACTTTAACTACATGTGCCAACTTCGTAACTACTGTGTTGGCTTTGACTTTCTGGTTTTGGGACTCAGTTTTCTGGTATTTAAATGAGCGCTCTAGCTATATTTCTTATGTAGAGAGCCTGTTACATTTTGTGATTAATAACCATATCAGCATATTTATAGTTACTATAGGCATTGTGAATACTTCATTGCTGATACAATAACTAATGGAAGTCACTTAACCTCTTTTGGCATTGTTCTTATCTAGGAAATAATGAGAACTGCAACTGTTGTATATGTATCACAGTACTATTATAAGGCACTATTTTGAAAACCATTCAAAGGTGGAGTTTTTAGCAAAATATTTTTAAAATAGTCATATGCAACAGTGTGAGGAAAGAAACAAAGGCATGAGAGAATGTTGAACATGTGAACAAGCAAGAATTGTTCAATTTCATTGAAGCAAAGAGCATGGAAAGTATGACTAATGAGATAATCATTGAAAGATATAACTAAGGACAGAAGATAATTGAGGAAAGGGACTCTTTCACTTTAGTTTTTTCATCTTAGAGTTAGTAAATAAGAGAACTTAATGCCACTGTCTTACTTTTCTATCTCTTTCTCCTTTGAAATATATTTTATCAGGGGCAGGGCCACAATGGTGGAGTAAAGCAGGGACTTATTGATCTCTCCCCCAAACCCCTTCAAATACCTGTAAAAATGACTCTAAACAAATTCTAGAGCTACAGAACATACAAAATGACAGAGCGAAGTAAATCTCCAGTCTACGACATCGTGGAAGATCAACAGGAAGGGTCTATTGCACCAGCCTGAGAGTACAACACAGTCCAACAGTTTACATCAGTGCATATGGGGTAGGACCAGGCCCCAGAGAGCTGAATCAATGGCAGCTGTGGTGGTTTCCAAGCTTCTGAGCCCACGAATACCAAAGACAGCATAGAAGGTTGGTGGGAAAATTCTGTGGGACCTGGTTGAAAGAGGATCATGATCCAGCCACAGCACCAGGGCAATGGAGGTGGCAGCAGGAATAGTAGCAGTGGTTGCTTTCAAGCTCTAGATCCACAGATAATGGGAGATTGAGTGGCTGACACAAAACCCCTGAACACTGGGACAGTACACCTACCCCCACCCCTGACACCACTGGAAGCAAAGTCCTACCCTGACAAAGAATGAAAAAGTCAAATATTTGGCTGGCAAGATGAGTAAAAAGTGTAAAAATCAGACAATAGAATCTTATTTTTGTGATAAAGAAGATCAAAATACACAACTAGAGGAAGAGAACAAAGTCAAAACTCCTGCGTCAAAAGCCACCAAGAAAAATTGGTTGCAAGCAATGGAAGACATCAAAAAGAATTTTGAAAAAAAACAAAAAAAAAGTAGAGGAAAAATTGGAAAGAAAAATGAGATTGATGCAAGAAAACCATGAAAAACAATTGAACAGATTGCTAAACGGACCGCAAAAAATACTGAAGAAAATAAAACAATAAAAAACAGGCTAACCCAAATGGCAAAAGCAGTCCAAAAGACCAATGAGGAGAGGAATGCCTTAAAAAGCAGAGTTGGCCAAATGGAAATGGAGGTCCAAAAGTTCAATGAAGAAAGTAATTCCTTCAAAATTATAGTGGAGTAAATGGAAGCTAATGATTCAATGAGAAATCAAAAAAATTATAAAACAAAACCAAAAGAATGAAAGAAAAATAACAGAAGACAGTGTGAAATATCTCATGGGAAAAGACAACTGACCTGGAAAATAGATCCAGGAATAAGAATTTTAAAATTATTGGACTACTGGTAGAAAGCCATGATAAAAAAATAATAAGCCTAGGCATGCACATCTTCCAAGAAATTATCAAGGAAAAGTGCCATGATACTCTAGAACCAAAGGGAAAAATAGAAATTAAAAAAAAAATCACCAATTGTCACTTGAAAGATATCCCCAAAGGAAAAAAACAACAACAACAACATAGAGATATTATAGAGAAATTCCAGAGTTCAGAGAAAATATTGCAAGCAATCAGAAAGAAACAATATGAATATTGTGGAAATATCCAGCAGTTTCTACATTACGGGATGAAAGGGCTTGGAATATGACATTCTGGAGCTCAGAAAAGCTAGGATAAAAACCAAGAATCATGTAACCAGCAAATCTGAGTATAATACTTTAGAGGAAAACTGGACATTCAATGAAATAGAGAACTTTCAAGCATTCTTGATGAAAAGACAAGAGGTGAATAGAAACTTTGATTTTCAAATACAAAACTCAAGAGAAATATGAAAAGGTAAACAGAAAAGAGAAATCATAAGGGACTTATTAAAGTTGAACTGCTTGCATTCCTACCTGGAAAGACAATATTTGTAACTCATGAGACCTTTCTCAGTATTAGGGTGGATGGAGGAAATATAGATATAGATAGGTAGGTAGGTAGGTAGGTAGGTAGGTAGGTGGATCGATAGATCAATAGATCAATAGATCGATAGATCAATAGATCGATTGATCGATAGATAGATTAATAGATGGCACAGGGTGAGTTGAATATGAAGGAATGATATTTTAAAAAATGTAATGATAATGAAATTTGAATGTCCCTTTGCATTTCCAAGCTAACAGGTACTTAGCACTAAGTTTCAAATTAAGCCTCTGAAAAGAAACAGAAGGTATGAACCCTATTGCTGATATAACTGGAAGGGGCTGAACAAGGAGGGGCTAATATCATATATAAGGAAAAGCTGCAGCTGGGAGAGTCAGAAATTCTTGGTGCAAGCATCGTGGAGGCAGAACAGCTACTGGTGGGGAGAGAGACACAGACAGAGAGAGAGAGACAGAATTTCTCTTAGCAAGCACATTTGGTGGCTGTGCTGCTACTGCTGGATTGAATTGAGAATTGAGAGGAACTGAGAAGAGAAATGAGAAATGAGAACTGACACAGAACTCAGACTTGTGGTGGCAAAACTCGAACTTCTGGTGGCAAAACTTGTGGAGGTGGAGCTTCTTCTGAGAGGCAGCCTAACTTCTGCTTAGAACCCTTGAGAACCAGCCAGAGCTTCTGAAGACTTATGAGGGCCAGCCAGAGCCACCAGAGGAAGCATGATTGTGGTGCAGGTGCTATGTCTGTCTATTTTGGGTCCATGTTGATTTCACAGGCAGAATGTGAATTGAAATGATAGTGCCAATCATGTGTGTGAATATTGTAATTCTGCTAAGCCTGATGTGTGTACATATTGTTGTGGCTCTATTAAGTTTTCTTTGCCCAGGAAGAGAAACTGTGAAGGACTTGAAGTGGACTGGACACAATGAGCTTCAATGTGGAGCAAGAACTACATGGAGAGTTGGAAAAGGAACTGGGAGTTATCTGCCTTTGAACTCAGGTGACGGTGAGATTTGGGCAGAAGCTGGGACCATGGAGGAGGAAACATGGAAGCTGAAAGTCTTCCTCGAGTCAAGATGAAATTGTCTGAGTAGTGACTAATGAAATAGGGTGCTGAGTAGTTCATGATGAGATTGTAACTTACTTGTGACCTAGGGGTGGATGACCTTCATATTTTCCACTATCCCTTAAAAGGGTACTAAGTAATGACTGACAATATTATAACTTGATTGTACTCCATAGGTGGAAGACTTTCACTTTTGTACTTTGTGTCCCTTAAGGATGCAAGCCTCCTTAAGGATGATTGAATTAAGGAGGTACTAAATGAATGTACTTTGTTTAAAACTATGCGACCACTTTGGTGAAAACTATATGGCCATATTTTAGTGTTAAGTTGTTCATTTGTGACTGGTGAATGCAGTATTTTGATTTTCTGTGAATATTTGGTCTCATTTGTTATTGAATAAATAGAGAGCTTACTATACTGTGTAATCAGAACCTTGAAGCTGTTGACAGTAGCAGTCCTCTGGAAAGCTGCTCATGCATGGCTTTACAAAATAAAAATTAAGGGGTGAGAGGAAAATTTTGGCAAAGGAGAAAAGGAGAAATAAAATGGAGTAAACTATCTCACATAAAGGACAAAAGAAAAAAGTTTCACAATGGAGGAGAAGAAGGGGGGAGGTGAATGAGTGAACCTTACTCTCATTGGATCTGGTTTAAGGAGAGAATAACATACTCACTCAGTTGGGTATATTAACCTGCAAGAAAGTAAGGGGAAAAGTGATAAGAGCAAAGAATGATAGAAGGAAGGGCAAATTGAGGGAGGGGGTAGTCAGAAGCAAACAGATTTAAAAAGGAACAGGGTCAAAGGAGAAAATAGAATAAGAGGGAGGACGGTGTGTGGTGGAGGAAAATATAGTTAATGTTTCACAACATTATCATTATGGAAGTGTTTTGCATAACTACATGTGTATAACCTATATTGAATTGCTTGCCTTCTCAGTGAGGGTGGATGGAGAGAGAAGAAGGGAGAGTATTTGAAACTTGAAGTTTTAAAAACAAATATTAAAAAAAATTGTATTTATATGCAACTGGGAAACGAGATAAATAGGCAATGGGATATAGAAATCTATCTTGCCCCAAAAGAAAGTAAGGGGGAAGGTGAAGGGGAAATTGAAGGGAGGACAGACTAGCAGAAAGAGTAATCAGAATGCACATCATCTCGGGGTATGGGGGGAGGGGAGAGATAGGGAGAAAATTTGGAACTAAAAATCTTGTGGAAATGAGTGCTGAAAACTAAAAGTAACTTAATGATTAAAAATAAAATAAAGACAGAAAAAGAAATTAAGCACACATTAAAAAAGAAACATATTTTATCAGCATCATGCCTAGTACCAACATATGTTTCCCAACTGTGTCCTATGCCTTACGTTATTCTCCTATACTACTTGCTGATATTATGAGCTCCAAGGGATTAAATTATCACCTGCATGTAAATGATTTTCAGATCTATTTATCCAGCCTTAATCTTTCTCTTGACTTCCAATCTTGAATCACTAATTGCCCATTGAATATTTCTAACTGGATATATTATAGACATCTTAAACTTGTCATGTCTAAGACTGTAGTTATCTTTCCCCAAAGACATACCATTTTCTCATTTATCTAATACTCTCAAGAGCACTACCATTATCCTGGTCACTCATGCTAACAACCTGATGTTGTCCCCATGTCCTCAAACACTTTCTTTTACCACCCCTTCCCCATCCATTTTTTGCCAAATCTTGTCAATGTTACGTTTACTAAATCTCTAGCCTGGTCCTATACAAGAAATTCCATATCCTAACTATTAAATTTCAATGGTATCTATGACACTTAAAATTCTCTTCTTCCTTAATTCTACCTGTCATCCTCCTTAAGGACTCAACTAGAAGCCTTTCTTCCTAATCCCTTGAATACTGATGACTAACTCAGTGGTTCTCAACCTTCCTAATGCTGTGACCCTTTAATACAGTTCCTCATGTTGTGGTGACCTCCAACCATAAAATTATTTCCGTGGCTACTTCAAAACTGTAATTTTGCTATTGTTATGAATCTATCTGATATGCAGGATGTGTTTTCATTGTTACAAATTGAACATAACCCACAGGTTGACAACCACTGACTTAAGTTATTCCACATGCTTACAATATTTGTTTGTAAGTTTTTTTCACATTATATTGTGAGTTTTTGAGAGTAGTAAATATTATTCCCTTTTTTACGTACCTAATGTTTGCCATTATTTCTAGGACACTTTAGATGCTTATTAAAATTTTCTTTACTTAAATTAGTAAATGTCAGGCAAAGAACTGTTTGTTTACTGGTTAGTTTTTATCACAGATGACAGACAGCCCTTTAAAATATTTGAGCAAAGTCAGACTTCTTTAAATCTTTACATGAGGGAAATATTTTATCAGAGGTATTAATGATGAACTGGAAGAAGGTGACTGGAGGCAAGGAGACTCATTCAGGAATTAATACAGTAATTCCAACAGGTGTTCATAATATATGGCCACAAGTGTTGAAGGCAATGTTTTTTTAAATGAATGCAAACTGAGATGGTATGGATGTTACAAAATAGAAACTGGTGATAACCCAGACATGAGAGGTATAGGGCAGAGAGGAGAAAAACAAAAAGAAAAGATAGAAAACAGAAAATCTTGAACTCTAGAGTATAGGAGACTATTTTTATTATTGCCTGAAATAAGGAAGTCAAAAGGGAAAGATCTGGGAGCTTGTGTCAATGGACTTGAATTTTTTTTTTGCTTTTTGGAGGGGGGAAGGTAGGGCAATTTGGGTTAAATGACTTGGCCAAGGTCAAGTTTTGTCTGTTTAGGTTAAATCAGTGGTTACTTCTACTTACTAGTTAAAAATAAAGGGCCTTAGAGGTCAGTTATTTCAATATTTTCATTATATAATTAAGTAAACTGAGGACTACACAGTTAAATAATTTGTCCAAGGTCATACAGGTAGTAAGCAGAAGACTCAGAATTTAACCTGAGCCTTCTGTCACCAGAAATCAAGAAGTACTTTTAGTGTCAGGGGAACTTAGGAAAAATCCTAACTCTGACATCTGACAGTTTTATTTGTGTGTGGGAAAGTCACTTAACCTATTGATCACTAGTTTCATCATTTGTAAAATGAAAGGGACCCATTTAGAAACTACCAAAATAATCCAGAAAGATGAATATTATTGTCTGCCCAAAGGTGGTAAAAATGTTTCTTGAATGAATTAAAAAAAATGAGCCATATAAACCTTGAAATGCTAAGTATAATATGAAGCAAAATATGATAGTTGACAGAGAGAATTACAAATTATTTTTTAAAATTGAGTATGGAAAGATCACTTTGATCCGCAAAGATCAGGAAAATATCCTTACAGGAGATAACAACTGAGATAGATCTTTAAAGGGCATAACAAAACAAAACAAAAACTAATTTGAATAGACAGAGGTGAAAAGATAATTTTGAAGTTGGTGTATCTGAATAAACAGTTGAAAGCTAAGAGACGGAGTCAATAAATACACATTTGTTAAGTGTTTATTATGTGTCTGTCACTGGACTAAGCAATAAGTATCTAAAAAAGAGCAAAAAATACCTCTTGCTTCAAAGAACTCAAAATCTCATGGAGGAGACAATTTGGAAATAATTTAGGTACATTCAAAATACATACAGAATAGATCAGAAGGTAATCTCAGAGGAGGAGATACTATCAGTTTGCTAAACTAGAAGAGGACTCCTTCAGGATTTAGCATTTGCTCTGAATCCTAGGGAAAGGAAGGCATTCCAAGAGCTGAAGGTGAAAAGAAAATACATACCAGGTGTGTGGGGTACTAAGTATAAATGAATAGATAGACAGGAGATGAAGTGTGTGAGAAACATAAGTAGGTCAATATAGCTGAATTGTAGAGTACAAAATATTAAGTAAGAATGGTAGAAAGGTAAGAGTGGGAAGTTGTTAAGAGATTGAAATGCCAAATAGAAAACTCAATATTGGTCTTGGATCTAACTGGGTACTATTTGGATTTAATGACCAGGGATTGATTTGGTCAGAGCAGAATCATTTTTTTTTTGAAGATGTGTGTTGGGTGGATTTTAGTGTGGATAGATATTTGATCGATTAGACAGCAAAAATAGGGATAAAAGGTCAGGGTTTGAACTAGAGTAGTGGGTGTGTGAGTAGAGAAAAAAGGAGCACAGCATAAGGGATATTGTTAAGATTGAAATAAAAATATTTGACATTAGATTGTATCAGTGGGGTAAGGGATAATGAGGAACTGAGAATGAGACTGATATTACAAGCTGAGGTGACTGGGAGGAGATCCTCTACAATAAGAGGGGAATTTGGAAGAGGTGGGTTTCTGGGGAAAGATAAGCAATTATCTTTTTAACATATCCAGTTTGAGATATTATGGAATATTTGGTATGAAATATCCAATAGGATTTGGTAGTATGAGACTGGAGCTCGGGAGAAAGAATAAAACTCTGTGTACAGATCTGTAAATTATCAGCATGGAATAATAGAAACTGATGAAATGACAAAGCAAGATAGTATAGAGAGAAAAGTGAATATGGTCCTTGACTGACCCATATGTAATAGGAGTGATATGAAAAAGATCCAACAAATAAGACTGAGTCAAATAAATGAATCAGTAAATAGACAGATAAAGGGGAAAATAGAACTGAGAAAGAGAGAGGGTAGAGATGATAGAAGAAAAAATCATTTGGAGAAGACAGGAGGATGGTAAAGGGTACATGTAGAGAAGCTAGACTTGGGGAGTAGAAAGGTTACCTTCTTCATGACAGACATGAATAAAAAGGAAGATTGGGGGAAAGATGTTTGAGTGATTGTAGAGAAGAAGAATATCTAGATGAATGCTATTATTTCCGCCCTTTATCTATTAATGGATTCATTCATTCATTTGGCTAAAGCATGAGTAAAGGTCCTCAATTGAAAATATAGACAAGAAAGTCATGAGAAATGAGAAGTATTGAAACAACTTACAAGAAAGATGGAATAGTAAACTGATTAAGTAAAAATAGAAGGGCTGCCCTGATGCAGTGAGGGTCCAGATGATAATTTCATAAATTTGTTTAGGACCTAGTCAACATGCTTTTGTGATTTCCTTCAGCTCTTTTAAGTTACATATGAATAGAAAAAAAGGATTCAAATCTGGGATTGAATGTTTGTTTGTTTGTTTTAATGTGTGACTAGTGATAGGACAAGAGGTACAAATGATGCATGCTTAGAGTATAGCATCAAGCTGAATTGATTCATCAAAGCCTATAGGCAAAGGAAGAGATCACAGATAGTACGGGCCTGATAGTTTAGAAAGAAATGAATGATGAAGGTACTGGGGTCAGTGTGAAAACAAAGAACAAGGTTGGGACTGTAAGACTTATGGAAAACTATGTTTTCAGATTCAGGAAATTCTGTGTTTATGAACACAAAAGTCGATTAATTATGAGTAATAGCAAGATCAAGGGTTTGGCTTTTTCTATGTAGCTGGAGTATTATCAAAAAAAGCATTATAAGAATTAAATATTTTGAGCGAATGGAGTGGATTTTGAAGAGTCACCTGGTATGTATGTTAGAGTCTCCTAGTATCAGGGACAGTGTTTGAGTTGAAAGAAGAATTGTAAGCCAGACATTTATTTAATTAAGGAAGCAAGGAAAACATCCTGGAATAGTGTCCTCTAGGATCTAGATTGCATGATGAATTTTAATATTATAAACCACAAAGAAAGAGAAATTGCTAAGTGGTCATGGTAGAAAGATATTCTTTAAGTGACTCTAGGGACCATTGAATATACTAATTCCTAACTATAACATGTGAGTGGGAGACAAGAAGTAAATTGTAAATCATGCTAGTAAGTGCATCCACAGGAACAAAGTCACTAGAAGGAATCCAAGTCTTACTAGGAACCAGAAGAGAGAGAGTAATGGCTATACCAAACAATAAATGATACCTAAAGTTGTGCCTCTGGTCTCAGATCTTTGCTGAGAAAATCATGCTTTTACATGCTATCATTTATTTTATAGCAAAGAGAAAACTTCAAATTCAACTCTAACACTTAACTATGTTTGTCACAGTGAATAAATAACTTAACCTGTATGAACTTCTATTTTTCTAATAAGCCAAATGGAAGTCATACATATTTTGCCTTGTAAACCTTAGAAACTCCTTGTAAGCACATGCTTTTCAGTCCCTGAAGTCCAATACTAATGTGTACTATCACAATCCTAAGAAGCTATTATTATTTTCTTCTTATAACCCAATGGAAAGAGGGTATGATGTGATTCTGTCCTTAGAAGACAAAAGCACCTTAAGTATTAGGTGAGCTAATACCAAATATGTAATTTGAACTGGATGGCCTCTGCATAGAATACTTAGCTGGGAATATGACAACTCAGTTGATGGAGATTACTAGTTTTTCTTGGACTTTCAAATAAACACAAATAATGTGTGACCTTGTTGGTCTGTTTTATTCAAAATTGAAGTTGTTGATATAGTTATACATATGCATGTTTATGCATGAATCTAAGTAAATATATATTTCATTCGAGATGAAGATAAGAGGATACATAACATGGAGGAGTAACACCTTCATCTTATAGAAATGCAGACTATTTATTTATTGTTGGAATATGTGTACAGTTAGCAAGGCCAATGTAAATATATCCACAGAGAATTTACATAGATATGCAAAATTTAATCAAATAGGATATTATCATCAAAATGCTCATTTTCTTCTATTAATTTTATTTAATTTGATATGATTTTCCTTAACCATCTTCTTCCTGCTTCCCAATATGCTGAACCCCTGAAATTCCTGTTCTACTTAAATATGGCTCTACTGGTTTAGGACCTCCTAAAGAAATACTATAAAGGCTATTCACTTTGTGATGCCCTATTCAATAAAATATAAGTTAAATTACTTTTCCAATTTTCTCTTTGCCCCAAGGAAAAAGTGAATTATGCACATAGCATTTTCTTGTTGCTGAAGGTAAACTGGAGCATTGTTCTGGGTTCTAACCAAAATATTTTAGGTGGGATGAAATGCTGAAGGAAATTCCTAGCCTAGCACTAGAGGTCTGGTTGCAGAACATGGTGATATTTGGCCTTGAGGAGAAAAGATGCAGGAGGAATGTTCATTGTCTGCAAATAAAAAAAAAGGGCTATCAAAGGAAAATGCATTTGACTTTACAGATTAGTACTAGGACCATTGTTTAGAAAATAAAAGTTCCTCCCTCAAAAAATACATCTTACTATTTAGAACTGGCCAACAAAGAGAACAAGGTTGCTTTTAAAGTAGTAAATTTCCATTCCTTAAGGTGTTTAATCAGAGATCTATGTAAGGAATTCCTTACATCTCTATCATTCTAGTTTACCACATGATAGAACCATAGATGTAGAAGAGAGTCCTTAGTCTCTTGTCCAAAAGATTATTTTTTTTTATAACATTATCTAATTAAACACCTCCAGGACAGGAAATTCATTACTTCTAAACCAACCTTATTTTCTTTTTATAGCATGTAAGAGAATTTTATCTGAGAATATAAGACTAGGCAGTCCTATGGTCTCTAATAGTTCTTATCATTTGAGTCTGGGAACAAACAAATATCCAATGGAAAAATTTCAGGCCCTCTTGGACCTATGTGTGGAATCAAATTTTGCCAAATTTGTGATGTTTAGGGGGATCAAAACTATCCAAAACATGATTTGTTATTTTTTATATGTAAAATTAAATTGGGTTTTCAAGTGTTCTTTTAAATACTCATTAACCATATGACCTTGCGTAATTCATTTCCCCAATTTGGACTTCATTTCTCCATCTCTAAAATGAGGTGGTTGACTAAGAGGATCTCTGACACACTGACCATCTTTTGGCTCTGCTACTCTGAGAATGCAAGCATTTCTATTCTTCAAAATCTCAGAGATGGACAGGGAATAAATTAACAGGCCCAAGAAAAATAGTTCACTCTAGTGTTAGTAAAACACACTGTATCTGTTTTTTTACCAAAAGGCCTTTTCAAACCTTAAATATTTCTTCTCAGTGAAAACATATTTGCATATCCTGCAGCTGAAAAAGGCGATTAGTAATTCATGAGTAATTTAGGAAACGCCAGCTATAAAGTTCTAGATATTTACATAGCTCTCATAAATTATAGTCACAAACTGTAATTTGTTAAATTGGAATCCTGCTAAAAGCTTACATTTACATAGAATATCCAAATGCCAAATGTTGACAGGCATTTTTGAAAACCAACATATTGGGGCTATTTTCTCAACTAATTTAAATTAAATTCAAATTTCCTATCATGACTGATAAGGTCTCCCTACACATGCATGCCTCATGAAGTTTGGGCAGTGAGAAAAGTCCATTTCTGTGCAGTTAAGTTTTAGCACATGGAATTAATTAGATATGTACTGAACTGGAAGATGGACAAGAGTTCATAAAGATTACAGAGAAAGTATCCAGATAATGTAAAAAACACCGTTAGAAGCTAGATTGTTTCTAATATTGCTGTCATTCTGTGGGGGGGGGGGGAGAGGAATAGTTCTATGTCACTCTGACATTCTATCATTTACCTTTTACCATCCATTTACACTTATTATATGTATAATCCTAAGCAAGTCACTTATTTGTTGCCATTTCCTTCTCTGTAAAATGGGGAAAATAATAGTACCTACCTCCCAGGATTGCTCTGACGATCAAATGAAATGATAATTATAAAATGCTTGGTGCAATACCAGACATATGGTAAGCTCTATATAAATGTTACTTATTATTGTTATTATTCTCTTCCAATTTAACATTCTCTATTATAATAATATTGCAACTATGTAGCAGAGTGGATAGAATTCTGAGCTTGGACTCAAGAAGACTCATCTCCCTGAGTTCCAATTTGACCTCAGATGCTTACTAGCTATATGACCATTAATCCTACTTGCCTCAATTTCCTCATCTGTAAAATGAGCTGGAGAAGGAAATGGTCAACCATTTCATTATCTTTGACAAGAAAGTACCACATGGGATCACAAAAGTCAGACACACCTAAAAAGACTGAACAATAACAAAACAA
>CM053582.1:151040924-151062232 GCA_028627135.1 Pseudochirops cupreus | reverse complement strand
CTGGCTGGCTGGCCTTCTTGCTGGCTGTCTGGCCTTCTGGCTGTCTGTCTGGCCATCTGGCCGTCTGTCTGTCTGGCTGGCTGGCCGTCTGGCCACCTGTCTAGCTGTCTGGCCGTCTGGCCATCTGGCTGGCCGTCTGTCTATCTGGCCGGCTGTCTGTCTGGCTGTCTGGCTGTCTGTCTGGCTTTCTGGCTATCTGGCTGGCTGTCTGGCTGTCTGGCTGTCTGTCTGTCTGTCTGTCTGGCTGGCTGGCTGTCTGTCTGGCTGTCTCACTGTCTGTCTGGCCATCTGGCCGTCTGGCCGGCTGGCTGGCTGTCTGGCCGGCTGGATGGCTGTCTGGCTGTCTGGCTGGCTGTCTGGCTGGCTGTCTGGCCGTCTGGCTGTCTGGCTGTCCAGCTGGCTGGCTGTCTGTCTGGCTGTCTGGCTGTCTGGCTGTCTGTCTGGCTTTCTGGCTATCTGGCTGTCTGTCTGTCTGTCTGGATGTCTGTCTGGATGTCTGGCTGTCTGTCTGTCTGTCTGTCTGGCTGGCTGGCTGTCTCACTGTCTGTCTGGCCATCTGGCCGTCTGGCCGGCTGGCTGGCTGTCTAGCCGGCTGGCCGGCTGGCTGGCTGGCTGGCTGTCTGGCTGGCTGTCTGGCCATCTGGCTGTCCGGCTGTCCAGCTGGCTGTCTGTCTGGCTGGCTGTCTGTCTGTCTGTCTGGCTGGCCATCTGTCTGGCCGTCTGGCTGTCTGTCTGGCCGTCTGTCTGGCTGTCTGGCTGTCTGTCTGGCTATCTGGCTGTCTGTCTGTCTTTCTGGCCGTCTCTCACACACTTTTCTCTTTTATGCCTTACTCTTGCCTGATATAATGACTGGAGGACCATCAAACAAGCTTGTATCTATTGTTATTTCTTTCAAAGAATCACATACTTTTAACACCTGAGTGATAGACATGTTTTTGGAGTAAAGCCTTTAATGAGAGGTTTTGTTCTGCTGAATGAAATGTTTATTCATAGTCAGGAAACAATGAGTCTTATGAGAGCCCATGTCCTCTTTATCCTTCAATTCTCTTGCTATATGGTGAAGATGTGAGCTACCATAATCTTGTTAGGCAGGGTGAGTCCTATCAGACTGAAAAGGCACTGAATAGAGGCCTAATAAATCACCAATGAAACTTTGGCGAAAGAAAGTTAACATTTAAAGATAAGCTAATCTAATAATGGTTAGTATTATTATCATTCTTATTATTGTCAATTAAACACATATGATTAGTACTAAAAAGAAGAAGTTACAGACCTGTGGAACCTTTCATAGTCATATCAGTGCTAATTCCAAAAATTAATTAGTTTGGGATTCCAGTTTCCTTCGATGTATTTTCTATGGATGGGGGGTGGGTGAGGTGTGAAGGACACTTTATTTGAGTAAACACTTGTGTTAAGAGTTAGAACTATGAATGGTGTGCATTAGCTCGCATGAAGGTAAATACAAAAATTTTCTTGTCCTGAAAACTCATTATGAAGCATCGCTGGCTCACCTGAGACCATCCATTCCCATCCTAGCAGCTTGAGCTGGGGCAGGCTGCCAACAAGTTGCCACTTGATTGAAGGCAAATAGCTTCGTCTTTCTAGGGAGTGGCCCACAGGCCGAGACGGAGGCACACAAGGGGCTTCCTCTGCCAGCTATTTGCTGAACTGAAACTACTTAGCTACCTTGTCAAGCTTTGGAATTGTTTGATTTCCTGCAGGAAATGTTTGCCTTTGAAATTTCCATTGGGAAAATTGCTCCTTCACCTCTGCTATGAGAATGAGTATAACGTTGTCTGAAGATGAGAGTCATTCCCTGGAGGTGGAAGAGAGTATCTAATGAGCTTAGGAATAAATCAGAAAAACAGCAGGGAAGACATGAGGTAGTGGCTTTTTTTTTTCTTTTCTGAGGTGGAGTTCCATTTCATAAAAGTTAAATTTCAGCTATTTATGAGTGAATTGTCCATTTACACTTATTTTTGTTCTTTTTGTTGTCTCAGTAAGATGTGGCATATTTGTGAATATAAAGTGAGGGAAAAATCTAGTCTCATTGTCCATAGAGAGATGAAGATTTATGAATAATCATGAGAATGTTATATAAACCTCAATAAAAGTATGGTCTACTTGTTAATGTGATCCTTAACTTGGAAGATAAAGGAAATATATGGACCAGAGCTAGGATGTGAATGAACAGTAATTGTGGCACATCCTGGCCTTAAAACCAACCTGACATAGCTAGGACATTAATGAACAATCAAGAAGCATAATCTGACTTTTAGTTTGTTTTCCTGGAGTCTTGTGGCATCAGTAGAGAGGCTATATACTTAGTTCTAGTGTGGGAGGCCAGGGACTTTACCATAGCTTGGTGAGAACTTAAAGAGTACTAATACCTACATTCTGCCTAGAGGGTAAAAACAATTTACTTTTATCAATTACTTAGAAAGAAAGAAAAAAAAAATAGGAAGCTACTAGATTGAATGTTCCCTAGCAACCTGTATCTCTGTGGGTACCTGCTTTGCCTGGCCATGTCCAATTGGCACCTTCCCAAGTCACAGCCTCTCCAAACACATCTCTATCACTCCTTTCACCTGTCAACTCCTATTCCCCCCCCCCATACACAGTTTAATGTTTTGGGGCCTCTCCTCACAATTATACCTTTTATCTGAAACAAAAAAAAAATTCTTTCCCCATGACTCCTCTTCTGAACGTGATTTGTCTTTAAAAGGTTATTTTAGGGCATACTGGTTTGCCTAGATGCATACTGGGTTCCTAAATATCAGAACTGTTATGCAAAACTCTGTAGGTGCATGTCTAGTCTGCTGTTCTCTGCTTCCATCAGAATCTGCTTTGAGGAAAGAGATGTCTCTAGCCCTGGGATGGTATAAGCTTAGAAGAAAATTGTTCACGAGGGTTATATTTGAGGTGCCTCAAGAGCTAATGAACCCCACAAAGCTTACTCTCTGTCTTGGTCCATCAGCAGTGCTCAGCACATTTTTGTTGAATATGTATGTACAACAGTTAGAGAAGTTCTTGAGACTATTGCTTGATGTAAGCATTCAGGAGCAACTTTGTTGAACCAAATCCCTCTCTGAGGGCTTACAAGCAGACTGATCAAAGTACATACTCCAGAGAATCTCTGTAGGCACAGTCCCTTGTTTGAAATTACGTTGGTTGGTAGAGGGTGAGCAAGATACAAGGGGGAGACCATGAATTGAATTCAAAAGAAATGGTTTCTTGCCCTAGTTCATCTACTTATTAAATATGTGACTTTGTATGAGGCATTTAACATCACTGGGATTCAATTTCTTCATCTCCAATGCCGAGTTGTATTAAAGGATCTCTAAGATTCCTATCTTCTCTAGGATCCTGTGTTATAATACAATTTCTGCCTTTAAGATTCTCTGTTCAGAGTATATTTTTGTGTGTTCTAACTTTCCTAATAACTCTAGTAACATATCTCTGCCCTGTCTACACAGGATAGTAAGGAGAATATAGTGAGGTCATTCATGTGAAAATATTTTGGACAAACTAGAAATCATCATCTATAAGTAATTCATTATACTTGCAGAAAACATAGTTACAAGCTCAACAAACTTACTCTTGGTTTGTTTATTTTGCAATTCACCTTTGAACCAGTACATCCCACTCAAAACTTAGTAGGCAATATGACCTGCAATTTGTTTCCTGGTGTACAGCCATCAATTATTTGAATATTTTCTTTTCCCCTCCTTTCCTCCTTGACTTTTTTCCTTACTTACTGACATCATTGTGTCCTTTCTAGTTTTAGTTTTTTCTCCATTCCTTTCTAATTCGTTCCTTCCTTCCTTCCTTTCTTCCTTCCTTCTTCTTTCCCTTCCTTTACGTAATTAAACACCCTCATTTTGCAATTAAGAAAACTAAACCCCAAATATGCAAGCAACATATCCAAGTTAGCAGAGCTACTAAATAAATGACAGCTTGTACCTAAGTTCTTTGTGTCCAAACCCAGTGCTCATTATCTCATATTTCTCTGGAGAAACTAAGCCATGGGGTTAATTTCTTCTTTATTTAAAAATCCTTCTCTTTTTAAAGAAAAAAATCTCCCTATGAAACCACCCCCTCTATTATTTTAACATTTATTGCACTTACACTTAGAGAACTTGCTTGAGATAGATATATTTTTGAAAAAAAAAAGTAAAAGAAAAGAAAACACTATGCATTCCACATTATTTGACAAGCTTCCACAATCTTTGAAGAAACTGCACATTATGTCCCCGGTGGTGTTACTGTGAGTAGCAGCAGGTGAGAGAGAGCATTGCAGCTTGACATTTTTGACTTGCGAGAGTTATTGCCTGCTTGAAAGATTTTGCTGTTAGCTTCCAACAGCAACCAATTAGATTTAAATTCCACACTCACCCAACAGGTAGTGAAAAGAGGGGAAAGCGAGAGGAAGGACCCAGAACAATATCAGGAGTAGCATGCTTCTTGCCTTTAGTCACTGGTCAAGGACAGTATAAATCCTCAATCATAATGTTCTTTAATACCAAGTAATTGTGTCTTTGGAGTGGTGCTTGCCTGTTTTGTGGTTCTGCTAACAACCTAAGCTCTGTAATGCTACCTAAGAGTTCAATTCTACTGAAGGTTATAATAAGAATTTTTCTTTAAAAACCTAGAAGCAAAAATTCTAGACCTATTAGCCTTTTTCATAGACTGTGGCACTCCACTTAGGATGGAGTTTGGAGCATGATTTCCATGCAATTAAAAATTTTGCTTTTGGAAGTTAGCATTTCTCCTTTACAAAGATTCTTGGGCTTCAGAAAAGGGAACCCAAAGGATTTCACTACTGCCCTAACATGCTCTCTCTTATCCCCTTTTGTGTTTGAGGTGCTTGAAAAGTGTTCCTTATACTTGCTAAAATCGTCCCTCCCAAGTGAAAATTGTCCTTCAGTTTCATCCCAGTGCAGACAAAACGTTATTCTTAGCTCCAGTTTGGCAACTGTTATGCCCAGGAAGTTGAAGAGGGAAGAATGAATGCTTCTGTTCCCCTTCTAAAAATTAGGAAGTCATTGCAGTGAGATGGAAAGGGCTAGAATTGAAGTCAGGAGACATTTGGGTTGGCTTCATGTCTCTGACATTAACTGGGCAACATTGCGGCATTTTTCTCTCTGGGTCTCAGTTTACTAATCCAAAATGTTTCTCCAAAGTATAAATTCTCTCCTAAGAAAACTAGGGAAATTTACTGGAAAAGAATCGGGTTGGAAAGCAGTATATAGATAAATTGTGCACCTTCACATCCACATATGTTTATGTGTGTGCACATGTGCGTGTATATATCTGTATTCATAAATATGAATATATTCAGGCATATGTATAAATTATAGGTATAATCCCATATAATATGTTGCATGTATCATATATGTATGTATGTATATCACAGAGAACTTTAGACATGAAAGCTTAAAATCTAAGTTCAAGTCCTATTTCTGCCATTTATTTGGAGGTAGAATTATAATATAAAAGAAAGAGCAACATATTTTAAATCAAGTGAGTAGGATTCAGATTTAGTTCTGTCCTTTAGTAGCCATGAGACCCTGGGCAAGTAATTTATCTTCTCTCACCTGAGGGATATTAATGTAGTAAGATACAACTGATGTTACCTAGCCCACAGGGTTTTATTGAGGAAAAAATGAAATAATATGTGTAACACACTTTGCAAATATTATGGCTATTATTAGCTGATAGTAGCTAAGAAAGTTTACTAGGAAAGAGAAGTAAGCAAATGCTTGTTTGAATGGGAGGTTATATAGAAGAAAGAATATCAGGCTCAGAGGCAAAAGACCTAGGTTCAAGACCCAGCTCCATTACTTAGTTATATATTTGTATATATTACAATAGAAAAAGACTTGACTCTGAATAAGGATATCAAGTTTAAACTTTTGTTTTAGCCCTTCAGCAGCTGCATGTTACTGGACAAAATACCTAAACTCTCTTTAACTCATTTTCCTCATCTGAAAAATGTAATTAAAATGCATGACTTATGTCACAGAACTTCAAGGAAAGTAAAGTTTCATGTGCTAATGAATCATCATGACATGAGCTATCACTGCTTTTAGGCTCAACTAAGTTCATCTCTAAAATAAGGGGAGCTGGAAACAAAGTTAGATGATCCCTTGATGGAGATGTCGTGGGAAGGAATTTAGCTCAGGTTGGACTAGATTACACCTTACATGCCTTTAAATTCAGAGATTCCATGGTGTTATTTTTAGGATTTCCAAAAGGGCTTTTCTAGAATTCATTCAGGGACTGTTTCTGAAAGTTACTTAATCATTAAATAGAAATAATGTGCATGGTAAATACCTTGTGTGTGTGTATGAGAGAAAGAGCTGGATTATAAATTTATTAAACAATACATAAAGAGATGACTAACATTAACCTTTCCTCTCAATTGTTAACATGTAAAGAAAAATGAACATTTCTATATTTTAAAGTTTACTAAGTATTTCCCTACAATAACTCTATGTATGAAGGCCAGTAATGACTGTTATTTTTGATTTGTCAAAGAGGAAACTGTAACTCAGAGAAGGAAAATACCTTATCCTGTTTCTCAGACTAGGAAACTTCCAAGACAGGATTGGAATCCAGCTCTCCATACTCCAAGTATATTGTTCATTCCACTCTGCCTTAGTGTCCCTATCTCTGCAGACCCCCTAAAAAGGAGGGGAGAAGGCAATCTTGTCTAAAACTGAAGCTGAGGGCATAATTTATAGGCTCTGTTCTTCAAAATAGATTTGGCTTTCACCCATGGACAGCCTATAAAAATTGGTGTCTCAGAGATTGGATTATAGAGAGAAGCACCTTGTAAATTCTAGTTGATTTGGGTCATATAGGTTTAAGCTGCACATTTTTATCACCTAACTTTTACAAGAATTTATGTCTCTTCATTTGGGGCATGTTCAGACTTCTGAGACACAAGGCTGCCTTTTCTACCATAATGTTTAATTTTATGTTTAGTGTAAATTGCACTTTTACTGAAGCGATTCATATCTATTGATTGAGTGTGTGATTAAGTGTACAAGGCTTCTATTTGAAGCTGGATCATAGGTTTGGTCTTCTCAGAGAAAAAGGAAAATGATTTCCTTCCAACCTAGCTCTTTTAGCAAGATAGCAAGCCCAATATATGTTGAATGATGGGCCTGAAGACAAGTGGAAGGTGATGGGGAAGAGTTTGGGGCAGGTTCTCTTTATTCCATGTAATGAGCAATCACATTGCTCAAAACAGATCTACCAACTTATTTTGTAGTATCATCTAGTGACATTAGTAGAGTAAAGGGAGGGATTTACAAATAAGCACTAGCTGTATTCATTGAATTTAATTCAACAAGTCTGGATCAATCACAAACAGAGGACAAATATGATGAAGTTGCAAATGATTTCAATATTTTAATATATCTAGGAACTCATCTATGTGATCTTTTCTTTCATTTGTGCAAGCCATCCATAAATTATTATCCTATGCACTTTTTGTTGACATTCTCCCATTGATCCTTGTCCATTGAGACAATGTGAGAAGATTTAATTAATTATATGGGAGATGACTAAATGTGGGAAATAGGTGTTTTGAAACTAAAATTGGAAAATAGGAGTAATGCTTACTCAACTTACTATCTTGTATTGGACATAGCTTGTTAAACTTTTTCCACTGAGACCAGTTTTCCCAGTTCAGGGTTCCTTGGCATTGTTGCATGACCTGAGGGTATGGGCAGAGCAAAGTGCCTGGGCTTTGTTTTCCAAACCAGGGCTTGCTGAGAAGTTGTGAGATACAAGGAGGATAAGACAATCACTGCCAGAAACACCCTGCTTTCATCCGTGTTTGGTTTTGAATTAATGTTTGGTTGTTGCACATTCAGAAATCTTTTACTGTTGCCAAATTTTTCTCAACCCCACAAGGGGTCAAGACCCACAGTTTCTGAAGCATTATTATAGGAGATGAAGTAGGGCAAAAACAGCTCTGACCATGATAGAGAATATGGTACAGACCAAGTCAGAAGAATGAAAGACTTATTGATGGAGCAGAAAGAACCTGGAAGAAATGTAGCACACATTATGAATATGGAGACTGGGCTCTGTAAGTATTACATGATGGGGTGCAGTGGATAGAGCCTTGAAACTGGAGTCTGAAAGACTTGAATTTACATCTAACCACAAGCAATTGTTTGCTATGGTACTCTGGGAAAGTCTCTTAGACACTGTCTGCTTCAGTTTCTTTCTTCATTTATAAGATTGTGATAATTATAGCACCTAGATCCTTGTGTTTTGTGAAAATTAAACGAAATAACAGGTGTAAAGAGTTTTGCAAACATTAATGCACCATATAAATACTACCTCTTATTATTACTATGGAAGATTGAGTGACCATAGTGTAGCAGCAAGCACGCCAGCATACCCAGGATGGCTGCTAACACAGCTTTTTAGATCTGCTTTTCTAAAGGAAAGCAACTCAAAAAGGGTTAACAATCTTACTTTAATCAAACATATATCATTTACCTAGTTCAGAGGGGCAAGTCAGAGCCCTAAACTTCAGAGAATACAAACAGAAGTTACAAGTAGACGAAAAACAAATACAGACAGAGAAACAGATCAGCAGACGGGCTTCCAGCAGTCTGACCATTAAAATCATCCATACCTATTCAGTTACGAGAAAGGAAGCACCAACATCTGGGTTTTCAAAGCTCGGCGGCTCAATGGCTGCCCAGAGTTTTGTCTGGCCAAATCACACACCTCTTCCCAAAGTTAGCCCAAACCAAAACCTCACATCAGGGTATATATAGCCTTCTCCTGGCTCAGAGAATGTCACAGGTCTCTTGACCCACTGCCCAAACACAAAGTAATAAGGCATTGGCATTCCTGAAGAACAAGCCTTCCACCACAGGCTCCATGTGACAACATTCAGCCTATTGGGGGCAGAGTATATTTTCAAATCAGGAAAGGTTCTCAGAGTCACTCAAGCCTATTAGAGGGCCAAGGGGCAGGAAAGATCTTCAGATTCCCATTCCCATAACACAGAGTCATGGTTATAACAATAAGAATCAGCATTTATATAGAGCCTACTTTGTGCCAGGCTGTGGTAAGTGCTTAATTTCATTTGATCCTCACTATGCTGAGGCAGGTGCTATTAATATCCCTGTTTTACAATTGAGGAAACAGAAGTTAAGCAAATTATCCAAGGTTACACAGGTAGTAAATATCAAAAGCTGAATCTGAACTCAAATTCCTAACTGAGGACTCCTCACTCTATCTCCTGTAACACATAACTGCCTAGGATTTGAGTCCTGTCGCTGACATATTCTGGTTCTTAAAGTGTACTCTGGGCCTGCTAGGTTTCCTAAAATCTTGTCATCAGCTCTGTGAGGTTGAAAATATTGTCATAATAAAACTAAAATATTATGATTCCTAATACAACACATATCAATAAATATAATCTGTATAAACACAAGTTCTTTGGAGTCCTTGCTAATTTATTGTAGAAAGAGGTCTTGAGAAGAAAAAGTTTGAGGACCCTTGTACTAGACACATGATCACAGATGAAGAAATTAAACTCTCATTACCTCTGGCAACTTTCTTGTTTGCCTTGATGGACTGAGTTTTCATTCTGGGGTGAAGTCATAGATCTAGACATACTTTGCCTACCTAAGCATATGATACAATAAATGCTCCTAATATTATTACTTCAATTCTTCAAGGCTTCATGACTTCATCCAAATGTGTGGTCTCTCCACTGACATAGCTCCAGTAGGTGGTAAGTCTACTAACCAGAGATTAGCTTAATTGATTGCCATGACACATTTTGAAGCACATTTTACAACATAGAAAACAACAGGTATTAATTGTATTTTCTCTGATAAATTACAAATATCTCTCACTTTATATGATGAATGCATCCCTCCAAATCATTTATGGCTCAGAAAATAACATAAGGACGGTAATCTTACTAGATTACTAATTCTTTGAGGGCTGGAACACTCCTATAGTTTTATTTTTTATTACTAATACCTAGAAAATTTCCTGAAATGTAAGTGCTTAATAAGAAAAAAAAATGTTAACTGATATTTAAATTTTTGTTTGCAAAATACATCACCTACCTTAACTCATGTAAGCCCTATCCTCATCTTAACTCTCTGAGGCATGAGTACTACAGGTATTGTTTTGCCCATTTTGCAGATGACAAACTGAGTTCAGGGACTTTATCATTTCTATTCAGCTAGTGAATGGCAAGGAAACAATATGAACTAAGTAAGGCTTACCTTAAGTGCAACTATGTAACAGTTACATGACACAACAGATAGAGTTTTGGGTCCTGAGTTCAAATTTAAGACACTTACTATGTAACCATTGGCAAGTTCCTTAACATCCGTCTGCCTCAGTCTCCTCATCTGTAAAATGAGGCACCTATAATCGCAGAGGTATTGTGAGGATCAAATGAGATATTTGTAGAGTGCTTGGCCCATAGCAATTGCTTAATAAATCCTTGTTTCTTCCATGACTGCAAGTCTACTCTATCTACTGCAGAACTTGATTGAAATGAGGGAAGGAAACCAGTCACACACACACACACACACACACACACACACACACACACAATTGCCTATGTATATAAGTTGTGCATATATACACATCTATACATGTATACATGAACATATGTATATATGTGTGTATGTGTGTGTATAATTTAAAGAAATATAGCTGTCATTATACTGTAAAGTGATTTTCAAATTAGATGTCCTCTAGTGATCTCAAACTCAGCATGTCCAAAACAGTAATCATCTTCCTCCTGAAAATCACTCTTCTTCTAAAATTTTCTTGTCCTGTCAAGAGTACCACCATCCCTTTTCAAAGTTACCAAAGTTGATAGTCTTGTTGTCAGACCTGACTCCTCCCTCTTACTCAACATACATGTCTAGTCAGTTGCCAAATCATATAATTTCTCCCAACACAAAAATGTCCATGTGTCCCCTTCTCTTCATTCTCATATCCACCACCCTAATTCAAGGCATCATCACATCTTGCCTGAACTGATTCCTTCTAATCATTTTCTTTACCTCAAGTCTCCCCCTATTCCAATTTATCTCCCATAAAAACCATGTCAATTATTTCCTGAACTTCAATCTAACCATTTCACCTCAGTGTCTCCTATTATCTCTAAGATCAAATATAAGATCCTGTGTCACTTAAAACTTACTTAAACCTGGTTCGTTCCTAACTTTTCTAGGTTTCTTCCACTTTTGTCCATAGACTGTATTATCCAGCACAATGTTCTTGTTATCTCTTAAACATTACATCTCTCCTCTCTGCCCTTATATTAACAGTCCCCCATGGAATGCTCTTTTTCATCTCCCCTACCTAGAGGCCCTTGCTAATCTACCCAGGTGCAAGAGGCTTCCCTTCTTTCATCTTTTCTAACTGTGAAATACATGTGCCCATTTATTTATATTCTTTATCTCCTAAATAGAATTTAAGTACCTTGGAGACAGGAAGTGTCTTTTTTTTCCCTTTCTTTGTGTCTCCAGATGTTACCCTGGTACACAACAAGCACTTAATAAATGTTTGTTGATTGATTGATTAATTGAAAGCTCATTCTCTAACACCTTTGCTTGATGATGTCTGGGTTTTCTGAAATCAGATTGATTTAAATGGGGGCATTTATTTACATACATGTTTCTCCCTGGGATATGAAGCATCAGTACTAGATTGTGATGATATGAAATAGGCCCCAATTACAATCGTTCACATTGCTATTTTTTGTTTATGGTTATCCCTTGACATAATTAAATTCACAATTAATAACTATAAATAATATAATTTACACAATTAAATTTAATCCTAAGTAATATTTGTCTCCTTTGTCTTTTCTCCTTTTACTTCCATCTCCTTAGAATTCTCTGTTTTCCCTCTCTATAATAACTTGTTCTGGGGAAATCATATATCGGTCATTTATACTTTAGGGTGAATGGAGAGTCAACATGCTATGGTGACAGGAGAATAGGGCTTTCCAAAAAAATATAGATTTAAGACTTAGGATCACAACTTCATAAATCTAGAGTTGAACTTAGAGGTGATCTAGTCCAACACGACTCATATTTTCCTATATAAAAATGGAGATTAAGGAACGTAAATTACTTGCTTAAGGTCACAGATCTGATACGCAAACCTAAATCTTCTGACTCTGTATTCAGTAAGAAAGGACGAGGGCAGAATATGAACCCAGGTTCTCTAATTCTAGATATAACACTTTTTGTATGTCATCGTGAATGTGTGCTTCTACTGATTGTGAATAACTCGCATCATTTTTCCCAACCTTTTTCTTCATCTAAGTGAAGTTTTATTGTTGATCTCCCTACCCCAACTCTGTTACTACTCCAGTCCATCTTCTACTCAGCTATCAAAGTGATCTTCCTAAAACACAAGGCTGATCATGTTCACCCATACCTCCCTCCCCACTTTGGTTCCCGACTTTAAAAAAAAAAAGACAAAAAACCAGCAGTAGCTCTTTATTACACACTAACACACACACACACACACACACACACACACACACAGACACATTATATTTCTATCTAGTCATTTGCAAGTTGTTTCCCATGTTAGATTGTAAGCTCCTTGACAACAAAGATTGTTTTTTTGCCGTTCTTTGGCTTAGGGTTCAACAGTGTCTGTATATTCTTTTTTTAAATTAACTTTTGTTTATTTTTAGTTTATATCATTCATTTCCACAAGATTTTCAGTTACAAATTTTATCCCCATCTTTCCCCTACCAACTACCCCAAAACACGGATTCCACTGTATACCCCCTGACCCAATCTGCTCTCTCCTATATCCTCCCCCATCACCCTCTGACTTTCTGGTAGGGCAAAATGAATCTCCCTACTCCAGTGCCTGTATATAGTTTCCCATTTGCATGTAAACAATAATAATAATAATAATAAATATACATTTCTTAAAATATTTGATTTTAAAATTTCAAATTCTAGATTCTTTTCTTTCCTCTCTTATCACCCACCACCACTGGGAAGAGAAGCAATTCAATACAGGCTATATAAGTGTAGTTACACAAAACATCTCCACAATGAACATGTTGTGAAAGACTGACTATATTTCCCTCCATCCTATCCCTCCCCCCACTTCTTCTATTATCTACTTTGTCTCTGTCCCTTTACAAAAATGTGTTCTTCTAACAACCTTCCCCCCCAACCTGCCCTCTCTTCCATCATCTCCTTTCTCATCCCCTACCCACCTACTATCCTGTAGGGCAAAATACCCAATTTAGAGTGTATGTCATTCCCTCCCTAAGCCAAATTCAATGAGAGTAAGGTTAACCCATTTCCTTTTGCCTTCCTGTTCTTCCCCTCCATTGTTACAGTTATCCCTTGCCTCTTCTATATGAGATAATTAAACCCATTCTGTCTCTCCCTGTCTCTTCTCATTATATTCCTCTTCCACCTCTTAATTTCACCTTTTATAATATCATCCCTTCCTATTCAATTGATACTGCATCCTCTATGTATACCTGTACACATATATATACACACTCACATACGTATTCATATGCGTATATACCCTACTATATAGACATTTGTGTGTATACATATACATATATGTGTGTGTGTATATATATATATATATATATATATATATATATATATATAAATTGATATTTCCTTCAACTATACTTATAATGAGAAAAGTTTCAGAAGTTAAAATTGTAGCTTTTCAAAGTAGGCACATTAATACTTCAACTTTGATAAGTTCTTTATGATTTGTTTTCCCTCTTTACCTTCTTATGATTCTTGTATTTGAATGTCAAACGTTTTATTCAGCTCTGGTTTTTTCATCAAGAATGCTTGAAAGTCCTCCACCTCATTGAATAGACATGTTTTCCCCTGAAACATTATACTCAGTTTTGCTGGATAGGTGATTCTTGGTTTTAATCCTAGCTCCTTTGATCTCCAGAATATCATATTCCAGGCTTTTTCCATCCCTTAAGGTAGAAGCTAGTAGATCCTGTGTTATCCTTATTGTGTTTCCACAGTATTCAAATTGATTCTTCTTGGAAGCTTGTAATATTTTCTCCATGATCTGGGAACTCTGGAACCTGCCTATAACATTCCTAGGAGTTTTCTTTTTGGGATCTTTTTCAAGAAGTGATCAATCAGTGGATTCTTTCAATGTCTATTTTGCCCTCTGGTTCTAAAATACCTGGAAAATTTTCCTTGAGAATTTCTTGAAGGATGATTTCTAGTTTCTTTTTTTGATCATGACTTTCACGTAGTACAATAATTTTTAATTTGTCTCTCCTGGATCTATTTTCCAGATCAGTGGTTTTTCCAGCGAGATATTTCTCATTCCCTTCTATTCTTTCATTTGTTTAGATCTGTTTAATAATATCTTGATTTTTCATAAAGTCATTCACTTCCATTTGCTACAGTCTAATTCTGAAGGAATTATTCTTTTCAATGAGCTTTTTGAAATTCCTTTTACATCTGACAAATTTGGCTTTTTAAGGCTTTCTTCTCTGCATTGGATTTTTGGGCCTCTTTTGCCATTTGAGTTAGTCTGTTTTTAAGGTGTTATTTTCTTCAGTCAGGTTGTTGACTCTCTTTTCCTGATTTTCTTGCATCATTCTCATTTCTCTTCCCAATTTTTCCTCTACTTCTCTTATTTGGTTTTCAAAATCCTTTTTAAACTCCTCTATGGCCTGTAACCAGTTCATATTTTTCTTGGAAGCTTTTGGTATAGAGTTCTGACTGTTTTGTCTTCCTCCCATTCCATGCTTTGATCTGTTTTGTCCCCAAAAAAGGAATCTAAAGTTGGATGGCTATGATTGCTTTGCTTCCTTTGCTTGCTCATGTTGCCAATCAGTTACTTAACTTTTGAGCTCTTTGCCACAGTAGAACTCTGCTTCCAGAGGGGAGAGTTTTGTCCCAAACTGCTGCAAACTGCTGGGCTTTTCACAGCTGCCAGTGCTATTAGGAGGCCCCAATATCTACAAACCCCACGAGCTTTGGCTCACTGGTCACACACCTCAGGAACACCACCCAAGGTCATGATCATGATGCAGGCAGGTTAAGGCAAGGACACTTAGCCTCTGAATGGTCGCTTTGCCCCACTGCAATTTGCAGGCCAGGAGCTCTGAAGCAGACATATGGAGGAGGCTGCAGGGTCATCACTTTTGCTGCTTCTGACTCTGGGGGCAGAGGGCCAGACCTGCTCCTCTGCCCCCCCCCCCAAATTCAGCCAAGTTCCACTGACCTTTCACTTTGTCTTTGGCATTTATAGTTTGATAATTCTGGAAACCTCCACAGCTGCAGGTGATCCACTTTCCTGAATGTTCCAGCCACTGCTGGTCCTGGTGGCCCTGGGGTAAAACCACAGCTCATCGGGGGCAGGGCTCAGCTCCCAGCTTGCTACAATGGACCCTTCCTGTTCCCCTGCTGGGCTGCCTTCAGAGGAAGATTTGTTTTTCTGTCACTTTATGGGTTTCTGGGTAACTGCCACAGCTGAAAGTGATCCACTCTCTTGATTGCTCCAGGTGGGCTAGTCCTGGCCAACCTGGGGCTAAAACCACGGGACTGGACGTGGCTCCCAGTGTGTTGGAATGAACCTTTCCTGTCTGGGCTGCCTTCAGCAGGAGCTTTGTTTCTCTGCCACTTTCTTGGTTTTGGAGCTCTAAAATTTGTATAGAGTCATATTTAATAGGTATTTGAAGTAGTTAGGGGACAGTCATGGAATTTTCCTGCTTTTGTGCCACCATCTTGACTCCACCCAGCCATGTCTGTATATTCTTGATAAATTCTTACTGACCAAAGGGTGAAAGAGACAATCCACTTGAAAACAAATGGTTTTAAGGAAGGAGGATCAAATGAGTTAATGATATATAAAGAATTGTATAATAAGAACTATCATTATTATCTATCTTTAAAAGCCTGGTGTAAAGGAAAACCAAATGTAAAACACTGTCAAATAAATTATTTTATGTTGAAATGAACAGAGAGAACAATCCAAATTCTCCCTGGCTGACAATTTGTGAAGAACCATAAATCATTCTAGCCCTCAAAGATCATTGGAGAAACAGGGTGGAGAATTGTCTCTTAAAAAAATAATAATTTACCAAAACTAGCCTAAACTGGTTACTGGCTTGATGGGCCCCTGTTAACATTTCAGATTGAGTTCTGCCATACTTACGATGAGTCTCAGAGGGACCTGAAAGAATGTAATTCAGAGTTCACAATCTTAAATAAACTTTTAGAAACATACCTTTCTAATGGAGAGATCCAGTTTTATTTGGCTGATATTTGAGGCCAATTGAATATGACCTTAAATATTTGTAAATTTTGGTGATGCTTCCTCAACTATCTATCCCTGGACTGTACCAACTGCTTAGTAAAAATAAACAGCATGGATTATTTGGAAACATATAAAAAGTCTTTAGAAAACAATTTATGCTTTGTAGATTGGAGGAAATAAGACTTGGAAGGCAGATTTAATCACATCTTTGTATTGGTATTTTAGGAAAATTTGTGGTAGTAATATTATGTAGCACATAAAGCCTACTGCTGAACTAATCTGAAGCTTAAATAAAAAATGCCAGCTTTGGTAGAATCTAGATTTTCCAATGATTCACTTTTCTGATATGTAGCAGAGTAGCAGCATCTGTTCCCTTAAGTAACTGGTTTAACATTTTATGAGAAGCCTGAAGGTAAAATGGTGAACTGTATAACATGGTGCTTAAATCAGTTTTCTTGGATAGAGAGTTACAGGGATTTTAGGAAGGAGATGATTCTCTAGTTACTATTCCCACATACTTTTACTAAAATCTCAGCAGCTATGCAAAGAGTTGTACTGAGGAAAGCAACAGACATAGGCTACTCAATATCTGTGAAGTTTCACAGATGCATAGAATAGAAAGAAACCACAAACATTAATGATACCAACATTTACCTGAACAGCAATGCCTATATTAGCATCCTTGACAGGTGACCATCTGGATTTCACAAGAAGACATCCAGTAATGGTGAAATCACAATGTTATGAGACAGAATGTTTCATTCAGGGTAATCTCTAACAGTGAGGATGTTTCTTTTTTCTTTGTGTGTAGACAAAATCTTTCTCTAAGTCTTACCATTGCACTTTTTCAGCCTATTTCTGTTCTTTGGGAACAGGCAAAATTAGCATGCTTAGAATAGCACATGCCACATAGTCAACACTTGAGAAATGCTTGTTGATGAAGATTCTGAACACAATGATTCATTCAATATTAAAGAAAGTGATCCCTATTTGTTGGAGATCAGCAATGGGAAGGAAGAGAAAACTTAGAAGATTGTCAGGGATTTTCTCAAGACCCAAAAAAGTGACTTCTTAACACCAACATATTTGGCATAGTCAACAGGCTCATCAGAAATGAATGTAATATAATGTAACGATCTTGGTCTTTTCCATCGTGTTTGCAATTTCCTTTGTGTCATTCTCTCTCACATACAGACACATAACCATATATCCATCGATTATCAAGACCTGTACATTTTACCTTATTAGTAGCTCTCACATTTACCCCCTTCTCTCCTCTTTCGTACTGTGCAGACACTTCCTTACCTCACCCCCAAACAATTGCAATAGCAGATTGGTGAGTCTGCCTGTCATAAGACTGTAGTCCAGTTCTCCCTCTCCTCAGTTGTCAAATTAATCTTCTTATAACAGAGGTCTGATTATTGTTGTTGCTGTTGAATCATTTCAATAGTGTCCAACTCTCCAAAACTCCATTGAGGTTTTCTTGGCAAAGATACTGGAGTGATTGACCAACTTCTACCTCCAGTTCATTTTACAGATGACCAACTGAGACAAACAGGGTTAAGTGACTTGCCCAAGGTTAAAAAGCAAGTAAATGTCTGAGGATGGATTTGATCTCAGGTGCTTCTGATTCCAGGACTGGTGCTCTATCCACTTTGCCACCTAGCCACCCCACAGGGCCATTTTGCCTTTCTACTATATAAATTCCAGTAGCTCTCCATGATCTTAGCATGAAATATAATACCTGGATGTCATTCAAAACCTTTCATTACCTAGACTCCTCACTCCCACTTTTCTAGTATTCCAACACCTTGCACCCTTCTCTTCTCCTCCTATCTTTTGTTTCAATGACATTGACCTTCTTATTTTTTCTCCAAAAAGGGACTCCATCTCCCGAATCGAAACACATCACCACTGTTTCATATGCCTGGACTGACTGCCTCCTGACTACCCTGGATTCCTTTAAGGCCCATCTAAAACTCCATGGATTTCAGGAAGCCTTTCATAATCCCCCTTAATTCTGGTGTCTTCCTTCTATTGATTATTTCAAATTTAGCTTATAGGTAGCTATTGTAGGTAGTTTCGTGAATGTTTTCTCTGCTCTCCACTCCCACATACCCTTCTCCCCATTAAACTAGAAGCTGTTGAGAGCAGGAACAGTCTTTTAGCTTTCTTTGTATCCTTAAGTATTAAGCAAATTTCTGATTGACAGGTAATAAATGTTTATTAACTCACTAACTGTTGCTTGACCCTATTGGATTGTGAGCTCTTTGAGATCAGGGAGTAGATGACTTTTCTATCTGAATCTTTAGACCTTAGCACAGCCCTTTGTATACATTAAGGACCTAATAAATGCTTCTTCATTTACATATGCATTCATGGGGAAGAACAAAAGTATCATTTCTACATTTTTTTGGTAAGAAATCAAATTCTATAAGTGATTCTATCTCTTTAGCCCCTAAACTACTTATTGTGCTTATTGGAGGGTGGTGGCAGCACAGTCATTTATTTAAGTATTTAGAGATGTGGGATTTTATGGAAAAGAATAGTCCTATAAATGACACTCATCAGTGGTTGGTATTGCCAATTCGATGATGAGATCTTCCAGCCTTCAGAATATAGACCTTCCTAACAAACCCTGGGTGTGTTATGTGAAAACTTTTTAGGATATGACATAGCTTGTGCTTTATTGACGTGATACAAAAGATCCAAAATTTACCTCCAAACTTCTGTAAAAGATCAGATGGGAATGTATATGTGTGTATGTATATACATATGTATGTATGTATGCATGTATACACACATATGTACGTGCATATATGTACACATATATGTACACATATATGTACACACACACACACATATATATGTATACAGAGAGAGAGAGAGAGAAGGAGGGAGGGAGGGAGAGAGAGAAATATGATAAAGTTAGTGCACTGAACTTGAAATCAGGAAGACCTGTGCCCAAATTCCACTCTAGTCAGTTACTCAGTGTTCAGCTAGTCACTTAGTCTCTCTCAGACTCCAGTTTGCTCATCTTTCAAATGACTGGATCAGACTTTATGGCCCTAAAGATCTCTTCTAGTTCAAAAATTTATGATCATAAGTGAGATAAATTGATAGATGAGGACAGTGAAGGACAAAAAAGGTGAAGAAATGTGTCCAGTATTACAAAGTTATTGTAAAAGGTAGAATTTGGAGTCCAGATTTTATGGGTCTTGAGTACAGGGTCTTTCCTTTGTCCACAGAGTAGATTTGCAGTTGAAATATGACTCTTCTATTTGCTGCATAGATGTCCATGGACCTGCCACTTAAACTTTCTAAGAGTCATTATCCCTATATGTGAAGGGGACATGGGGGTAGGGATAGTACTCGACTTAGCTATTTTACCTGTGTATTATAAGAATCAAATGAGGCAAAAAGGGTGGGGGGGGCGGAGCCAAGATGGCGAAAAGTAAGCAGTAACTTCTCCAAGCTCCCCAAGAATTTCGTCCTTAAAAGCTAAAAAGTAAATTTGAACAGATTTAAGAGTGACAGACCCATTGGGAGATGGAGAGTGACAGACTCCCAGCCCAGAAAAGTGCCTACCCAGGTTGTGGCAGGGAGAATGCAGAGCACACAAGAGAAGCACCAGCGCCGACCTGAGAGCAGAGTGTGGCAGACTGAGAAGCCCCACCTAGCAGACTCACCCAGCCAGAGGCTTCTGCAGCCCTCTCACAGCAGAGGTGAGGACCAACGGAACTGGTAGGAGGGAATGTGGGGTGCATAGCAGGGTCAGCGGTTTTTCCTGTGGCTATCAGCCGCAGCCTGGATTTTTGGAGCTACAGGCCCAGACTTTCAGAAGTTGGGATGGAGGAATGAAATCTAGGGGCCCTCGTCCCCCTCCGTGACACACACAAAAAAATCAAATCAAGAGGTAAAAGCCCCACCTAGAGTATATTCTTGCATAAGTCTAAACAGCCCCAGGCTTGGAAATCAGAAAGGAAGGGGGAAGGTGAGTCTAAACCCAGGTGGGTGGAGCCAGCAAGCTCTAACAACAAAAGCCCAGGTGTGCTTTAGAACCACCTGGCCAATCAGCAAACCACAGCCCCACCCTTCTACTACAATGAGCCTGCCTGAGAAGCAGCCCAGAGAAACAGGTGGAAACTGGAAACAGACTACCCCAGCATCAGGTAACTCAGGGGAAACACAGAGAGTCCTGGCCCTGGACTCAGTCCACATACTTAGAGGCCACAGCTCACTAAGTCAACAACTAAACCCCTACCTCCCAGCCTGAGAAACCCACCCTGGAAGCAGATATCCACTTTAAAAATACAGGATATAGGCAACCACAATGGGGAAGAAGGAAACTGCAAAGGCTAGAACCATCAAACCATTCTATAGTGAGCAAGAACTACCAAACTCAGAAGGCAACACGGGCTCTACACACACACTGGAGACCACAGAAGAAAATGTGAATTGGTCTCCAGCCCAAAAAACTTTCTTGGAGAATTTCTTGGAGAATCTCAAGAGGGATTTTAAAAATGAAATTAGAGAGGTAGAAGATAAATTTAAGTCTACAGTGACCAAATTGGAAAAAAATCACAGAAGAAAACAAAGCTTTAAAAAGTAAAATTGGAGAACTAGGACAGAGGTCCAAAATCTAACCAGAGAAAATACCTCCATGAAAATGGAGCACCAAAAACTAATTGAGGAAAATAATTCACTAAAAATTAGAATCAGTCAAATTGAAGCCAAGTACTCTATGATGCAACAAGAGTCAGTCAAACAAAACACAAAGATTGAAAAATTAGAAGAAAGTACAAAATATCTCACTGGAAAACCAATTGACCTGGAAAATAGCTCCAGGAGAGATAATCTAAGACTTATCGGCCTACCAGAAAGCCATGATAAAAAAAGCACCCTGGACAGCATCCTTCAAGAGATTGTCAAAGAAAATTGTCCTGAGGTCTTAGAATCAGAAGGGGAAATTGTTATTGAAAGAATTCACC
>CM053582.1:151014180-151040424 GCA_028627135.1 Pseudochirops cupreus | reverse complement strand
GAAAGACGGGGAGAAAATATGTAACTCAAAAAAAATTTTAATAAAATAAATTTATTATTAATAAAAAAAAAAAGAGAATTCAAAGTCATTACTTCAAATCTTAGCTTATTAATAAGTCCAACCTCAGTCACCTCTTCTATTAACTGAAGGGGATGGAGTAGATGGATGTTCTTTAGGATCCTTTTCAGATTAAAGTTCTCTAAGATCATATTTATATAGCATTCTAGCTTAAAAATGAAGCATATTAGAAGATAATTAGGAGCACCAGGTAAGTGCTAGAAACCAAATATTTTTCATAGGAAAGATACCCACAAAGGAAATAGACGCATTTAACTTCAGATTTTCATTAGACTTTTACAATGCATATGAAAAGAGTTAATCATAAAATGCTTTAAATCTACATGAAAGTTCAACCCAAGAATGCTGCAGGTTTCAGAAGAAGAGGTTGATAAGTCTTCTCAAGAGCAGAGATGCACTTAAACAGTTGATCAAGGCAAAAATGTAAACGTTTTGTGGACAACCCTAGATAATGAGATTCAATTATTTCCAACAAGTATTTTTAAGCCTACTGAGTGGGCTTACTGGTTTACTAAAAGGAAACTGAATCACACCAAATACAAGAATGTAATACTTTTTGTTGCATGACATATCCAAATATACATATACACACATCACAATAACCTCCAGAAAAATAATAGTAAAATAATAATTCATATTTCAATTGCAATATAAATTTACAAAATTCTTTTATTGTGTCAGTTCTGTGAAATAAAAATCACTATCTTATTTTATACATGAGGAAACTGAGACAACAAAAATTTAAATCATACTATTTAGAAATAGAAGAGTACTTAGAAATCACGTAGCCAACCCACTCATTTTCCATATGTAATAACTGAATTTCATGTGGTATTTGAAATGAACCAGCACTTATTAGATGTTCATATCATAAATTTTGCTGAAAGTTAAGATACAAATATAATAAAAAGAGTGCTCTTGTCCTCAATGAACTCATCTCCACATTCACCACTGTATCACACAAAGAGGAGTCCCTGCTTCTTGCCAAAACAAATCCCTCTCACCATCACAAATGATCCCATTCCATCTTGTCTCCTCCAAACTTGCCCCTGCTGTCATCCCCACTCTATCACTTATCTTAAGTCTTTCCTAGTGTACTGGACTTTTTCCCCTGTACTGACTACAGATGCATCCATGTCTATTCTAAGCTGAGAACATCTTCACTTTATCCTTCCATTCCTGTTAAGCACTGTCTTATATGTCTTCTGCCTGTGGTGGTAAAACTCCTTCAGAAGGCTGCTTACAATTAATGCCTCCACTTCCTTTCCTCTTACTCTCTCCCCCTACAATCTGGATACTGATCTCATTATTCCATCAGAACTGCTTGCTCTCTCCAAAGTTACCAGTGATGTCCTGATTGCCAAATCTAATAGCTTTTTCTCATTTCTCCTTTTTCTTGATTTCTATGCTGCCTTTGATATTGTTAATACTCCTTGGTATTACTTTTTTCCTTTTTAGATTTCTGGGACACCATTCTCTCCATATCCTCCTTCTATCTATCTGAACTAGTCTATCCTTCTGAATCCTCATCATATCATGGTTATTATCTTTGGGTGTCTCACAGGACTTAATCCTGGGGTTTCTTTCCTTTTCTTTCTATACTACTTCATTTGGTGATCTCACTATCTCCTGTGACTTTAATTACCATTTCTGTACTGATAATTCTCAAATCTATCTTTCCTCTCTGCTGACTTCCAATCTTATAAGTCCAAATGCCTTTCAGACATCTCCAATTGAATGTCCAGTAGATATTTTAACCTCAATATGCCAAAAACTGACTCATTATCTTCCTGTTAAACTCTTCTCCCTCCCCTAAAAATTTCCCTATAAATGTCAAGGGCACCACAATCTTCACAGTCACCCGTCCTCAAAGCGTAGATGCCATGTTTGACTCCTCAGTATTATTCACTTTCCGCTCTTATCCAATCTGTTGTCAAGTCCTCACTATTTCAACTTTGAGACATGTCTTGAATATGCCACCCCCCCACCCCCCGCCCTTATCCTCTGATACTGCTACCATCATGGTGCAGGTCCTCATTTCCTCATGCCTAGGCTATTACATTTGCCTGCTGTTTGATCTGCCTGTCATATATCTCTCTGTACTCCAGGCCATCACCCATTTAGCTACCAAAGTTATTTTCCTAAAACTCAGTTCTGTTCACATCAATCTCAGCTCCAGGATAAAATAAAAAATCCTCTTTTTGGTGTTCAAAGCCATTCATATCTACCCCCAGCTTTCCAGTCTTCTTATACTTTATGTCCTCCCAAAACACTCCATTTACTCTTTCATGCAGTGAAACTATCCTCCATGTCATTCCACAAGCAAGTTCCTCCTTCCCTTGAGCTTAGGCATTTTCTCTACCCATCCTCCATGCTAATTTGCTCCCTTTTTATCTTCCCCTTCTAAGTTCCCTGACTTCTTTCAAGTCCCAATTAAAATCCTACTTTCTATATGAAGCCTTTCCCAAATTGTATGATTCTAACACCTTCGTTCTTTTATTTCCTATTTACCCCATATATACCTTGTTTGAACATCTGCACATACTTTTTTGCTTTGTTGTCTCCCCAGTTAGATTGTGGGCTTCTTGAGGGTAAAGACTGTCTTTTGCCTTTTTTTTTTGCTTTGGTATCTCTAGTGCTTAACACAGAATGTACACATAGTAGGAACTTCATAAATGCTTATTAACTGACAATTACATTCCAATTGAAGAAGACAGCACAAAAAAAATATCAGGAAAAGGCAGAGGGAAGCGTTAGGTACTTGTAGCAAAATCTGGAGAATGAAGAATCACTGGTTTAGTCCCTTCCTCAAAATGGAGCTGTTAGGAAAATTCACCAATTGGATAAAGTAGCTGCAGGGACAGAGAAACAAACAGCAGAGCCATGGTGACTGACAAAGTCCAGAGAATGGAAAAAAAATGAAGAATGACCGGTCTGATGTGATTAGTTCAATGTCATACGAGTGACAAGCTGCGTAGCCAGGACTTCAACTGAGGTTTTTGGTTTTGTTTTTTTGTTTCTGCCCCCCCCCATTCATTATTATTTTGTTTTGTTTTCCATTATAACGTTTTCTCATTTTATTGACATTTTCGTCATTCCCTATCTGAGTTTTGGAACTTTAGAATGAAGTGATCTCTGATTCATGTAGAAGAAATCAGGAATCTCATATCAAAAGATATAGAACTAGAAAAGGATTTAGAAATTGTCTACACTTAACCTCATCATTTGACCCAAGGAAGAAGACTCATAGATTTTTAAGATTTTGAACTTTGTTCTCTTTTATTCATCAAACTTGACAGTCATTTTCCTACTCCACAGTAATTATTCTACTTTTAAAAATAAATGTAGCTTATGGTATTAGCAACAAAATAACTGAATTTGGCAGCTGGGTCGTGCAGTGGATAGAGCACTACCCCTGGATTTGGGAGGAACCAAGTTCAAATTTGGCATCAGACACTTACTAATTTTGTGACCCTGCGCAAGTTGCTTAACCCTGTTTGACTCAGTAACTTATCTGTAAAGTGAACTGGAAAAGGAAATGGCAAACCACTCCAGTAACTTCATCAAGGAAACCCCAAATAGGGTCATGAAAAGTCATTCATTACTGAAACAACTGAAAACAGTAAGTTTCTATAAATAAGTAAATGATGTATGTGAACTCTAGTGAACGCCTTCTATTAATAACTACCAATACTCTTAGTTAATATGTGTAAACTGTTTGATACAACTTAAACAAATATTAACCCTTACTCTCTTCTTACATCTACATATATGGAGGATATTTTTGCTCATGTGAGATGAGAATTCTCTGAGGTTAATACCTTCTCAGAACTTCTATGATTCTTTTAGACATTTGGGAAGTACAAAGCCATCATGATGGAGCAGAAAAGTGCTGTGTTTAGTGTCAGAAGTATTTGGATTCTAATCCTTACTCTCCTCCTAACTCTCCATGTGACCATAGCAATTCTTAGTTGGACAAGTCACTCTTGGTCTCAGTTTCTTCACCTGCAAAACAGGAGTAACTATACTGGAAGTACTACTTCATCAAGTTATCACAAGGTCCTATTGAAATAACCTTTGCAAATTCTAGAGAACTACAGGAATGTTAGGCATTGTTGTTGTTGATCTTCATAAACAACTTTTAATGTTAAATGACTTGTTCTTGGTTTCAGAAAGGTTGGGCATGAGTGTATGTTGCTAGAAATCTCTGTAGACAGAAAAACCTAACAATTGGAGATCTACCAAAGATCTGGACTACTTCAATAAGAGATGGTTCCCATTCAGTTTGAAGTTTTGAAGCAGAAGGTTCAATAATCTCTGGCTGGCGTTTGCTAAAAAGTGATTCCTATTTAATCAGGAACAAGCTAGATTACTTCTAAGCTTCGTTTCACCTCAAGCTCAATGAGATTCATTTATTTCATTAGAAAAGGTACCAGAGCGACACAAACATCTTGATAATTTTTCTGGGCATTTTTTAAAGGAGAAAAAATATTAAAAGATATGGTGAAAGGTATTAAAGACAAAATTTGCCTAGTTATAGAAGGTGCATTCCAAGAAAAGAGATCTCAGGAGTAACATCTCATGAATTCTAGCTAGAAATAGAGGTTATGTGAAAAAATGTAGAGGAGCTCCTGTTCTAGTGTGAGGTTGGATAATAGAAACTCTGAAGTTGCTTATAATTATTAGATATTATGATTATACCTCTGGCCTGTAAACTTACTAGCTGTCTGACCTTGGAAAGTCCCATTCACTTATCCGAACCTCGATTTCTTCATCTCTAAAATCCATTAAATAGCACCTTCCTTTCCTACCAGACAGGGTTACTGTTAGGATCAGGGGAAGCCAGCAAAGAGAGCTATGCATGTAGGTGGTGTCATTGCTGTTTATCTGATCATGCCAGTTAAAGCTCTTTCACAGTGGATGAGAAGAAATGAAGTCCTGCCTACGAGTTTCCTACATGAATGTGCCCTCAGAAAGTTCCTCCTATTCATTCCAGATACAATAACAAATTTAACTCAGATGAATATTTTTCATAGGCACAGAGTTCAAGAGAATGTCATGAGGGTGGGAGTCTGATACTGATCTAAAATAGATGAAATTGGAAAGGTGAGAACATCTCAGCCATCTTCTGACAGGTTAATTTCACGGCAAAGTAAGACAGGTATCTCTCAAAACTCCTGTCGGTGAAATTTCTCTTAATGCCTGCCTTGCTAGTAAAGACTAATTTCTAATGAGTTATATTTGTAAATTTCTCAGATTAATGTTGCTAATTGTCCCTGATAAATAAAAATAATAATAATAATATTAAAAACAACTCTCATTTATGCCGTCATACTTTTTTTTACTGCATGTTCATCTAAACATAGGTTGCCCCTAAATAATTGAAAGCCCTTTAAGTTTTCACATATAATAAACAAGCATAAAAATTATATGTGCAAAATATAATATTTTACATATATATATATATATATATATATATATATATATATATATATATATATATAAAATACACACATATATAAACCATACAAACATATGTATAGACAACCACGGAAAAATAACATTGACTCCAACCTACATTAAGCAAGAGTTTGTAAAATAGGGATTTGGGTTAAAAGTGTGGCCTTCATTCAGACCAAGAATGTGAATTATCTCCCTTGAGATATTGTTGTTATTCAGTCATTTTTGAGTTGTGTCTGACTCTTCATGACTTTGTTTGGGGTTTTCTTGGCAGAAATACTGGCATGATTTCCCATTTCCTCCCCCAGCTTATTTGACAAATGAAGGAATCGAGGCAAACAGGCTTCAGTGATTTGTCCAGGGTCACATAGCTACTAAGTATCTGAGGCCAGATATGAGTCTTTCTGACTCCAGGACCCTTATTTTGTCCACTATACCATGTACCTGCTCTAAACAGATTTGTAGTTAGCTCAATAATAAATGCAGCTAAACTAATTACAGTTTTGTCCATTTACACATTTATGGACCCCTCTTGGCTGCCTTCACAGTTCTCAACAAGTTGGGAGTGCTAGAGAATCACTGCCCCAACCAAATTATTCTGTGGGTATACACTTCAAAACTTGAACTCATTAGCCCCCACTGATGTGTTCAATGTCCATAATCAGACAACTGACACAGCTCAAATCAAAAGAATTTACTTAAATAGAATGGTGTAAGTAAAAGTAATAAAATAGTCCCCACACCAAACCTGAACTCCTCTCAACCCAATAGTGTCAATGGAACAAGTGGTCACTAGTCTAATAGAAAGTCACACAGGTAAGTAACATAAATGGCTAAGGCAATTTAAATAAATTAAAATTTCTCTGTAGAACCTTATTTACAAAGTTGATTTGTTCAGCAAATCATGTTTTATAGGTATTTCAAAGACACAATTCATACTCATCCATATTATCTGAAATATATAATTATTAGCATACTTAATAAGGTGTCATGATATTTCTATACTTAGGCATTCTAGAAACACATCATTTACTTATTGTCTATTTCTAGAATTGTGGATTATTAGGGCATGAAGGGATATATAAGGATGTTAGATGGATAGTAGATTAATAAATAGATACATGTATACATACATACATAGAGACACTCATTCTGAGTGTTTGGGATAAAAATGTAAACCAGAAAGACTTGCTCTGCCCTCAAATCACTTATTTAAATTAGAGAAAGAAAACACAAAATGTGGAGCTAGAAGGAAGGGGAAATATTTGTGATAGAAAAAAAAAGAGGAGTGGATGCTTGGATCTGGCAAATTAAGGCATATGTTGACATATCATTAAAGTATAGAATATTAAAACAGAGAGCACAGTATATTACATTGCAGCTGGAAAAGGCCTTAGCATGTAGAACAAAGAATTTTGGAGTTAAAATTGAACTTTGAGGTCATCCCTAAGATACCCCTCTCCCCCATTTACAGAACAAGAAAATAAGAAGCAGATTGAAGATTGGCCTGATATCAGATAGGTAGTTAATAACTACCTAGGTAGGACTAGAATCCAGGATGCTGGAAAGCATTGCATGCAATAATATATGTGAAAGAGACCTGAGGATATAGAATGCATGTTTTTTTAAAGGTAGAAGAGATTTTGCAGAACAAGTCATTTTAGAAAATACGGAAATCTGAACTCAAAAAGACAATGGGAAGCTTTAATAGGCATCATGGTAGAATGAAAATAAAATAAAATCTTAGGTCTGGAGTCAGAGGATGTGAGTTCATGACATGGCCACTAATTACTTTGTGAACTTGGACAAGTCACTCTTTTGTCTTAATTTTTTTTTTCTAAAATAATTAAATTACATTAGATGGTTTCTGAGACTCCTACTGGCTTTAGATAAATGAAACTATGAAATCACACAACTTGTCCAATATCACAGAAAATTTAATTAGTTGTAAATCCAGGACTAGACTCCAGATAACCTGGCTTTCTTGCTAGTGCTTTACCTCCACAGCATGGTATTAATCATAAATGTTAGAAGAAAGATTGTTTGAGATGAAAGGGACCTTAAACTATAACTTATTGGCACGTAGACTATAGGAAGTTAAAGACTGAAAGGACCTTTGAAATAAACAAGTTGAATTCCTTCATTTTACAAATTAGTAAACCAAGGTCCAGGGAGGTTAATGACTAGATCAAGGTCACACAAAAACTAAGTGAAAAGCAAAGACTAGAATCCAAATCTCCCAATATCCAGCGCAGAATTCTTGCCTATTTGTCAGTTAGAAGCAGCTGCTGAATTTATGTTTCTTATATTAAAACTGTGTCTTTATAATGTATATTCAACATACAAGTGCGTACTGAAATATCAGTGTAGGGCTATATGGCTCCAAGGTACTGAAATACCTGAGCGGGTTTTATGAGAAAACAGTGACTGTTCTCTGTATTGTCGACAATCAGCATTTTATCAGATGTCTGGCCCCGGTGCTTTGTCAGAAAGCACTGAGTCTAAATGAATTTAAACATTCCCAGAGCACACTCCTCTTAGGGAAAATTATCTGCAAAGGTTGCTGTTGCTTTATAAAGATTTATTCCAAAAAAGTGAAGGGAGGAACTCAGCCCCTTCCAAGCACTACAGCCTGCTATTCCTGTGAAATTCTGAATAGATGCCCTTGGACTCTAAGGGAAAGGGAGCTGGAGGATAGTCGAACTTGGTGTGTGGGAACATCAGCTCCATTGGCCATCAAGAGACCTGGCCATCAAGAGATTGGGTCATCTGTGAACATGCTTTATGACCTTGGGTAAGTCATTACTTCCACCAGCTTAATTTCTTCCTTTGCATAAAGGACTTCAGATAAATATCTGCTGTCTACAATTAAGGGTTTCATTACTACCTGCCTGTATCAGTCCAGTAGCTTCCTAATGGAAACTCCCATCTGTATCATTCACATCCCTGCAGGACTTACTCTTCCTTTTAATAAATCATTTTCATATTATTCTTCTGTTAAAGACTCATGACCCTGTACTACCTACAGTATAACATGCTGACTGTGTAGTCTGACACTCAGTACTCTCAAATAACTGACCTCATCCTTCCTTTCCATCTTTATACCATATGACAAACTATTACATATAGAAAGGGAAAGAAGGAAAGGAAGCAAACATTTATTTGTCTCATTTCATCCTTACAGTAATCCTGGGAGATAGATGCTACTGTAATCCCAATTTTTCCTTTGAGGAAATTGAGGCACAGAGGTTAAGAGACTTGCTCGGCATCACACGACTAGGAAGTATCTGAGACTGGATGTGGATTTAAGTTTTCCAGACCCCCAGCCAAACACTCTGTGACTTATCTTGGAGAATTACCTAGAAGCACTGAGAGTTTTAGTCCAGAATCTCACAGCTGGTATATAACAAAGGTAGAATTGGAATTTAATACTTCCTGGCTCCAAGGCTGACTGTCAAATATTCAAGGCTGCCTCTCACATATATGACAAACACCATAGATAACAGAGATTATTCACCCTCACTTCCACCCTGTAAAGTTTCAGAGCTTTCCTTATCTCCTTCTTTTGATTCACACTGTGGCCCAGTAGCAAAATGCTCACTATTCCCCTTTGACTGACATCTCTGGGCATTTTGTCTGTCCATCTCCCAAGCCTAGAACACCCTTGTTTTGATTACAGACCTCCCTGGTTTCCTTGAAGTTCAAACTAAAACTTCATCTTTTACTGAAAGCCATTCCTAATTCTGATGACTCCCCTCTCTTAAGCATTTAATATTTATCCTGTATAGAGCTTGCTTTTTCTTATTTGTTTGCTTGTTGTCTCCCCCATTGGATTGTAAGCTCCTACAGGGCAGAGGCTCTCTCTTGCCTCCTTTTCTATTGTCTGTTGCCAGTGCTTAGCACAGTACCTGGAACACACAATCCCTTAATAAATGTTTATTGTTTGACTACTGAATTCTAACTGATATTTAAAGCTTATCTCAAATGCTTCCTTCTTTAGGAACACTTCCCTGGCCCTGTTAAATTCACAGTAATCCCTACAGCAGTAAATGGTCTAAATCTTTCTTGTGCTTATATAAATTTTTGTTGCGCAAAATTTATCTTTTTTACATACCTCTGAAATGACACCTAATTGAATATAAGTATACAAGTTGTATTCGAATGTAACATCCATGAAGGAATGGAATAAGTCTTATTCAAACTTTGTACCTTATCAGGAGAGTCTACCTGTAGCTCTTATAGTGTGGAAGTTATTAAGCTAGTTAGTAGGAATGAAATGAGGAGGTGAATTGACCACCAAACTTGCCCTAAAGGAACTTACAAATTTAAAATCTTCTTTTATCCCCTAGCAAGGTATTCTGTGCACAGTAGGTATTAAATACAAGTCTGCAGAGTGAATATGCATTGAAGTAGTGAAAACTTCTTCTAATTCTGATTCAATTTTATTTCAAGTTTTCTGGGATAGACCTCCCTCCACTCATACCCCAAAATATAATCATACCCAGTAACACAGCCTCCATGCTTAAAATGCCCATCCTTTGTAGCTTTTGTGGGATTTTGAGTATTGGTGAAATAAATGTTACTACATTAACCAATATGAATATTTAAGCTTAACTAACTATAATTAATAATAGTGTAAGTAAGCCTTCATTAAAATCTTACCCTGATGACTCATTTTGGAGAAGTATGTAGAATATATCAGTGGGCAATAATTACGAAAATAAATCAATTTCTCCAGAGTGCTTCATAGATTACAAAGTGTTCCCTTTACCACAAATCTGTGAGTGAGTAAATATAAAGGTTATTATCTGCTTTATAGAAAAGAAAAGCAAGTTTCAGGTGAAAAGATTTGCTCTTGTTCACAGTTACTGAATTGTCAAGCTAGACCTCAAGTCCAGATATTTTGAGCACAGGTCCAGTACTTTGCCTTCCATCAACCTGCTTTCATCACATCTAAGCAGAATTTCCAGGAAGACATATTTGAACATGCTTGCTTAGGGAGGCAATGGATAACTACTGAGGCCTCTGAGGAGAGGGAATTTCATGACCAGAATATTTCAGTGGGGAGATTATCTAAGCAGAAATTAGTGTGAAAAATGAATTAGAGAGGAAAGAACCAGGAAGTCATTCTCATCAGATAAGCAGGGTCAATTACTTCTTTGAGGCTTAACTTCACATATGTATTTGTGAAGAATAAAGTACAAGGCATTACAAAAATAGGTACCTGTAGGAAGACTCAGTGGACTAGGCCATCCTGGGGAGATGATTGAGAGAAAAAAAAATGCATGCAACATATTAGAAATCAAATGTGCCCATTCACATAATTATAAAATACCCTCACACAGCAGCAATTAAACATTTCATTACCATGTTCCTGTACCAGTCACTGCTTAAACTCTTCTAAAATACACATGCATGTATCCACATAGGCATATGCATATATGTATAAGTATATGAAAACTGATAAATAAATTTAGATATATATATATGCATTTCCATTTCTAAATCATATGCATATAAATATAAAGTATGTATTAGAGGCATAAATATATGCAGTATGTGCTTTGTATATTTACATACATTTATTTAGATAACATGTATTTATAATTTAGAAATGAAAGAGATGTTTAGTACAATAGCTTGAAAGGATGGTATGGTGAAGGACTGTTTTATTTTTTTTTAAGAATAATGGAGACCCATGTGAGTTTGTAGATAGAAGGAAATAAGCAAGTAGACTGGAAGGATAAATGATGAGGAAGAGGATCAGGATGAGGATGAAAGAAAGAAGAGAAAATTTAGCAGAACCAATAGAACACTGCATGCCATAACAACAGTGTTGTTTTAGGAACAATTTTGAGTGAATAAGTTATTTTAACTATTATAAATACCTAAATTAATTATAAAGAAATATGTGCATGTTGTATCAGCAAGCACCCTAGCATACCCAGGATGGCTGCTAGCACAGGTTCTAAGATCTGTTTTTCTAAAGGAAAGCAACTCAAAACAGGTTAACAGTCTCACTTTAATCAGTTAAACACATATCATTTACCTAGTTCAGGGGTAAAAGTCATCACCCTGAACTTCAGAGAATGCCAACACAAGTTACAAACACAAGTTACAAGCAGACAAAGAAACACGTCAGCAGATGGGCTTCCAGATTCTGACCATTACATCCACACCTAGTCAGTTACCAGAGAGGGAAGCACTGACATCAGGGTTTTTCAAAACCGGGGGGCTCAATGGCTTCCTGGAGTCTCATCTGACCAAATCACACAACTCTTCTCCAAATGACCCCCAAAGAAAAACCTCACATCAGGGCATATATATAGCCTTCTCCTGGCTCGGAGAATGTCACAGTCCTCTTGGCTTACTGCCCAATTGCAAAGCAATAAGGTGTGGGCATTCCTGAAGAACAAGCTTCCCGCCACAGGCTCCATGTGATCACATTCAGCCTATTAGGGGGCAGAGTATACTTTCAAATCAGGGAAGGTTCTCAGAGTCATGTAGCCACTTTAGCAAAGGGCCTAGGGGCAGGGAAGATCTTCAGATTCCCATAACATATGTATACATATATATTCATATAGTTGTATATATATGTGTGTATTGTGCACATGTGTGTAGATGTACATGCATATGTGTGTACAAAAATGCATGCCTGAGTATGTCTAATAGTGACCATTTCTAGTACAGGGGGTGAGAGGAAGAAAAAAAGGAATAAAAGAAATGTGTATGATTATTTTCTTGTATATTTGAAGGGAATAGCAAGTTGTATGTAGTAGATTTGCAGTTTCCTGTGCAATCAATTTTTTGTTATACTATTTTATGGAAATGCTTGTGTTATTCCATAATTGAGAATAAAATAAGTTTAAAGACAAAAAGAGATAAGGAGGAAGAGGATAAAGCATACACGTACACGATCTTGTAAATGAGAAGGTTTACTTCCTCATCAGAGTCTGTATTAAAGAAGGTTCAGCTTGAGTCTTGGAATCCTATCATTGCAGATGGGAGGGAAGATAATAAGCATTTATTAAGTCCCTACTATATGTTATGCATTATGCTAGGCTCTTTAAAAATATTATCTCATATGTTTTTCACAACAACCCTGGGAAGAAGGTGATATTATAATCCATCATTTTACAGTTAAGAAAACTTAGGCAGTCAGAGTTTTGTGATTTGTCCAGGGTCACACAGTTAGGAAGTTTTTCAGGCTAAATTTGAACTCAGGACTTCCTGATTCTGGGTCAAGAGTTCTATCCACTATGCCACCTAGCTTACTTGTTGAGATTCTTTTCGACAAACACATGTGTACATGCCAGACTATGCCTGACATTTCCCTCATTATTTCCCATGAAATCTTAGATGGTATTGTGGTAAAATTGCAAGTTTCTTGTCTTTACACTTCACCTTTCTATTCCTATTTATTGGTCAGAATTTGTAAGTCCATGATAATGTTACTCCTCATCCTTCCTCCTGACCTTGCAAAAATTAATAAATAAATAAAACTTCAGAAATAACAAACTATCAGCAAGACAAGGCAAGAATTAGTCCAGTGTTTGCCTTTTAATAGAGAAACTTGTCCAACACTCCTCTTAGTTGTGAAATTTGATATAACTACCTTCTGACTTTCTACCAGATTTGTGATCTATTTTGAGGACTCATAATACATTACATCCCATTGACATAGATAGCTCTTAGCTTATTATATAACCCAAGCCTACCGTCATCCTTTGTCTCTTTACTTTGGCCTTCAAGGAATGGTCAACCGTCAGACTTACCTTTTTCAGGTTCACTAATTTATACAACAAAGTGTATATATTTTCTTTATAGTTAATTGTATGCTATGATCTTTGTAATATATAATTTTTGAACATTTGAAACATTTTGAACATCTCCCTTCTAATATCATCAACTTGTCAGTAGCCACATCCAAGCATTCTAAGTGATATCTGTTAATCACATACATAATTTTAAATTAAAATGTCTAGTTCACTTTATTACCTATTCACCATTCATTGATGTGTATATATCAAAGCCCACTATTGTTGTTTTAACCCATTTTCTGAATCATTTTCTGTGGATGATTAGATCCACAGCTCTTTTCCTGGAATCACAGAATTTCAGATTTGATGGAAATTCAGAAGCTATTGAATATAACTGGTCCTTCAACAGGAATAGACTCTACAATATAACTGGTGATTGGTTATGCAACCTCTACTTGTATATTTCCAATGAACAGAAACATATTATCTCCAAGGCAGACCCTTCTACTTTGGGATGGCTCTTATTAATGGGCCTCCTATTTAAACTGGACCCTTAGCAACTTCCTCTTATTATGGTTTCTATTGCCCCATCCCTCCCTAACCCCTGACAGCCGTTTTCCACTTCTGTCTATAAAGATGGTGGTAGAGACCAAACTTAAAAAAAGAAAAAAACACTTAGCTTTAAATAGTTTATAAACAATTAACAACCAATAGACTTCTAAATGTAAAATCTTATTTCTAGAACTAGAAGGTATCATGGAGTTAATCCAATCCAACTCTTCATTTAACAGATAAGGAAATTGAGGCATAGAGACATAAAGCAGCTATCAGTGGAGCCAGAGTTTGAGTGCTCATCCCATGAATCCACTTCATTTGAGTTTTCCCTTTGCTCCACAGTGCTATGACAACTCTCTGTGTCTTATTTGCTTCTCTCTACAGTATGGCAGCTTTATTTGGGTACTTTAATGTCTTTCCATTCTTTTTCTTCAACTTAAAACCCTTTCACTTAGATTACCACAACATTCTGCCTGACCTTCTTAAATGACCCTTGTCTCTGCTGCTGTCAATAGTGCAGCATTCATGGATCTGGCATTGTGGGCCAGAAAACCAAATTCTCTTCTCCAGCACTATCTTCATTGTCAGCTATTCACTTACACTGCATACAACTTGAAAATATAACATCTGTCTGCTATCTTGGTTTTTCTTTTCTGAACAGTAGGCACTGATAAGAACATAGTATCATATTCAACTCATGAAGAATACAGAATAGAACTGCAAGATAAATGCACTGTGTCAATATAAAAACACACATGATTGCTTAATTTGTCCAAGTGCAATTCCTGAAATGTAATACATAAATGTTCTTTAAAATGTTTTCTGACATTTTGATTCTCTAAAGAAAGAGAAAGAAAAGATAATTTAAATTGCTTTTTTAAGGTCACACAATAATTTAGTTATAGAGAGTTAGGAACAGAATAATGATGGTTGCCATATCTTTAGTATTAATGAGAAGACGTAGCCTCTCTCTCTCTCTGTGTCTCTCTCTCCCTCTCTGTCTCTGTCTCTGTCTCTGTCTCTTTCTCTCTCTCTCTGTCTTTCTCTCTCTCTCTCTCTCTCTCTCTCTCTCTCTCTCTTTCTCTCTCACACAACTTTATATTTTTCAGAAGTAGTATGAAATTAATGCATAAAATGATGGACTTGTAGTCAGAAATATCTTAGGGGGAAATCTCACTTCTGACTTATTAGGTGTATGATCATAGGTGACTCCTGTGATTTCTCTGAATGTGAAACAACTATCCGAGACATTCATGAAGTTAGAGAGGGCTTGTGATCTGTTTCATTTGAAGAAGGTTGACAATATCATGGATGTATTTGGAGTTGTAAGAAACATAACAGTGACTGTATTATTGTAATCTTACACTGGGACTGTCAAGTAGGCAATTCACATATTATTAACCCCAGTTTACATAAGAAGAAACTGAGGCTTATATGTTTGTCCTAAGTCTCCAAAAAGCTAGTATAAGGCCTATAAAAATGTATATATTAGCTGGTAATATCATTAATTCACTGTGAAGTCACTCATTGAGCCAAAGCACCCAAAGTACAATAGGCAAAATTTGTTTCATTATTATTTAACATTGGTAGGTATAGATACCACTGTGGAGTTTACCATTGATTCACAGATACTTCATCCCTTTCTCTTCCTTCCTTTCTGGATATAGGCAGAACTGATTTCTTTACAGGCATTTCTTTTCACCTTCCTAATGGATGGTTTAGAGTAGTATTATCCAACTCAGATAGAATGGTAACCACTAAACCATATATAAGGATCCCAGTGGACCATATAATGATTTAGAAAATCATATATGTTTGTATCTATGTGTGTGTGTGTGTGTGTGTGTGTGTATGTGATACATGAACACATCAAAATCTGATAGGAACTACATTTCAATGGCTACATTTGGAAGTGTTGTAGGGCATACACCATCCATGGGTCCCATGTTTGATAACTCCAGTTTAGCATGTGATCCTTTCTCAGGTCACTGCTTTCTCTCTTCTCTATCTCCCTTTCCTATGGAGATTTAATCAGACACATCCTATTACAATAATTAGCTCAATTTTTGGCTTAGGGAAAATCTAATTGTATTAATGAACCCCTTCTTGACTATTTAAGAGAGTTCATATCAGATGAAAATTTATCTATTTAATCAAAATAGCTTAGAGTCCACAACTAGGAAAATTTCTAACATTTAGGCATAAGTTGAGGTCTCAGCTGTAATTCAAATTTATATGCTTCTTTAGCTAACTCTTGGTTTCTTTATGGTTGACGCAAAAATCTGAACACAAGAAAATTAAGGTAAAAAAACCAAGCAGAATGTATTACAGTGTCTGTTACTGAATAGACATTGGCAGAAGATACTGTGAAAGGATTTTTTGTTTTGTTTTGTGTTTGTTTCAAGAGCTTCCCTTAGTTCTTAAACACATTTACCCTTGGTATTCTACTCAGTTACCTGTAGGGTGACTCTTTGTTCTCTTCTTGCTTTGCTCAAGCTTGACCCTCCTTTAATTTTTTTTTCCTTTCATTTTATCTTTTTACTCCCTCCCCGTGTGCCACCTATGTTTTCAAGTTCAGCTTAAGTCCTCCCCACTTCTTTTGCCATTCAGTTCTTAAAGTCTTCCCAGCTTTATCTTCATCCATGTCTTACACACTGAATATAATCTTGTCAGAGCTAAAGTTCATTCTATGACTCAAAAAGCAACATAGTGCCAAATTGGTCTCAAGGACAAGAAAAGTAACTTGTGCTACTAAACTACAAAAAGAATCTGAGCAATTATCAAATACCTCTTTTATTTGAAGTATCTATCTTTTTCCCCACTTAATATTATTTAATTTTTTCCAGTTAAGTGGAAGGTAGTTTTCAATACTCACTTTTACAAGATTTTGAGTTCAATTTTTTTTCTCCTACTCTCCCCTCCTGCCCAAGATGGCATGCAATGTGATATAGGCTATACATGCACTATCATACTAAGCATCTTTCCACATTATTCAATGCATTTATCTTTGATAATTTTTAAATTAATGAGGTTTACTTATAGTTGACATTGATAAACACAAAACACTCTCTAGCTATGTTTCTTAGCAATTGATATTAATCATTTCATTTCTCTTATAAGGAGGTGTTTAAGAAAACCTGGGCATGGGGATAAAAACTCATGAACATTCAAAATAACTTAGAATTTATGTAATTCTATGAAGATTATTAAGCGATTGACATGTGTCATGTCAACTCTGCCTCATTGCAACCCCAGGAAATATATCCCGTAATTACTTTTGTCCCTGTTTTATGGATATGGAAATCATAGATACTAAATACTTCTTTAGGTTTACAAAGTTGAACTCAGGTCTTCCTGGCTCCAGAAGCAGCATGCCATTTCCCTATGAATATTAGAAATATTGAGCACAGAATCATTGTGGTATTCAACAGAGTAAAGGGGAAAAGTCTTTAGGATGAAGGACATCTGGGGATATATTTTTTTGGAGACAATCTGTTTTCCTTTCCTGTTCAATATTTTCCAAAAGGATTTTGAAATAAGAAATGTGCAACATGATTCAGAAGAGAACAGACTTGACGTTAGAAGACCTAGTGGCAAGTACTGACTGATACTTTGTAGTTAAGGGATCTTCTGCAAGATACTCAACTGTCTAAGTCCAAGACTTTGTTTCCTTATCTGTAAAACTAAGGATATCTACACTAGAATAACTATATCATAAGGCAATGAGGGAGTATAATTTGTAAAGTGCTATGTAGATGTGAGCTATAGTATCTAGTATGGCAATTAATATTACATATTCCTTTTGGGGCTATCGGTACAAGGTGTTTGGTGCAGAACACAATATCTGTTTCTCACTTCAATAAAAGGCTGAATGTATTCAAAAAATAGTACAATGAAATTTAAAAGAGCATTATTTTTAAAATGCCCCCATAATACTTGCATGAGTGATTGCAAGTATGTTGTGATAGACCTGGTGTCAGCAGTGACCCTGGTATGAATCCTAATTATGTCATTTACTAGTTGAAACTTGAGGCCAATTCACAGTTCCACCAGGAGTGAAGCAGTCTCCCAATTTTTTCCCACATCTTCTAACTTTATTACATATTTAAAAGGAAAAGCAAGTTGTATGTAATAGATATGCACTTTCATGTACTATCATTTTTCCTATTCTCCTAAAGTTATAGAAATGCTTCTTTTATTTTTTAAGTTCAGAATAAAATAAATACAATTAATTATGAACAAATAAACAAACTTGTGGCCATAGACAAGTGAAGGAAACTCAATGATTCTTGCTTCTTCACCTATAAAATAAAGATGATAGTTTCATTACCTACCTCAAAATTTGTCTTGAAAAAAGATAGAGAAAATGAAAATCTTGAAACATTATGTTAATGTCAGTTCTTATTATTATGTACTCGTTTCATTTTTGGTTTGGTTTGGACCTATTATTTTATTGGTTTAGGGAATTCCCAGTGAGAATATCTCCTCTGCCAATGCAAATGAGTACTTTCTCTGAAACTGTACATCTTAGAGTTGCTTTGGGCACTGGGATGCTAAGTCATTTGCCCAAGGCCAAGCAGCCAATGTATAGTTTCACAGGTAGAACTCCCCCCCCCCCCCCATCTATCTTAATTGGAGACTCGATCTCTATCCACTAAACCATGCTCTCTCTCTCTCTCTCTCTCTCTCTCTCTCTCTCTCTCTGTTTCTCTCCCCCCTCCCCCATACAACAATAAACTTTACGTTTCCTACATGAAAATATTCTAGAGTCATCTCTAGGTGTCTTCAGCAGGAGACAAGTAAAAAGGTATTCTCTGCACAAATAACTCACTATGGCAGCATGTTGATCATGGTTTCCTGAAGGTTGAGCCAGTAAATAAATCCCAACCTTCAACAGTTCCATTCAAGTGAAACGAGTTTTTAAGACAGATCTGTCAATGGATTTTATGTTTTTCATTGAGACACTACTCTAGCTAAATTTGGAAAAGCTAACCATTAGAAGGTCAGATGATGAATTATAAATGTTTAAACCCAGGGCAATTCATGGAGAGGTTGCTCTAAACTAGAGTTGTCAAACACGTGGCTGCTAGCCACTTTCAGGCCCACAAAACTCCCAGTGCTACAGAACCAGTTTAAAACGTAATTGGAAAATATTTCACCAAATAAATAAAAATACAATAAAATATAATTAATGTAAATATGTGGTTTTCTGAGTCAATATGCCATGTCAGGGATTTTTATGTATAGGCTAGTCCCTAGCTCTTCTATTTCAATCAGTCAATATTTATTAAATACCTACTATGTGCCAGACACTGTGACAAGCCCTGGGGATTCAAAAACAGGCAAGAGGCAGATCCAGCCATCAACAAGACTGTGATTTGAGCCTGTTACCACTGTTTAAAGCAAGAAAGGTTTGCAATCACTCTCCATCCATTCATTCATTCATTCATTCAGTCAGTCAGTCAGACAGTCAGTCATTCAGTCATTTGCTCATCCACTTAATGAGCATATATTGAGTGCCCTTTACATGCTAAGTAGAGTTCTAGGTTCAGGGAATAAAAGGGCAAAATTAAAATATTGCTTGCCCTTGTGAAACTTCCATTCTAAAATCAAAAGGCATGTATTGTATAAAGGCAAATGTCAAACAGATAAAAAAAATGCAAAATCATTTCTCAGGGGAAGACCCTAGCAATTTTGGGAATCAGGAACAATCCTCTAGGTGAAGGTATTTGAGTTGAGCTTTGAAGGAATCTGGTATCATTGAAAAGAAACCCTTAATGATTAAATTATCAGTTTGATAAGATTTGATATAAGTATTGCATGAGGAAGACTGCTATTCTGTCTTCGAGAATAGCATTTTAACTTCTGCTTCCATAGCTAAAACAGGAAGCAGAGCTAGGACCCCTGGTGACACATTCACACTAAGCTGGCCAGCTGCAGCAGTCCTACCCCCTAGCTTTCTGTCCTGACATACATCGGCCACTATCAGCTATATCAGACGATCCTGCATTAAATGACCTGAACACTTGGGGGCTCTTTCAACTAGGACACTAGTATTGTCATGAAATGTCTTTGCATGAGCATCTACAACAACAATTATGCAAGGTCAAGCATGGAGATGGAGAGCCGCCACTGGGATTACTGTGAGTCTCTGCAATGGGTTTTGGGGACCACAATCCTCTTTCTTCTCACAGTTTTGCCTTCACATCTGTTTTACTGCAGCCAGTGCAGAAGTGGCTTCATGCTCCAAGTGTTTTGCTGAGTGAATTTCCAGGAGGCTCCTGGGACATGCATCTTTTAGCATGTCCCTCAGCTCTTTCACACTCTTATTCTCTGACCACTCGAGGAAGCATGTTCTTTTGCACTTGAAGGAGCTTTAGTTAAGTGGCCTGGAAGTGAGAGCCCTGTTTGCCTTCCTTGGCAAAATTCAACCAAGGGTAAAATCCTGAAAGCAAACCAGTGGTCCCTATCGTAAAGATAGAGAGGCATAGAGTATTAGAGCCTGACTAAGGGAGATGTTAAAATATAAGGTGGAAAACTATTGATAGGTGTTTTGTTATGGTATAAAATGACTATGAAATCATAGGAAAAGAGTACTGGGACTGAATTCTTGCTTTATCGTGGGCTATCTACAAGTCCTTGGACAAGTCAACTTATCTTTTTTTAAGCTTGAATTTCCTTGCTTATACTATGTAGGTAATAAAACAAAAATACTTTCCCTACCTACTAAACAGAATTCAAAATCATTCAGATTAACATATCCTATATGCTCTCTCTGTGTAGAGCACTAAGCTAAAGCAATGCAATTCCATTCAATCAGCAGATGATTTGATACTGGTCATTTATTGTGTGCCAGGAATACTGAAGATACAAAGACAAAAATGGGAGAGAAAAAAAAAATCCAGATTGTATTCCCCTGCAGGAGAAAGAGCACTTGGCTAGCTAAGTAATTCAAAATATGCACAAAGTAAATACTTATATATTTATGGCACTAATATTAGTAGGGCAGTTAGGTGGCACAGTGGATAGAGAAGAAGGCCTGGAGTCAGGAAGACTCATCTTCCTGAGTTCAAATCTGGCCTCAGACACTTACTAGCAGTGTAACCCTAAGTAAATCACTTAAACCTGTTTGCCTCAATTGTCTCAACTTTAAAATGAACTGGAGAAGGAAATAGCAAACCATTACAGTTTCTTTGCCAAGAAAAGCCCAAATGGAGTCAGAAAGAGTTGAACAAGACTGATATGACTGAACAACAAAAAATAATATTAGCTCAGGGGAAGAATGAGAAAAAAAAAAGACTAGGGAAAGTGCTGAATTTACTCAGAAGACTTGGGTTCAAATTCTACTTCTACATCTTGTTAATGTTTCATTCTAGGTAAAGGCATTTGACCTCCCTTAGCTCCAGTTTCCTTATCTCTTATTATATTACATTGATATATTACAATATCTCTTATTATATTACATTGATGACTGCTAAAGTCCTTTTCAGAACTAAAAGTCAGATCCCCTGATCCTGGGATGTGAATGGTGGTCGAAGAAGAGAGGGTTGAGAACAGGTTTAATGTGAGTGTGAGAAAGTCATAGATACAACATGAGTTTTTGTTCATGGCAAAAAAAAAATAGACTGTAAAACACACTTGTTTAGTAATTACTGGTTTCATTCATTCATTAATTCATTCATTCATTTTATCTGATGCAATGTTATGGGATTTTTTTCCCCTTTTATTATTTTAAATTCAGGACCATTCCTCCAGCAACTTTCGGTAATAATAATCTCACTTGACAAAATCTGTTCCATGGAATATAAAAATTTACTTCATATTTATAATATACTTACTTGATTATTGCTTAGATAAGAAGCCAGCAGAAGAATCTCAACTGTCCCTGACTCCTTGGAGACATGTAAATAATTCTCCTCATTGTGAATTTTCTAAATGTAGCTTCATTTACAACCTGACTTGGTTTACCTATAGAATTTGTTTAACATTTGTTTCCTTAGGGAATGTATGAGTCTTTAACGTTTGTTACCTACAAGGAATATAGATTGCGATGTGTAAATATATCATTTCTCTGTCACACTGACATAATTTTGCCTGTAAGAAGTCTTGTCAGAATCCTCATAATTGTTCAAGTTTTCACTTGAGCATAACAATAAAACCTATATTGTTGTGGTTTTTCTGTTTTGTTTTATTTTGTTTTCCTTCTATACATTGTGATAAATGTATATTTGGCAGCAGTTACTCACCACATGAACTCAAAGATGAGATATTTCTCCCCACCCTTACAAGACTTAAAAAAATTCTTGCTTCTAGAGGAAAAAGATGTTCCATGAGATTGTTCTACAATGTGATATCATATCAACATATGGCTGAATGGGAATAGGAGGGGGAACAAGTGCGGGAAAGGAATGTGCCGTGTAGTTGAGGAGGTCAAGACTTTGTAAGATCAGGCAGTTGAAGGTTATAAATGTGACTACTGAAATTGACAAGACAGGTGATGGGACAGGATTTCTGTAAAAGTGAATTATTCACCTAATTGACTCTTCTGTTTTTGAACAACTACAGAAGTGCTATATTCTGAGATAAATATTACTAAAGTGAAAGGAGCACAGTATTTCAAGACATCAAACCAGGTTAAGAATCACAGCTCTATTCTTTAAGCCATCAGCAAGTCATTTCCCCTTTTGGCTTCCATTTCTTGAAAAAACAGGGTTAGCACTAAATGATTTTAATATCCCCTACAGGTCTAATTTTTGCATTCTCCCATCCCACATCCTCTCTACCCTGACCATTTTTATTAGTCTTTTTTTGTTGGTTTCTTTCCGTACCTTCATTTAGGGGATAGTTGTTTATTTCTTTGTCTTTGATGATTATAGGTCCTCAAATGCCCAGGACTCCTTGGATCTCTGAGAGGTCCCTTTGATATGCAAAACAAGTCATTGCTTTCCATTTGTTTGCATTCCTTTTGCTTGTCTCCCTCATGCTGCCCAACTTATGCCCACCCCCATCCCTTTTGATGCTTTATGGACTGACAACTTTGGTAATAAATGCCAATTCAAATTTCCCAGAAAAAATACTCCCTATCCAAGCAAAATTAGTTGACACTACCTTGATTTTTGTTTGAATTTTGCATTACTTAGGACAGAAAGACAAAGCAAAAAAGGCCATCAAAAACCTTTTCAAACAAATCTCTTGTTGCCCAAGGTAGAACCTCCATGGAGATGATACAAAAAGGGAAGACTGAGATTTAAAGAGTGGATAATGTTTGCTCAGCTTCCAACGGCCAATTCATGAGCACTGTGCTCACTTCTTCCAATGATTCAACAATATGTTTTGTTTTGTTGTGTGTTTTGTTGTTTTCTTTACTTTCCCCCTCCTCATCTTCTCACAGATGGACAATGGTGTGTACTGGGACTGAATATCCACAAGAGAACAGTGAAAATAGGACATTTGGGGATGACAGATGAATAGGTATATAGAATCTTAAAAGTCACTCTCCCAACCCTCCACACATTTGAACCACAATCTCTCTGAACAAGGGAACAAAAGCTTCCTGCCTCATTGTTCTTTTGCCACTCAGCATACTTTGATTTTCTTTTGCATGATTAAGCAATTCATTAGCTCTTCCTACTAGGCACCTGCGTTTTTCTTTCACATCCTCCAGAGGATAACAGAATTAAGGCAATACTAGAGTCTTTGCATAGAATTTAATGTAATTCAAGTCTAATTGTGTGTGTGTGTGTACATGCAAGCATACTCAGTGTATTAAGTATTATAACTAAAAGATGCCACAACAGAGTAGATAGAGTTGACTTCAGAATCAGGAACACCTGGGATTCATGTCCCACCTTTGTCACATTAGTGACCCTGGCCAAGTCAATTAAACATTAACTACTCTAAGCAAAACTTCTAGACTATAAGTTTCAGAAAGATATTGGCCTGCGCTGGCAGCAGAAATTTAGGTAACAGGGAATTCACTTCACAAATGAAATCCCAGGTCCAGTCTTTCCTGTAAATGCAAAATACTGTACCATGTTGTGTCTATTCAAAGCTGGGGGGAAAAAAATTATAAAAAGAAGATTTAATACCTACATAACAGGAATAGAGTAAAACAGAGGGGGTATGACAAGTATACAAATAGCTTATTGGGGTGTGACAGAGCCAAAGGAGAAATACAAGAAAACTACTATCACTTCCATCACTGCAATAACAACAATCTTTTTAAAGTAAATTATTAAGGCAAGAACACTTTCATCTGGGTTCCTTCCAGCTTGTCTATCCTGCTCAGTGTTTTATCAATCTTTGTTCTATGGCACCTTGCAGCATTAACATGCTATATTCTACATTCTACCATTTTCTATTCTAGGATCTTCTTTTACTCTAATCTCTATTTTAACAGCCATGCAAATGATTATTTGTAGTTAAGGAAGTTTTTTAAAGGCTATTTTGGTTTTCTTTTGGGGAAAACATTTGTAAATTCTTTCTTTGGGAGAAGAGAGACACCAACATAAGAGATCTTTCATTTCTTTAATATATGGAAACTCCTTCTACCAATGAAAATCAAGTAGTTGCCTGGAATGAAGAATTTAACCTCACTGAGTTTCATGAGGTACAGAAACCTTAAGTGACTCATCTGCAGTCAAAGATCCAATAGGTATCGGAAGCTCAGCTCAGATCAGATCAGTTCTTTCTGATTGCAAGGCTCGTTCTGTATACAATTTATAATCACTGTCAATTTGTCGCATATCAATAGAACATGAGTCATTATAATGTCTGTAAAATGGGAAAATTGGAATAGATGACCTTTAAAGTCCCTCCTACTTCTAAAGACATGAAGCTGTCTTCACTCACCAGGAAACTACTGTTTTTGTTTATTTGTTTTGTTTTGTTTTGTTTTTAAGTGGGAAAAGGGCAGGGGGAAGTTTGAAACAAATTTTCTAGCCAATATGTAAAATTTCTTCACAATTTAGATTTGTAAGAGATATTTGAAATGATTTAGTCCAAACTCCTTTTTTTCAAAGTAAGGAAATGGAAGTCAGGAAGAAAACATATCTTGTCTGTGTCCTCTTAGGGAGTAATAATAGAACTAGGATTCTTATGCAGATTTGCTTCCTTCAAATCCTATTTTCTTTCCACTATAAAATGTTTATCGTCAAATGTAGCACTTCCATAGTTAATACAGAAATGGAAGAGTCAGTTTGTAAAACTCAACATATCTGTTAATTTAGTGCCTTATTTTTTTGATTGACTCATTATACCTATGTCATGGAATGAGCTATTTTACAGAATTAAAAAAAAATAATAACTCTCCAGCAGAGTCTATTCAATCAAAATCTGACTCAGATATATCATCATGTTTTCTTTTCAAAATTATTCTGCATTTTTGAGACTTGGCCAGCAGATTATAAGCCCCAGTGTACTTTCAAACCCCAAGAAATTTTCAAGAAAAAGGCCAGGAAGGTGATACTCATCTATTGTTTGAGAAGCACAGTAACTATATCAAAAAAGGCTGCTCATCAGAAGGTTGTTCACCTCTGAATGTTGATTTTGGGTCACAGCAACTAAAAAACATATTCTAGTGAGACATAGAGGGATTGAAAAATGTGTAATGGGATCATAGAATATCTCACTTTCTTTCTACTTGTCCATCTCCAAATCTTTCGCCAACCTTTCTACCACTGGTCTCTTGTCTTTTTCACATGTAATTTCCACTCCACTCTGATTCTTAGATCCACTGTCCTCTTTGTACTGATGGAGGGCTGCTCCTTTGTGGAAGAAAGCTGAATACACCCTGAAGACTTTGGGCCATGAGAACTGCCCTCTGAGTGCCTCCTCAAGAACTCAGGGCCTTTCCATCCACCTTTTAGCTAGTCTTTCCTACATGTATTATCTTCCCTAATTAGAAAGTGAGGTCTTTGAAAGCAGAGACTATTTCTTTTTTGCTCTCTGAATCCTCAGAGATTAGCACGGATCTTGGCATATTGTAATCACTTAATAATTGCTTTTTTCATTCCTTCAGAAATATCAAATCACAGATATTTAATGTAATGATTGATTGCAATATAGATGTTTTAGCAAGGGGGTGTATATAATTCCCCTCTTCAATCTAAGCATCATCTACCTCAATGTACCCACACTTGCCCTTAAGTACCAGGGGCAGAGATATATCTGCTATTTACTGAGACATCTGAATGAACTGTGGAGAATTGACTAAAAAATTGATTGCTATCACATGGGCTCAGTCTATATAACTCCAAAAACCACCTGGGTAATCCATGAAAGTGTAAAGAGTAGGATGTAATCCTCCCCTCCCCCCTCACCTTTTAATCTAAAATTGCAATAAGAACTTTCTAGTACTAGATGTTTTTTAAGAAACTTATGGTCGGGGGGC
>CM053582.1:150996504-151013680 GCA_028627135.1 Pseudochirops cupreus | reverse complement strand
AGTCCTATTTTATGGGTATTTTGGGGTGGCTATGTGAGAGCTGCGATGTGTTGCTGCTTCTACGCCGCCATCTTGGCTCCGCCCCCCAATTCTCCTCTATTTTTGCCTTCATGATACTGCTTTTCTCTGCTTGGGCCTCTCTCTAAATCCATAGCACCAGATCCTCCCAGTTCAGCCTTCTCTCTTCACATCAACAAGTCCCTCTCACAAGTGGGATTCACAAGCTCTGGGTTTCAACACTAAACCCAAAAAACAAGCCAAAACAGGGAGATCTTTAAATTCCATTACAATTACACTCTTCCTGGACTTGGATCCAACTTGCATTTTCCTTTGTGACTTTGCTTGTAACTGTGTTCACATTGTTGTCTTTTCAATTTATGTCTTCATCTTCCCTGCCACCATAGTAGCTTTTTATCAAGTTCTTTCTTGTTGTTTTAGCACCAATGCAATATTCATAGTCAGTGGTCACTATAAATATGCCTGCACAGTGCTGGATAACAGAATATAACAGATTCTCCATATAGAAGACAGAAGCAAAATATTTATTCAGACACCAGAAAACCAAATCCCAACACCAGGAAAACAAATCCATCAGAGCAACATAGAAGTTAATGCACCACAATGTAGCAGAGAGCCACACCATCCTTTAGCCTTCCCCCAAACCAACATAAGCCTAGCTGTCACAGCAGGGGGCCAACACCAACATTTACTCACAATCCTAACTGTCTCCCTCTAATGTGTTCTCTCCTCCCACTGTGTCTAGATGCTCTGACCCCCAGCTACTTGTGACTCTCCTTTACCATTCAGCAAACTCCTCCCACCACAGATTCCATGTGATTACATTCAACTTATTAGAGGGCAGGGTATATCTTCAAAGCAGGGGAATCTTCAAATTCCCTTAGGCTTATTAGAGGTCGGAAAGATCTTTAAATTCTCCTTACCATTACAGTTGTTTATTCACTTTACCAGTCTATTTCTTCAATTTGAATTTTTTGTTAAATTTGGGCTTCGCCTTTTTGGGTATGAGGAGAAACCATGTCAAGTTTCAGGCTTTTTTGTGTTGCTGTTTTCAGAGCCTGTTCTTTGGGCCTGCTACTTTTCAGGTATTATCCTGGGAAAGGTGTATTTACTGCACTTCTGGAGTGTACTTTGGTCTTTACCCAGTATGGGCCTCTGTTCCCCTGCAGCCACAAGTACCAGTGCTACTTTTGGCTTCCTGAAATGAGATGCATGCAAGAGAGTGTCAACAACTTGGAGAAGGAAGGACTGATACTGACTGTAGAAAATGAGTACTTAATAAACACAATTGGCTAAATGTGGAAAAAGTACACGGAAGGAAACAAGTCCTTAAAAAGTAGAATTGACCAAATGTAAAAGGGGGTGCAAAAACTAAATGAAGAACTTGTTAAAAAGTAAAATGGAACAAATAGAAAATGAGATTTTAAAAAAGCTAATTAAAGAAAACAATTTGTTAAAAATTAGAACTAGGTAAGTGGAAGCTAATGACTCTATAATGTATCAAGAATCAGTCAAAAGAATGGAAGAAAACAAAATACCTCAAAATAAAAACAAGTGACTTGGAAAATAGACCCAGGAGAGATAATTTAAGAATTATTGGTCTACCTGAAATCCATGATCAAAAAAAGAGGTCAGACAACATCTTTTAAGATATAATCAAGGGAGGCGGCTAGGTGACACAGTGAATTGGAGTTAGGAAGACCTGAGTTCAAATCCGGCCTCAGACACTTGACATACTTACTAGCCGTGTGTCTTTGGGCAAGTCACTTAACACCAAGTGCCCTGAAAAAAAAAATAAAGAAAGAAAGAAAGAAATCATCAAGGAAAACTGCGCAGAGGTCCTAGAAACATATGGGAAAACAGTCATGAAAAAATCTACCGATTACCTCCTGAAAGAGATCCCCAATTGAAAACACCAAGGAATATTGTAGCCAATTCCAGAATTATCAGGTCAAGGAGAAAATATTGCAAGCAGCCAGAAAGAAACAATTTGAATATCATAGAACCACAGTCAGTATTATGCAAGATTTTTCAGTTTCTACTTGAAAAGATTGGAGGAATTAGAATATGATATTCTCTAAGGGAAAGGAGCTTGGGTTACAACAAAGGATCAACTACTCAGTGAAATTGAGCATAATCTTTTAGGGGATGTGATGGACATTCAGTGAATTCAGGGACTTCCAAACCTTCCAGATGAAAAAACCAGAGCTCAACAGAAAATTAGATCTTAAATACAAGACTCAAGAGGGGCATAAAAAGACAAACAGTAGAGAAAGGGAAAAAAAAACAAACAAACATGTTATTCAATAAGGGCAAGCTGTTTGCATTCCTACATGGGAAAATGATACTTGTAATTCTTGAGAACTGTATCTTTATTATGACATTTAGAAGAGGTGTATATAGACAGAGGATATGGGTATAAGTTGGCTTTGATGTGATTATAAGATTTAAAATTATAAAACTATTAAAATTATAATTTATAAAAAATATAATTAGGTGGTAAAAAGAGATTGTCCTGGGAGAAGAGGTAATGAGGAGGCACAAAAGGGTAAATTATGTTGCATTAAGAGGTACACAGATTGAGGTGGCACAGTGAATAGAGCACCAGCCCTGGAGTCAGGAGGACCTGAGTTCAAATACAGCCTCAGACACTTAACACGTACTAACCATGTGACCTTGGGAAAGTCACTTAACTCCAAATGCCCTGCTCCCCCCCTTCCAAAAAGCAAAAAAAAAAAAATATAGTGAGAGAAAAGAGGTACATAGATCTATTACAGTAGAAGGAAAGAAAGGAGAGCATTGTTTGAACCTTGATCTTCTCAGACTGCTCAAATACTATATACAGGTATAGAAATCTAACTTACTCTATAGAAAGTAGGAGGAGAAAGGGGAAGGAAAAGAGTTGGTGTGAATACAAGAGAGTACAGATTGAGGAAGGTGGTGCCTTTGACCCATAAATATCATTTCTGGGTCTATATCCCAAAGAAATCATACAAATATGGAAAATACCCACATAAAAATATTTATAGCAGCTCTTTTTGTGATAGAAATTGAGGGCATGCCCATCAATTGAGGAATGGCTGAATAAGTTGTGGTATATGAATCTAATGGAATACTATTGTCATATAAGAAGTGATGAGCAGACAAACTTAAAGAAAAATGAAAATTCTTACATGAACTGATGTTGAGTGAAGTGAACAGAACCAGGAGAACATTGTGCACAGTGACAGCAACATTGTGTGATGACTGACTTTGAAAGACTTAGCTGTTAGCAATGCAAACAGCTAAGATAACTCCAAAAGACTCATGTTGGAAAATGCTTTGCAAATCCAGAGAAAGAAATCTGGAATCTGAATGCAGATTGAAGCATATTTCTTGTTCTCTTTTTTTGTTGTTTTGTTTTATTTCTTCTTTTTCATGCCCCCTCCTTTTGGTTCTAATTCTTCTGTACACTATGCTTAAGGTAAAAATATATTTAATATGAATGCATATGTAGGGCCTATATCAGATTACATGGTGTCTCGAGGAGGAAGGAAGGAAAAGAGGGAGATAAAATTTAAAACTAAACTCAAGCGGCGCTCGGCAGCCATGTTGGGCACCCGCCGCGGGGCCGGGCCGCCTGAGCGCGGGTGAACGGCCGACAAGCGGCCCCGGGCCAGCCCTCCGCCCCGGCCGGCCAGCCTCCCTCGGGCGGGAGGCCCCGAGCCCGTTCTCGCCGCTACTGGGCTGGGTCTGGGCGGCCTCCCAGGGCCGCGACAGTGAAAGAACTGAACCTGCCTTGTTGTCTGATGTCAGGAGCTGAGCTCAGCACAGCCATGGCCCAGGAGACCAACCAAACGCAGGTACCCCTGCTGTGCACCACAGGCTGCGGCTTCTATGGAAATCCTTGAACCAACAGCATGTGCTCTGTCTGCTATAGAGATTTCCTCCAGCGGCAGCAGAATAGTGAGCCAGTAAGTCCCCCAGTAGCCAACAGCACCAGTCCTGCTGCCCTGGAGACCTTCCCTGTAGCATGTGCAGAGGAGGTGGCCCCTACACCTGATGACATCTTAGCTAGATGGAGCTCTCAGACTCCTGTGATCCACCAGATGACAGCTATGAGCATATCAAAGGAAGACAGCCAGACCAGCAGCTACATCCAGGCAGAAGAGACCCTCTCCACGACTCCCTCCTCAGGTTCTCTTGTTGAGACATCTCAGAGCTCCTCTGAGGAAGAGAAGTTGTCAGAGAAACCCAAACCGAAAAAGAACCACTGTTTTGCTTGTCGGAAAAAAGTGGGTCTGACAGGCTTTGACTGCCGCTGTGGAAATCTGTTTTGTGCCATGCACCGATACTCAGAAAAGCACAGCTGTCCCTTTGACTATAATTATGGCTGAGGCCACTGAGAAGATCCGCGAGGAGAACCCCATCATTGTGGCTGAGAAGATTCGGAAGTTGTGAATGAGAAATGTGCCCCCTGTCCCTTCCTTTCCTAGCCCCAGCCCCAGTCCCTCCTAGATCCTCTGGATAAATTAGCCTTCAAGATTCAGAGCTGGGCAGCAGAAGGACTTCCTCTGTCCTCTGTCCAGGATCTCGAGGCTTTGCCCTTACTTGTCAGCCATAGTGAATCTTAGAATCTAGTTAGTTTGGCTTACCTGGGAAATGGGCTGAGTCATGGGTATATCTGAATCTTAGCTGCTGTCTCCCTTCACCCTAGGCCCTCCTCTTGGAAGCCCAAAATGATTCAGGGACTAGAGGTGAGAGTGGGGAGCCCCAGTCCTTTTCTGCCCCACACTGAGGCCCCTTTCCTCTCTGTACAGGCGTGGCATCCCTGAGGGGCATGGTCATCCGTGCCATTTAAGAGGTCCTTGACTCCTGAAGCCAGGCCTCTCCCTCCACACAGGGGGATCTGGCTGAATCCGCTCTGAAGCCATCTCTGGGGTTTGGGTATTCCCCAAGAAAAAGAACTCTGCAGCTCGAAAGCCTTTAGACTTGTTTGTGTCCTCTCCCTCCCTGGCTCCAGGGAAGATAGTGGGACCAGCTCCCCTAGTGTCTCAGCAGGAAGCCTTGCCCTCATTTCTGTATCTCCTCCCTTCCTTTGCCATTTCCCAGTATGTCCCAGCACCCCCAGCAAAGCGGAGTCTTACTTTCCAATGGTCAAGAGTATCCCCTCTTAACTCTGATCTTCCTACTGATCTCAGGAGTTGTTTGTGACTCAGTCATAAGAGATGTGTTGAAGAGGGCCCTTTCTCTTCCCCTGCCACTATCCCTGACATCCTTCTTCCCACCACATGCACTCACTTTGTTACCTACATTCTGCCTTACTGTGCATTCCTGGTTCTCAGGTTTGCATATCCAGTTCAGACCAGCACCCTGTCTCCCCTCACAGGGGAAAATCTCAGAGGAACCTTAGCTTTGTGTAAAGGTATTGCTGATAGTAAACAAGCCTGGGTGAAGGGCAGAAAGGTTGGTGCTCTGATTCAATACCTCCCTCCGCCTTGCTCTTGTAGTCACCCACTCCTTCAAGCCTGTGTGCCTGTGCCCTGACCATGTCAGCCTGACTCAGTTTGCTTTTTTCATGGGAAATGAAATGTACTGACCATTGGCTCCTGATCCATTGGGTACACAGCCACCTGTTCTCAGGTCACATGGCATCTTGAGTGGATCTTTGGGAAGTGGGATGGAGGGAGATTCTCTTTGGTGTTGCCCATTTCTTCCTGCGAAGTCTTTGTGGAGATACAGTCTTGACAAGCAAACCAGCTTGGTTTAGAGGCAGGGAGTGGTGCCCTGTAGTACAGTGAAGGAGCAGGGGCCCTGCAGCCAATTAGGAGAAAGCCTTGTTGAGGTAAAGGCAGTGACTCTGACTCCTCTGGAGTCCAGGACACCTAGCACCTTGCAAGAGCTGTTTGAGCCTCTCTGAGGGGCAGCAGGAGAATAAGAGTCTGGCAGCCTACTTAGATGTTGAATCTAGTCTCTGCCCCTTCCCCTCCCCAGGCAGCTGAGCCAGATGTGCACTGAGGTTCTTCCCAGAGGCCAGTGGGCAGTAGCAGGCTGTCATCTTCTCAGGACTCTCACAGCTGCCACGGCTGTTCTGGACTCTAAGTGAGTGCTGCTGACTTCCTGGCCACATTTCCTCTGCCTTCTCAAGCACATGCTCCTGTTTGCCTCAAGCTCATCAACATGTCCTCCCTGTTTTCTATTTTAACTTTTATAGACAGATTTGAGGTGGCTGGGCAAGAGCAGTAGTCACAGCCTGTTCACCCCTCAGGAGAGCCTCTGCCCCATTCCCCATGTCTGCTGACCTTCCACCTCTTGACAATGCAGACCCTTTGTATCCCCAGGGGCTAATTGGTGGGCTGTGTGACTTCCAACCTGCTGCCCCCTTCTCCTGACCCAGTTTGATCTTATTTTTCTTTTCCTTCCCCCAACATCGTGCCCCACCTGTGTAAATATTAATATATTCCATGTGTCTCAAAATAAATAAATAAAGAAAGAAAGAAAGAAAGAAAGAAAGAAAGAAAAGAAAAGAAAAGAAAACTAAACTCAAAATCTTATGAAAATGAATGTTTAAAACTAAAACTAAATTATTTTTTAAATAAAGTTATACAGAGAATGTTGGGAGAGTTCTCCTGTGTCTTTTTCTGTACTCTGCCAACTCGGTTCTAATAGAAGGAAATGCTACCAATTAATATAAGTGGATCATGGGCTAGTCTTTACTATCTGTTCCACAGACCTAATCCTAATCCTAACCCTAATTTACCAGTTACATATGTTGATTAGTTCATTTAACAATTATTTGCTAACCTTCGTTTATCTAGCACTTTGGTTTGTGCAATTATAAAATACACATATTCTTACCATGCACTTGTGGAGGAACTGACAGTCTTAAAGAGGGATTTATCTTTTAAAGCTGGAAAGGTTAAAAAATGAAAGATGAAATAACATAAGATTACCATGAATGCTGAAGTTTGTGTGTCTCTGTATGTGTGTGTATATGAATGTGTGTGTGCAGAAGGAAAGGATCATGGATTTAAGTAAGCACTAAAGAAAGAAGGAGGGAAAGATCATCATGGTACGGAATGATGAAGGAAAGGCTAGTTGAAGATATAGACTTCTAAAGATTTTTGAATATAAATGACAATTTTGAAAAGTATTTCGGGGTTATTTTTGAATAGTGTTGAATGTTAATGAAAGAGTTTGGACTCTGGGACTTTCTGGGATATAATTTATGTTTTGTTTTCTAACATCCAACACAATAATTATTATTAATAGTATGTATGTAACATATATGCTCTCTATTTAAATTCTAATCATTATTGATTATATTCTACAGTGCCTTACAAATAAAAACATATCTTTCTTTCCTTGGAGATGTGTAGTATAAATATCACTATGCTCTTTTCAAAAATGAGCAACCTGAGACTGAGAGCGTCATACTACTGGCAAATGATGGACTTGATCTTCCAATACAGATTTTCTGATTTTAAGTCCCCAACTTTTCTCCCAATATGTGATTTCGTTTCCATAGCGTGGTATAGATGGATAGAACACTTGAATCAACATCATGGAGCCCCACATTCAAAACCTACCTCAGACTTACTATGTGACTCTGAATCAGGGACTTAATTAGCTTCTCTGGCCTTCAGTTCCCTCCCCTATAAAATAAGACAATTGAATTTGACAACTTCTAAGTCCCTTTATCCCCCAAATTTACAAATCTGTGATTGATCATTTGACTTACACAAGATCACACATGAGATTTAGCTGCTCTATAATCACGTAATTTAAAATGTTTCCATTTTATATACAAGGAAGCTAAAGTATTAAAGTCTTATAACAAATCTTTTTTGATTCAGAGAGACCAAATTACTGACACATGAGTGTTTTTACCTAAAAGTATATATTTCTTCTCAATTTCATATTAAATGAATAATAAACTAAAGCCATAATAGAAAAAAAAATCCCCAGTTGTCTTTTGTTTAAAATTCTGTTGGCAAAGTCCACATCAGAATATTTGTTCTGTGCTCCCCCTCAGATCCTCTGCATATATGAAATATGAAACATTTCTACCAAAACTTGTTCAAAGGTTTTTAGTTTACAGTGACTATCAATCGATAGCATTTTGAAAATATATAGAGTTCCTTCCACGCTACTTTCTACCACAGAGTTGAGCACAAATCTCTTGTAGAAGGTGAAAATTCATCCTGAGTCTTCAAAAAAGCCAAGGAAGTGAGATGGGAGCAGGACATGTGTCCATCTGAAACAGATAGTGATAATTTCCATCTTCTGGGGCAATAAACTCTTGCCCCTTTGACAAGTTCATGAGTGTACATCTGTTTATATGATTATACACACAGACACAGACACACCCATATGAAACATAGTATTTAGAATGCTAATTTGCTAGAATTTTTCTAGCAATTTAGTTGAAAAAAATCTAGTTTTGACTTCCTCCTCTATTCCCCTGCTCCTTCCCTCCCTCCTTTCCTTCCTTCCTTCTTTCCATTCTTCTTTTTCCTTCTTTCCGTCCTTTGTTTTGCACAGAAGTTTATAACAATAAAATCCAGACCTTCAGTTTCACCCTACATACCTTCTAAAAGTAATAGGGGATTATTTCCTTCATTTAACTTTTAAAAAATTCAACACTATTTGGTGTCTTGCTCAGTTATCCTGATTCAGCTGTAACTTTTTTGAAATCCTCTTCAGATTGTTTGTGCCAGAGGGGAAAGTGGTAGCTCTAAAACTGAAGGTGTCAGATGTTACTTAATAGGCTTTCAAAGACTTAGGCTCCTTAGGCATTGCAGCACTGGGAAGGTCACATTAAGAATATGGTCATTAGAATGCTAGGTCACTAGAGCACCTATTACTTTAAAATGTATATTGTTCTGAATATGTTGCACCCCAGATTAAAAGCCATTCCTACTACAGTGACATGTCATTGAAAAGAGGAATAAAAAAGATCACAATTGCACACACAAATGAGTATTCTAGGTTTTATTCAAGTTCTTATATACGCCAGAATTGTCTATATTTAATATAATATTATATTTCAGGAATATCCTACATAATCCAAATTAGCTTTTCCTACATTTTGCTCAGTAATAATTATTCCTTTTGTGTGACCAGTAATCAATTATGAGGGAAAAACTAGGTATATGTCTAAAACAGATGAGTAAATGAATAATGAAAAATTATTTATCTAACACTTACTAGAGAGTTGTTCTTCAATCATGTTCAACTCTTTATTACCCTGTAGATCACACTGTCCAGGGAATTTTCTTTGCAAAAATACCAGATTAGTTTCCCATTGCCTTCTCCAGTGGATTAAGGCAAAGAGATTAAATGACTTGCCCAGAATGACATAGCTGTTAAGTGCCTGAGACTGGATTGGAATTTAGGTCTGCCTGCGTCTTAGCTCAGTGTTCTACTCACTGAGCCATTTAGCTGCCCCTTGCTTGGATTGGTAATAGGATAATTACTGGGAAAACAAATATAAAAATAAAGATATTCTCTACTTCTAAGGGTCTTATATATAAATAAGGTGAAACCAAACATAGGGGAGTAGTCATCAGGGTGTGGTATTTTGCTTTAAGAAGTCATAGAGATGATCATGAATGAAGTTATAGGATTGTGAATCTGCACACCCTTTACAGTAGTAATGGCAATATTGATTTAATTATGGTTCCATAATGAGATGAGTGGATATGGAGGGTATAGATACTATAGTAAGATGACATCTATGTATATGATTATATACACGTATTTATGAATGTAAATGCATTTTTTATTGTTTAGAACGCTATTTTACTAGTTTTTTTTCTAGTAATTTAGAAGAAAAAATATAGTATAAATTGAGTTACCCTGATCGAGTAGGTAATGTTAGATACACATTTGTTAATCAAAATGCCATGTCCCCAGGATGGGAATTTCAAAGGTGAAAAGGGTTTGTTTCAAAACTCTGTCCTATGTAAAGAGTTTACTAAGTCTAAGTCAAAACCTGGACGGGAAAATTGGTTTTGAAATAGGTAATTTTTAGATAATTTCATATTCTGTCCTAGGTTACTGACAGCCATAATCTGTACATAGGGGACTAAAGTTAGCATGGTGACATTTGTTATCGCTTAGGCCTGAAAAAAATTAAGAAACAAAAGCGTTTTCCCCCTACAATTCAATATAAAGCTGATGGGACACACACACACACACACACACACACACACACACACACACACACACATTCATTATATATATATATGTATATATATGTATGTATGTATGTAGGCATGTGTATATGTGCACATGTATGTGTGCATATGTGTGTATATATATGTACATATATATATAATTTTACATTAAATCATTTAAATCTTAAAACAAAATTGGGACGCTTAGTCAGGAAAGGGAAGAATGTAGATGACAATCTTCAGGCAGATGAAGAAGTTTCATGTAGAAGAAGCATAGGTGGTCATTGAACTAGGGTCACCTTTTCAGAAATTGTCAAAAAATATTTGTGTTTGTGTATCTGTGTACATCTGTGTATATTTGTTGTTCAGTCATTCTCAGTCATGTTCAGCACTTTGTGACCTCATTTAGGGTTTTCTTGGTAAAGATACTGGAATAGTTGGCCATTTCCTTCTCTAGGTCAGTTTATAGATGAAGAAACTAAGGCAAACAGGGATGAGTGACTTACCTGAAGTCACACAACTAGCAAATGTCTGAGGTCAAATTTGAATTCAGGGAGAATAGTCTTCCTGACTCCATGCCCAACACTCTACATATACATATATATATATACACATATATATATGTATGTGTATATATATATGTATATATGTATATATATGTATATATATGTATATATATATGTATATATATATATATATATACACACACCATCTACACATATTTATTTTTGTACTGATATTAGATTTGTGACAAAATGGAAGAGGGCTTTGTAGATGTGTTAAAGCCTCTCATTGCTATCAACATCAAGCAGATTCTAGATGATAATCCATCAGGTGTGTTGATGGTGTTTGGGGAAAGGTAAGTGTACACACATATTTTCAAGTATCTACTCTGCACTAGGTACTGTGCTAAGCATTTTACAATTCTTATCTTACTTGATCCTTACAGCAGCCCTGGGAGGTACTAATATTACCACCACCACCTCCATTTTTAGATTAAGCAGAGGTTAAGTGTCTAGACTATGATTACACAGCTAGTAAGAGCCTGAGTCTGGATTCAAACTGAGGTTTTCCTGACTTCAGGTCTAGCACTCTATTCACTACCCTACCTAGGTGCTTTGAAGGACCTCCATCCTTCAAGTACTATGTGGGCTAGCCTCTTTAGATATCTTCCAAATATGGGATTTTATCATTTGAACTGGAATACATTTTCTCTCCAGGTAAGTCTTCCTGACCTGTTTTGTCTTTTTTTCTCAAAGTTCTTGAAAGTTATGAATGTCTGATATTTTATTCCATGTTTCAGGCAGTCACTGAATAGTTGATAGTATGTGGGCTCAATCACAGAGAAACTCATTTTACTCAAGTGTTAAGTTTTATAAATCCAAATAGAACCCTTATCAGAAATGATGATTTTATTTGGTTTTAGAAAAAGACATGTATATGGAATGAATGAATGCATGAATGAATGGAAGGAGAAATAACGTATTAAGTGCTTAGTATTTACAAAGCAACGTGCCAAGTCCTGGAAATACAAAAATAAAAAAAATAAGACAGTCCCTCCTTGGAAGAAGTTTATGTTCTAATGGACCAAACAACATACGTTGAAGATTTCAGTTGCAAATCCGATGGAAAGGCCTCTCGGTCCTTTGAGTGTAGCAGCAAAGCTAATGATTTTAAATAAAAGGTTCTCAAAATTTTGTGTCATCTACCCCTTTGTGGTGCTGGTAAAACTATGGACAACTTCTCAGGATAATATGAAATATACAAAGTAAAACACATGAGATGTAAAGAAAATGTTTTATTGATATAAAGTTATGAGATTGAAAAATTAAATCCAAGGACTACAGGTTAAAAGCTAGTATGAATAACACACTAGATTGTATGCTTTGGAGAGGACTAATAAAGTATTTAAATTATCTTGAAAAGGGATGAGTCTTAAAGCTGTAACCCTAATCAAAAAAGGTTACTGAAACTAGATGAAAACCTAGAAAGAAAAATTGATTTTGGAATAGGTAATTTATGAGCAATTTCATAATCTGATCTAGTTTTTTGAATGAGTTTTTGTGTCCTTAAACCTTAAAACCTTAAAAAAAATAAGTTTTATGAACATCCATAATTTGTGAATAGTGGAACAAAAGTAAATAGGTACCATTTTTGCAATATCTTTCTTTTAAAAAAATGGTCTTTTTTTGGAAGGAGGAAGGCAGGGCAACTGGAGTTAAGTGAGTTGCCCAAGATCACACAGTAAGCTTCTGAGATCAGATTCAAACTCAGGTCCTCCTGACTCCAAGGCTGATGCTCTACTCACTGTGCCATCCACCTGCCCCTTTTTCTATCTCATGACATACAATGCATCCCCCCTCTCCACTGTGACAGACTCAATTTAATGATGATTGTGTGGGCTGAGTTGGATGTGGGTCTGGTGGTTGGGGGTGGAAGACAATCACTTTTATTCCCAGGGCTCTTCGGTTTGGAGTTCTGGGCTGTTTCCGCTGAAGCATGAGGAGTGATGGTGGTTTAGGGGAATTGACTTGACTGACATATGCCAACTTCAAATTTAAAAAGTGTCAGTTGCACAGGAAAAAGTGAATTCTTTAGTAGTGTGGAGACCTTCCTGTATTCTAATGTTTAGGAATGAGGGAAAAAAATAGACATAACCCAATACAAAACAGTTTCTTAGAAGGAAGAAGAATATAACCTAAAACTATCATATTAACATGATTTCTAGGTCTTTTGTTGATTTGGGCAGATTCTTCTTTAAATATTTTTGTTATTCTCCCATTGGGATTGTTATTCACAGGTAAATGAAGTATTTATTTTTTTATTCACTCCCAGAATTAGTCACTAATTTTATCTTTGTTTTCCAGGTATTTATTGCAGTATCTGGTACCTAATAATCATTTAATAAATGCTTATTGATCAACTGATTATATTTAAAAAAATAACTAATCCTTTCTCAAGTGTAAGGTTCTCAAGTTAGTACTAAAATTTTGAAAGTAAATATTGCTTTCTTACTCTGTGCCTGGCATATAATAAGTGCTTAAGATATTGATTGAATTAAATTATGAATAAAAAGTTAGTTTCTTGGCATAGGAAAGAAAACAACTGGTTAGATGTCCAGGAACTACACTTGCAAGGAGTTTTTCCTTTTTTGTCTTTGCATCCCGCCACCCAGCGCATGTACTGTACATAGTGAGCAGTTAATGAACGTTTGTTGAATTGAGCAGAAATTTAGGTGGAGATGGTGAAAAATACACACACCATATGAGGATTTAAATCAGAGTAAAGAAAATAGAAAAGAATAAATATAACATGTAAGACAGAAATTTAGAAATATCCCTAAGGTCCATAGGATCAGAGGGTCATACATTTAGAGTTAATGGGACATCAAGTCTACCCCTTAATTTTATAAATGGGAAAACTGAGGTTGAGATCATAGTAGTTAGTTGTTTACGGTATAAGTGACAGACCTAGGATTGAAATTGAGGTGTTTTTGTCACCAAACCTAGTGCTCTCTTACTCTACATCATGACTTATAATAGAAAGTTGAGCAAGAAAGGTGCACTTTCGTCTAAGAAGATAAAATAATGCATAATACAACTGAGATTCACATTGAAAGGAGATATTTTGATTGTTTCCATTGGGGGAAGAGAATAAAGAAATCCTGCTGTAGTTGAGGGAGTGAGACATTAGAAGGACATGGAAGTGGAAGAACATAGGTCAAGAACAGGTGAGATGATAGAGAGCACTACAGTTCACTGAAATATGGTACATGAGCTGAAGGAATGTGAGGGAAGATTGAAAAGATAGTTTGAAGCCATAATATAAAGGGCTTTGCTTGTCATGATCATGCTCAACAATGGTGAACAACTACAAGTTTTTGAAGTAAGAATAACATGATAAAAACAGCACACTCTGAAAATCCTTTGAGCAACGTAAAGGAAGATAGTTTAGAGGGGAGATAGCCTAGGTATAGGAAGACCATTTAGGAAAGTAAAGTTGCAGTCCACGAAAGGAATAAAAGTTTGTAGTAAGAGTTGAGAGGAAGGGAAAAATCCAAGAGATAAACTAGAAGAGTTTTGATGAAGGTTGATAACTGATTGGCTGTATGAAGAGAAGGAGAATGTAGAGCTTACCAAGATTACCCAAATAGACAGGGTGGTAATTTAATGGGTAGAGCTCTGGTCCTAAAGTCAGGGAGACCTGAATTTACTAGCTGTATTATATTGTAAAAGTCACTTGATCTCTGAGTTTCAGTTTTTTCAATGGCAAAATTGGGAAAGTAATGGCACCTACCTCATAGGTTTGTTGTAAGAATCACACGACATAATATTTGTAAGTACTTACATAAACCTTCCCCTTCTCAAGTCTTTATCACTGGGAGAAGTTTGCTAACATCAACACGATTGGAGAAATCATTGAGTTTTGGATATGCAGAGTATGAGACAAAAGGAGGTAGGTGGAAATAGAGGACTTAGTTGTCTGGGGAACAGGTAGGGTGGAAATAAAAATTTGTCCTTTGACTAGAGGTGATCATTGAACTCATAGGAGTGAATGTAGTTGCCGTTGGAGACAGTATGGAGAGAAGGGAAGCCAGAGGACTAAGCCTTGACATATTTCTGTCCTTAGGGGTAATGAGAAAGAAGGACAAGAAAAGTAGTTTGAGATGGATCAGTCTGAGAGCAACAGATATGGGGAAGATTCCTCCATTAAGATTTTATACAGAAATGGCTGAACTCTTAGGTCTTTTCTAGTGCTGAGATTCTGTATTTCTGCAATTTCATGAGCAGATAATCTCCATGGTCCCTTCCAGCTCTAACAATATCAAAATCTGTGACTGCATTAATTCACTTTATCTTATTTGCATTTTCAGCCTTTTATCTCGAATTATGGAGTGAAAGTCTTTGTTTCTCAGTAAAGGTATTTCAGGCATCAGCAAGCATAGATGATAGAGCTCCAAGGTACCTTAGAGAACCCATAAGTCAGCCCTCTGATTTTTCAGAAAGATAGACAGAGACAGAGACAAAGAGAGACAGAGATAGAGAGAAACAGAGAAAGAGACAGAGACAGATACACACACAGAAAAAGAGACAGAAAGAGAGAGAGGGGGGGGGAGAGAGAGAGAGAGAGAGAGAGAGAGAGAGAGAGAGAGAGAGAGAGAGAGAGAGAGTCAGAGAAGTGGGAGGATTTCCCCCAGCTTGCATGGCAAGTTAGTAGCAAAACCATAATTAGGATCCAGGTCTTCTAAATCTCAGCTGAAGGTACATTCTGCACAAAATTGCATGTGTGTGTGACTGGTGGGGGGCAGGGAATAAGGTGGAAGGGGATTATAGTTGGGGAGATGGAGAGCCTTTCATTTTGTTTTTCTTAAAGCACAAATCATCTAAGGATACCCTTAAAGATAAAACTTGTACCAAATGGATGATAGACTAGAGAAAACTTCTTAATACAAAATTGTAGAATTTCAAAATAGCCTAGGGCATTACTAGAGTTACAATGGATCTTGGAACATAAGATAATGGAAATGAAAGAAAACAATCATTTCAATTTGCAGATGAGGAAGGAAGGAGCAAGGTATGAATAACTTGGGCAAATTCATAAATTTCCTCAGTGAGAGCCAGGACTAGTTACTATCTATAAAACTTTGGTTTCTTGCACCCCTCCCCTCCCTGCCTTGCCCCTGTCCAGGCTGAAAAAAATTCTGCATAAACATGTAAGAATGAGTCCTGAGTTAAGATATATGAAACTAGTCATTGGAAGCTGATAGAGAAAGAATAGGATGTCCTATAATCTCTGGCTTCTTAAAGGAATCATGGATAGACTGGTTTCTTCCCTAGTAGTTCTGATATTCTTCATAGGGGTAGCTATGTGGCATAGTAGATAGAATGCTGGGCCTGAAATCACAAAGATTCATCTTCATGAGTGCAAATCTGGCCTCAGACCCTTACTAGATATATCACCCTGGGAAAGTCACTTAACTTTCTTTTTCTTTTTTTTCCCTCTGTTCCTTATCTGTAAAATGATTTAGAGCAGGAAATGGCAAACTACTTTAGTACCTCTGCCAAGAAAATCTCAAATGGGGTTGCAAAAAGTTGGACACAAGTGAAACAACCGAACAACATTCTTCAAATAGCATTATTTACTCCTGTTGTATCCTTAATGCCCATTTGTCAAATTGAAAATCATTCAGTATATTTTGCAAACGTCCATTGTGTGTAGAACACTGTGTAATGGGAGAGATACAAAGCTGAGATATAATGCATTACCTTTCTATAAATAATTCACATTCTAGTAGTGCAAATAATATAGTACCACAGATAATAAGATTTATACTACTTTGCCCCAGATGGCAGAAGTCAGAATAAAGGATGAAAGATACAGAGGAAGATTCCAGTTTCTTAAATAATATCTACCCAAAGGTAAAGGGGGCAGATAAGGTAGTAATGAGTTCTCCATCACATTATATCTTCAAAGAAAGGCTGAATAAAAATGTTTTCATTATAGTGTAGAAATTATTCTTATCTTTTTTTAAAAAATATGGTTGAATCTATATTGCTACTGAGGTCCTTTCTATTTTGAACAAGTTGAGTTTGAACTAGCTACAGGATATCTCTTCCAAGATGTGCAATAAGCAATTGCGAACGAGACATTAAAGGTCAAAAGAGGTTTTGGACTGGATTAACAGATCTGAAAATCATACATAGAGATAGTAGTTGAATCTATTGAAGCAGATGGGATCACCAAGTACAATAGAATAGAGGAAGAAAAGAACTGGGAAATAATATCACAAAAATCCAGGGAAGACAATATTGGGGAGGAGAGGGTGATGATCAACAGAATCAGAAAATTCAGAGAAGTTGAAAGATGAAGACTGAGCAAAGATCATTTGATTTAACAATTAAGAAATCATTGGCTACTTTGGAGGGAACAGTTTCAATTTATTGCTGAAGTGAGAAGTTGTATCAGCAAGCACCCTAGAATACCCAGGATGGCTGCCA
>CM053582.1:150985701-150996404 GCA_028627135.1 Pseudochirops cupreus | reverse complement strand
ACTTCCCAGAGTCCCTTATGGCCAAATCACACAACTCTTTCCAAAGTGAGCTCCAAAGCAAAAACTCACATCAGGGTATATATAGCCTTCTCCTGGATCAGAGAATGTCACAGCCCTCTTGACCCAGTGACCAATCACAAAGTAATAAGGCGTGGGCATTCCTGAAAAAAAAGCCTCCAGCCACAGGCTTCATGTGACCACATTCAGCCTATTAGGAGGCAGAGTATACTTTCAAATCAGGTAAGATTCTCAGAGCTACTTAAGCCTATCAAAGGGGCTAGGGGCAGAAAAGATCTTCAGATTCCCATAACAGAAGTCAAATTTGAGGTTATGGGAACTGAGCAGGGAGATGAAGAAGAGTAGAGGCAATGTAAAAATAACTTTGTTTTAAATGTTATTGGCTTTCAACATGCAGTGCTATTCATGTCTTCCCAGTTTTCATTGATTGCTGCTCAGGCTGCATGGTTATCAACTCATTTTAAAATTTCAATTAAAATTTTTAGAAGGAATATTAGTCTTTACCATTACTAGAAGCTGAAAAGTTAAGATGGAGACTTTGATAGCTTCCATTAATAAAAATAAAATTAAACTACTCATGAGGAGGAAACAGTACAGAATTTTCCATATTTCAATTAATTGTTTTGTGATGCAAAATAGGACATTGCTCCCTAATGAACTGAATTCTTAAACTGCTTGAGTCATCTCCAGTTATCTTTAAACCAAAGAAAGTTCATAAAGGGAAGTTACAACTTAGAATAATGACTTTTTTTTTTGAGGATTCCATAATAAGAACCAACTATAAGAAATCAAGCAGCATCTAGATGGTGCAGTAGAGAGAGGATAGAGTACCAGGTCTGGAGTCAGGAGACCTGAGATTGAATCTAGCCTCAGACTTTTATTAGCTGTATGACCCTATGCAAGTCATTTATCCCTCTTCGTTTCAGTTTTCTCTTCTTTACAAGGAGCTGAAGAAGGAAACTGCAACCCACTTCAGTATTTTTGCCAAGAAAACCCCAAATTGGGAAACAAAGAGTCAGATATGACAGAAGTGTGTGACCCACCAAGAAAAATAAGAAATCAAATTGACAAGTTTATAGAGAACGTATTGTAAAGATAGGCTGAGAAGAGGTGGGACTGATCTATATCAGTCTGACTAACAAATAATCACCTGCAGTGTTTGATTATGGAAATTCTGTAAATAAATTACAGAAACAACACTTAAATTGGGGTCCAGGATTACCAAGTAATTGCTTTCTCAAAGATGAAATTTTTAATACTTTAAAGTTGGTAAAGCTTTTTATAAATATTATCTCATTTTAGCCTAATAGCAGTTAGGTAGGAGGTAGGTGCTATTTTTATTCCTATTCACAGATGAGGAAACTGAGGCAAAATGTTGACTAGCTGGGATAAGGTCATACAACTACTATGTGTCTAATGTGAGACCTGAACTCAGGTTGATACAATCAGAATACTATTATCTCCAAACAGGAATTTCTAAAGGACCAAATGGTCACCAGGGAACCTCTAACCTTTGATTATTGTACATATTTAGCAACATCAGGGATAAGACCACCATGCCAAAGACAAAGGCTTCAACTTTGAAATGCTTTATTTATTTAATGATTCATATAACACAAATAAAAAAAATTAAATGAAGTAATGTTTAAAGTGAAAGTGTTCATGTTTATCCTGCCAGGTGAATAAACTCATTATTTGCTGAGTAATGCATGTTATTTTTTACTATAGAACTATCTTGCCACTTCAAAACTACCCCTCAGATTTTCTCCTTTATTTCCAGAACCTTCAACTCAAAGAAACAATTTTGATTTAAATAATTAAGCCTTTATTTTTCATTTTTTTACGAAGAATTCTACAAGGTACTTTATAATTTATTAGTAACTCTCAAAACCTGGTTATCTTAACTGGCATCTTTCCATTGTCTCCTGATATTTAAAGAATGCTTTTAACATGTAGCATTTCTAATAAAACATTATTTTCTGTGTAATTATAAGTGTTTTATCATGCCATGGAGTTATCTTTAGGTTTTCAGGGGCTATGCCCGTAAGGATGAGCTCTGATAGTTCCTGTCAAGTTACAAAGGTTTTATGTGTGAGCCTGATGATGTACTGTACAATTGTCATTTGAAGATCATCCCCACTAAGTTCAGAGTATCTGACAACACCACATTCTTCACAGTATGAGAAGGTTTTGACCATGACGATTCTCTAAAGCTATGTTCTTGTTTTTTGTCTTTCATTTTCAAAGAGGACCAATGATATCTCACTTGCAGGCGAATTGGACTTAAGTGGTACAGAGTTTTGTTAAAGTCATAAGCCTTACTCTCTCTGAGTCACTGAAGTCTAGTTACAAGACAAAAGTTAAGACAAGTGGCAATGATCCAGTATGCAGTGGATGACTTTGGAATCTGTGATCCCTGACCAAGCTCTGAATGCTCCAAAGCACTTCTGCTGCCTTCATGGCCATTCGGCACAAATTGTTCTCATCCTCCTATTCTACAAGGGGAAGTCTTCACATGCTTGGGATAGACATCCCTCTAACTCATTGATGGGTTTGAGTCCTGTCTTGCCCTCAAACTTATTTAGCTTGTTTGCCAAGATAATTTTACCAGAGTATGGCCTCTGCAAATGCTACAACTTCTTGGATTCACAGGTGAGGATTAGGTGATAGGTGGACACCAAAGATGGGTAAGCAACCCTGAAATGGGCTCAACAAGTGCTCAAGCCTGAAATGTTAGTCCTCCCAAACACCCCAAACATACTTCCCCCCCCTAACTTGTAGACAATTTATATTGATTAAAGGGAGGTACCCCTCCACTAAAATGGTAGATTCTTGAAATAATAATGATCAGGATGAGAAAGCTAACATTTATGTAACATTTTAAGGTTTGCAAAATGATGTACATATCTTAACTCATTTGATAGTCACAAAAACTCTTAGAAGTGGATGCTATTATCCTCATTTTACAGATGAGGAAACTAGGGTGCAGAGAGGATAAGTGACTTTCCCTAGGTCACACAACTGGTAAGTGTCTGAGGCAGGATTTTAACTGAAGTCTTCTTGAATCCAAGTCTGGTCTATTTAACCACTGTGACATCTCACTACACTAAGGAATTATATATTTAAATAAGTCATCTAAGTGTATAGCAAACTAACCAATTAAGGTTTTTCCTCCAGCCCCTCTATTTTAATATATAGAGTATTAAGTCACTTTCTTTTGAGATACTGTGGATATTATTGAGAAGCTCCTAAAACTGGCATGCAGAAGAACATCTAAAAAACTCTTACCCTCTCTAGTAAAGACCTTTTCTATGTGGAGTCTGGAAGAACATTTTCCACAGGCTATGACAGGCAAAAACCTTGAGTGAGCAGAATTTTCACCTTGATGTGGACACTTGGCATTTGTAGGCAAAATACCAGTTATCATGACTGTGTATATGTATGAATATGTGTATTTATATATGCATGTACAGAATATGTATATGCATGTACAGAATATGTATGTATGTATATATATGTATGTATATATATGTATATATATATATGTATGTGCATTTACACACTTACATATATCACAGAGCATGCTCCATATCCTGGCAACTTTTACCTATCAACCATCAGGTTGTTTTGTTATTATCTTTCCCTCCTCAATGTGATCGGTGCTTGACTCATAGTCTCTCCTCCTTATCTACGACACTCATGCTATGAAACTCCCTTAAATACCGTAACTGTCTTGTTCTTTAGTCTTCTCAGTTCCCATGCTTTTCCCCACCTCAGATCCAAACAGAGATAATCATGCTAGTGAATTTGCCATCATCCATAAGTGTCCCAAGTTCATGGATTCCAACATCCTTTTATGTGATCGTATTCTTTTCCAATACCTTTTTGGATTTTTTTTGGCCAATGCCTTATGACACCTAACCCTATTATTCATCCTCACAGTGATCTCCGTTCCTTCTACCGCTCTATTTTTTCCCATATATTGCACATTAGTCATACTTTCCCCTTCCTTATTTTGCCCATTGTACAACCAGCTCAACTCATAACTATAATCTGCTCTCAAAATCCTTGTCCTATCTTTGATTATGTCTTGTCCAACCCTGAATCTAGATTATTGCCCTCATTTAAATCCTTAATAACTATTCAGAAGCTGTTAACTTTAACAGAGAGAAATAATGATGCTATACTGACTATATCCACTATGAACCAATGATTTTTTCTATTCAGTAATTTTTCAACCATTTTCAACCCTTTGTGACTCCATTTGGAATCTTATTGGCAAGGATATTGGACTGATTTGATGTTTTCTTCTTAAGCTTATTTTACAATTGAGAAAACTGAGGTAAACAGAGTTAAGTGACTTGACCAGGGTCATCCCCAGCGGCTTAATGTTTAAGGCCAGATTTTCATTCAGGAAGATGAGTCCTGATGATTTCAGAACCAGGACTCTATCCACTGCACCACATGCCTGGCCTTTTGAACTGGTGATGCCTAAGTTCAGCCAAGTCCTCAATTGCATCAAAGCAAACATTTGATTCTCCTTTAATTTTTTTTTCATTGTTCCACTTGACATACCAGTTGTTTCAAACCTTTTTATTCTCTCCTCAGCCCCATCAATAGAGCTCTTTCACTTACTTCTCAGCTGATGATCTTGCCTCATACTTTTCTGAAAAAAAAGAAGCTTTTGGCTGAGAGGTACCTCTTCTGTCTCCTTCTTTATCTTACATTATCCATCTTCCCTTGCTATCTTTTCCTTCAATGATATTGAAAATGGAAAGGTACAACCATTGTACTTGTTTTCTCCCTTGATCCTATACCCTCTCATGTTCCACAGCAAATTTCATTTACTGTCATTCTCCATCTCTCTTAGCTTCAGTCTCTCTATATCTACTATCTCCTTTCATGCTATCTACACATATACTCATGTCTTCTATAATTAACACAAAAGCCTTTCATTTTATCTAACTAACCCTAAGTTTTCATTCTATTATTTTCTTTCTTATATTAAACCCCTAGAGAATTTGTCTATATTCAGTGCCCTACCTTCTTCTCCTATTACATGCTTCTAAACCCTCTGAAATCTAGCATCCAGTCACACCAATAAACTGAAAATTCACACTATAAATTGCCAGTCTACTCTTAATTATCACATATAAAGTCATTTTCAAAATCTTCAAGCCCTACCCTTGTTGACATCTCCATAGCATTTGACACTATTCATTTCCAATCTCTTCCTGAATATGCTTAACTTCTCCATTTATTTTTTATTTTTGTTTTTGTGGCATTATTCTATTATGATTCTAACATAATTTCAGCAAATTTAGGAAGTTAGATGGAAGAACATCTTTATTCTCGCTAATAACCAAATGAAATATAGCATTAATTTCTCTGGATATTTAAAAAGAACATCAAAAAAAATCCATGATACTGAGGATGGATTCATAGGCCTTTCAAACTGCTAGACAGATTAATGGCATACAAAAAAATGGTAAAGTATAAAAATTCTTGGTTTGTATGTTTGTCCTGCTTGCGATATATGTCCTCTCCCCCCAAAAAAATGAGTTTTCTGGGTCAAAGGAATGTGTCAACTTGTTTTTCACAAGTCTTTATTATTATATATTTTTTTTAAAATGGCTCTTTAGAAAAACTCTTAGCAAACTACCGGGATATTAGTGAATCTCTCTTCCCACAGTTCTTCCACTATTGACTCTTCTTATTTTCAATTTTCCCAGTTTTTTAGATGTAGTAAAACTGAGCATTATAGCCATAGGATTCTTAGTCCTGTTCAAGAGAATAAGAAAGTTTGCGTTGTTTTTTTTTTTTCTGGAGTTCTCTCCCTAAGAGTTAGGAACCCAAAAGACTGAAAGAGATGAATAGGCTTATTCATTAAGTTTGTCCTTTTTGTTTTCTTTATGTGTTGTTACTGAGGGGAAGGTATGACTAATTGAGAATTCCTGTTTTGAGATATGCTGTATAAACTCAGAATTAATGGGAAGAGAATCTTTTTTTTTTCCTACATAAGAGCAAAAGGCTGAATTATTTTCATTAGTTAATCTACCTAAGTGCATATAGGGGCAAAAGCCCTCTCTGTGGCCTATATGTAGTTAGTCAGAATTGGACAGGGCTATGACTTTACCTCTGCTATCAGTATGGGGAGCAGCCAGTGGTGAGCAGTGAGCCATGGCTAATTCATATTATGCTGGAGAAATGTCAATCTGAGACTTTCTCTCTCATTAGCATACTTAGTAGTGATCAGTAAGTGAAGCCATCCCTGACACCTATTAAATTTCATGATATTGTATTAATTCAATCTTTCCGGGCTGTAGAGATCATTTTGGTTCCCAATTCTTTTTTTTCTATTATTCTTCCCAGGCTTGAATAACTTGTAAAATTTGATAAGCATGTCATAGGTGTTTTCTTGTGCCCAGTTACTTCATTTATCCATTCAAGTAACATATCATGAGTATTTGCTATATACTACCGCTTTCCTGATGCCAGATACCCTGTCCTATCTTCATAGACTTGTATGACCGTAGATTTAGAACTGGAAGGGACCTCAAAGGTAACCAAATGAACCTCTTAATTTTAGATATAAAGAAAATCATGTTCTGGCTTAAGTAACTTGCTTCAAGTCACATGAGTAATAAACATCAGAAGTGGAGTTTAAACCTAGTTTCTTTATCTTTAGAGTCCATACTCTAACATAGTTTTAGGTATATTATTATAATGGCAAGCAAAGAAGTACTTAGTTCCTTGTTTCAGCTATTTAATTATTTAGCACCTTGTTTCAGCTCAAGTTTCTTTCAGTCTTGCCCATGATGATATGAAGTCTTTGTTAAGAAACAGGACTTGTGAAACCCACAGTGGGAGGAATTGCCAAAAGACAGGAACAGGGAGGAGCTAATGATCATATATATAAGGAGAAGCCCAAGCTGGGAGAGAACGGAACTGAGAAGGGAAACAGCTGTGGAGGCCAGGACTCTCTTTCTCTTTTCTGTCTATGTTGATTTTTGTTTGTAATACTTTGTATAAAAGCCCTGGGACCTTACTGGAAGCCCTGAAAGAGGATTTTCTTTTTTTCTCTGTTTATAGAAGTCATGGAGAAGGATTTTTGAGGTCCTGGGACCGTACTGATGATGTGTGTTGAGTTCTAAGACCTTGTTGTTGGGTCTGCTTTGATTTCACAGAGAGATAGTGAATTGATGATGGTGCTGACAGTGTGTATGGATGTTATTGTGCCTCTGTTAAGCTTTGTCTTCCCTCAAAGTGAAACTGTGAAGGACTTGAGTTGAACTGGACACTGTGAACTTCAGTATGAAACCAGACACTGTGAACTTTAATATGGAACTGGATGCGAAACTAGATGAGGAGCTGGATAAAGAGCTGGATGAGGAGCTCAGAGCTTCCTACCTTTGAATCCAGGTGACAGTTGGGTAGATTAAGGCAAGAGCTGGCCCATAGAAGAGGAATCATTGAATTTGGGAGCCAGCCTTGAGTTAAGATGAAAGATCTCTCCTTGGATACTTAGTGCTGACTGAGAAGATCATGATTTATTGAGGCCTAGGGCTGGGATAACTTTGTACCTCTTGTCCCTTATGGATGATTGAGTTAGGAATGATTGCAAACTAATCTCCAATCAAGAAGAAAGAAGATTATTTGACTGAGAGCTTAAGACAATGTTACCTAGGGGTGGAGAGCTTTGACCTTTGTACTTTGTGCCCCTTAAGGAGACTTCCTCCTTAAACATGATTGAGTTAAGGACTTACTGAATGATGTCTTTTGTTTAAAACTATGTGATCACTTTGGTGAAAACTATGTGGCTACTTCAGTGATAAGTTGTGATGTTATAACATTGTGAATGCTGTACTTTGGTTTTAGTGAATGTTTTGCTTTAGTGTACTAATGAATAAATATAAAGTTCACTATACTATGCAATCAGAATCTTAAAGCTGTTCACAGCAGCAGTGTTCTAGAAATCTGCTCATGCTTGGATTTACAGTTGTGGAATGAGGTAAGTCAACACATTAAAAGCACTTTGCAAAGCTTAATGCACTTTATAAATGCTAGCAATTATAATTGACTTTTATTATTCACTACTAAAAAGAATTATACCTTTTACCATAATGAAGAGAGAGGTGTGCTCTTCCTATTAGTTCAGGTTTTATACATCATATTGTAGAATTGGAATTCTCAATTAACCAAAACTTTCCTTCCATAGTTACCCACCAGTGCTCTTCTTTAAGGAGCAAACACCACTATACGTGCACACACATATATGTATAAACATATACATACATATACATGCATATATATATATATGTATACATACACACATATACATATTCAAATTATCTCCCTGTATATAAATATGTATGTGTGTATATATTTATGTAGTCATAACGGAATGATTCAGAGATACCATGTAGTCAAGAGACCTAGGTTTGAATTTGTAACTCCATGCACTAGCAGCTTCCCAAAAGAATTTTACTTTGAACAGCTTTTAGGATTCACATTACAAAGTATAGTGAACACTCCATTTATTTCATTAAAAATCAAGGCAAACATTCACAACAAATCAAGGTACAGTTTAATATTGACAACATTACATCTTATCAAAGAAAATCACAATATATTGTTCACAACAGCTTAACATTAGAATGGCCACAGTTTTCATACAGTGGCCACAATATTTAGAACAAAGAACAAAAGAATAATCATCTGGTTTCCCTAAGAGGGAAACCCTCTTTACTTAATCATTCAATGAATTCACAATACAATAATCAATCTTCCACTCATGGGGCAACCATAGATTAACTTAATCAGTCACTTATCTAGCAATCAGTCACTAAATACAATCATTAGAAAACCACACAAACACTACACCCTTTGGTGTCCAGCAAGTTTCAATTTCATCAGGCATTCAATATCTGCAGAAAGGCCTTTTCTCCATCTTGACTTGGGGTGGTCTCTCATATTCCCTGGATCTCCTTCCATGGTCCCAGCTCCTACCTGAATCCATCAAACAGTCACCTGGATTCAGAGGCAGACAGCTCCCAGGTCCTTGTCCAGTCCTCAGGGCAGTCCCTGGCACACCCTGAAGTTCACATGGTCCAGTACATCTCAAACCTTTCACCACTGCTATTGCCAGGGACTCAAGGATAAGTCAAGCCGCAAACAAAGTCTGATTCTGGTCATGCTTCTTCAGTCCTCCAGTAGTCCAGCAGGCCCTAGCACCCAGGAGAAAACTTGGCCTTCCAGGAGGCCTTCCAGGCATGCCTTCTCAGCCTCCCTGGTGGCCTTCATCAGATTCTGGTCTCAAGAAAAACTCCAGCTGGGTTCTCAATCAGCTTCCAGATGCTGGGAGAGACACATTCTCTCTCTCTCTTTCTCTCAAGAAAACTGCAACTCAGCTCTTTTTAAAAATTATTTTATTTATTTTCTTGTTTATATCACTCATCTCCATGAGTTTTGAGTTGCAAATTTTCTCCCCATCTTCCCCCTACCCATCATCCCAAAACATTGATCTCACTGTACAGCCCCTCCCTCAATCTACTCTCTTCTATGTCCTCCCCCATTGTCCCACTGACTTTCTGATAGAGCAGGATGGGTCTCCTAATCCACTGCCAGTACATTTTAATTCCCAGTTACATGTAGTTAATAATAATAATAATAATAATAAATGTATATGTGTGTTTAACATATAAAATGTTAAAATATTATATATATGTGTGTGTATATATATATATATATATATATACACATTATATATAATATTTTAACTTTTTATTACAGAGTTTTATATTCTAAATTCTTTCCCTTCCTCCCTCATCACCCACCCCTACTGGAAGGACAAGTAGTTCAATACAAGCTGTACATGTGTAATTACGCAGAACATCTCCACAGCGGACGTATTGTGAGAGACTGATTATATGTTCCTCCTTCCTATCCCACCCCTGCTTTGTTCTACTCTCTACCCTGTCCCTGTCCCTTTATGGAAGTGTGTACTTCCAGCAACCCTCCCCGTCCTGCCTTCCTCTCCATAATCCCACCTCTTATTCCCATCCCACCTACTCTCCTGTGTGGCAAGATACCCAGTTTAGAATTTATGTCATTCCTTCCCTAAGCTAAATTCAATGAGAGTAAGGTTGACATTTCCCCTTTGCCTTCCTGTTTTTCCCCTCCATTGTAACAATTATCCCTTGCCTCTCCTATACGAGATGATTAACCTCATTCTGTCTCTCCCTGTCTCCTCTCATTTTAATCCTCTCCCACCTCAGAATTTCACCTTTTAAAGTATCATCCCTTCCTATTCAATTGATTCTGTGCCCTCTATGTACACATATATACACATACTCAGATATGTGTTCATACACATATATAAAAAACCCTCCTATATAGACATATGTGTATGTATACATATATATACATTTGTATTCCCTTCACCTATCCTCATACTGAGAAAAAATTGATAAGTTACAATGATCATTTTTCAATGCTTGCATGTAAATAGTTCAACTTTGATAAGTTCCTTATGATTTCTTTTCCATATTTACCTTTTCATGCTTCTTGTATTTGAATGCCAAATTTTCTTTTCAGTTCTTGTTTTTTCAGCAAGAATTTTTGAAAGTCCTCCACCTTACGGAATGACCATATGTTCCCCTGGAATATTATACTCAATTTTGCTA
>CM053582.1:150965658-150985601 GCA_028627135.1 Pseudochirops cupreus | reverse complement strand
TAGGAGATTTCTTTTGGAAATCTTTTTCAAGAGGTGATTGGTAAATTTTTTCCAATTCTATTTTGCCATCTGGTTCTAAAATATCAGGGCAATTTTCCTTGAGAATTTCTTCAAGGATGCTTTCTAAGTTCTTTTTTTGATCATGGCTTTCAGGTAGTCCAATAATTTTTAAATTGTCTCTCCTGGATCCATTTTCTTGGTCAGTGGTTTTTTCAAGGAGATATCTCACATTGCTTTCTATTTTTTCATTTGTTTTGATCTGTTTAATAATATCTTGATTTCTCATAAAGTCATTCACTTCCATTTTCTCCACGCTAATTCAGAAGGAATTATTCTCCTTAGTGAGCTGCTGAGATTCTTTTTCCATCTGGCAAATTTGACTTTTTAAGACACTCCTTTCCTCACTGGCTTTTTGGGCCTCTTTTGGCATTTGAGTTAATCTATTTTTTAAGGTGTTATTTTCTTCAGTCAGGTGGTTGACTCGCTTTCCATGATTTTTTTGCATCATTCTCATTTCTCTTCCCAATTTCTCCTCCACTTCTCTTATTTGGTTTTCAGCATCCTTCTTAAGGTGATCTATGGCTTGTAGGAAGTCTTCATGTTTCTTGGAAGATTTTTGTCCTGGAGTTCTGACTGTGTTGTCTTCCTCCCATTCCATACTTTCTTCCTTTTTGTCCCCAAAAAAGGATTCTAGAGTTCGGTTGCTGTTCTTACTTTGCTTCCTTTGCCTGCTCATGTTGCCAGTGATTTACTTGATTTTTTAGCTCTGTGAAACTCTGCTTCCAGGGGAGAAAGCTCCATCCCAAATTGCTGGGTTTTCACAGCTGCTGGAGCTATTAGGAGGCAGCTGCAACCCCCACCAGTTTGGGTCATTGAAAATGCACCCCAGGACCACCACCCAAGGCTATGATCCAGATCCAGGCCGCTCATCACAAAAGCACATAGCCTCTGTACAATTGCTTGGACCCCTCCAGTCTGCAGGCCGGGAGCTCTGAAGCAGCCACATGGAGGCGCCTGCAGAGCCACCACTTCTGCTGTTTCCTTACCCTGGAGGCAGTTTGCCCAGACTGCTTTTTACCCCCAAATTTAGCTGATATCCACTGACATTTCAGTTACTCCTTGTTTCTTATGGTTTGATAATTTGGAAGACTGCCCCAGCTGCTGCTGATCCACTCTCCTGAAGGTTCCAGATGAGGCTTGTCCTGGCTACCCCGGGGCCAAACCGCTGATTCAGGCTGGACTGGTTTTGGCTCCCAGTGTGCTGAGATGAGCCCTTTGTGCCAAGCTTCCTTCAGTGGGAGATGTGTTTTTCTGTATTTTTTTGTGAGTTTTATAGCCCTAAAATTTGTTTAGAGTCACATTTTATGGGTATTTGAGGTGGCTGTGAGTGAGCTGCAAAACCTTGGTGCTTCTATGCTGCCATCTTAGCTCTGCCCCTCTCCAACTCAGTTCTTCAGTCCAGCAGCTCAGCTCCCAGATGCTGGGACACTCCTGCTTCCTCCAACAGGAGCCGATGAGAAATATTCCTGATTCTGCTTCTCTATCTCTAGCGCTCTTCTTATTTACACACTGGCTTCCTTTTTTCAGCCAACCCTCTCCTGCCATGTCAGCAACAGGAGACAGAGCTCACACCTTCCTTCTTAGCCCTAAGTTATTAAGGGCTAAGTATCTGCTAAATTGATTACTGTTATAGATTTCTACTTCAAAGTATACTTAGTTGATTATTTGCATGTGAGGGATGACTTTATGGACTTTTGAAAGTCAGTTTCCTTATGTATACAGTTAAGACAAAGATTGTTTAACCTTCATTTCAAAGAGGGCAAATGACATCATTACTGATTTTTTATTTGCATGTGAATGGAATTTAAACGAGGCAGAGTTCTACAAAGTTCTCAGCTTTACTATCTCTTCCCCAGTAATGAAAGTTCAGAGACACAATAAAAGTCAAGATAATTGGCAATGACTTAGGATACAGTGGATGACCTTGGCAGCTTCAAAGTTTGACCAAACTCTAAGCGTGCTGAAGTGACTGTTTCATCCACCTTCATGACTCTTGGAACAAAGTGTTCCCATCTGTCCATTTTGCCTCAGGGAAGTCTTCACATATTAGGGATAGATACCTTCCTTATTCAGCAATGGGTTTGAGACTTCTTAGTTACCCTCAATCTGGTTTCTCCCATCTGCCAGGATGGTTTGACCAGGGTGTAGCTACTGCTCATGCAACAGCTTCTTGAGTCACAGGTGAGAACTGGGTAGCAGGTAGATACCAGAGGTGTTTGAGAAGCCTGGAAAAGGACTCAGCAGCCCTTATCCAAAGGTGCTCGTCCTCCCTGAACACCTCAATTGAGACAATAATACTTATCCCTCTTACCTCATAGGATAATTATAAGGAAATAACTTTATAAAACTTAACACAATTGAGCATGAAGTATTATTAATATACAATCATCTTTCCCTCTGTCCACCTTTAAATTCTATGCACTCTATAAGGCTCTGCTCAAATCCTACTCTTTCTGTCACGGTTTTTGTTTCTGACCTCCTCAATTAAAACTTATCTTTCCCTCATCTGACCTCCCAGGAGTTTGTACTTCTCTAATGTGTTTCCTATACTCTTATTTGTATTAAAGTAAGCTCTCTGCCTCTTATTAGATTGTAGGCTATTTGAGGAGAAAGACGGTAACTATTTATTTTCCTCTGTCCTAGATTTTAGCTCAGTGGAATATGAATACGATGTGTTTAAGAAGTATTAGTTGAATCAAATATTTAATCTGTATTTACTTTTTTAAATAGCCATCTTCCCCTCAATTGTAATTATAAAACCATATAATATGTTATATTGAGAGTCAGTGGGGTAGGGTAGAGGCAGTTGTATATGATTGTATCAGCTTTGTAAGAGTTGGAACTGGGTAGTGCCTTAGAGATAATCCAGTCCAACATGAGATAGATGAACAAACCAAGATCCAGAGAAATGTAATCAATTGTACAATATCAGGAAGACTTGAAATTAAATCTTGCTTCAGATATAAATCATATAAATCATAGTTATTATTAACATCATTACAATTATTAAAATCACAGGACATGGGAAATCCAGGACTGGAACACATTTCCACTGACTCCATATAAAATTCTATTCACTATACTTCACCTCTTCCTAAATCTAAGAGCCAGTATTTGTCTAAATAATAAAATAAAATAAAATAAATTTATTCCCTTTTCAAACAAACTTATAGTAGTAGTCAAGTAAGAATAGGGTTATACTAGCAATTGCCTCAAACTGGGATGAAAGTGTCTGACCTAAGACCTAAGGTTTTGATATTAAATTGTGCAAGTGAAGGCCTGAGAACACACTTACATTGCAATGATTCGACACAGTTGTCTCTGACTCCTAAACATTCAAGGGCCCACAAAGGGAAGTGGTAGAAAAATTTAAAGGTTTGTCACATGGTAGAGGGACTAGAGTTTTTCTGCATGGCCTATAAGAGAAAAATGAGGACCACTGGGTATTAAGCCACAAGGAAACACATTTAATTTCAACATAAGGAAACAAAATAAATCATCTAAAGTGGAATGGATTGCCTTCTAAGATAATGAATTCTCTCTCCATTGTTGGAAATATTTAATCAGATTATGGGTGAATTATTCTCAGTTAGATACAAAGGATTATTTCCTTATACAACACACATATGTATGTATATGTATATATGCATGTGTTAATATGTGGCGTATATATGTATATATATACAAAAATGTATATATTGATATATAGTGTGTTTATGGATATACATATAGACATGCATACATATATCATCTAGGATTTGATCTCCTTTCCAAGTTTCCTCACATTATTTTGAACCTTACTTTTATAGGGCTATTCCAGTGCAGAATGATTTCTCCCACATCTTGCCAGGAAGGCAATGATTCAAATGTGGGCATAATGACAGAGGGCAGATCTGTTATATGAGGAACAACACATCTATATATTAAGAGGTTTCTAATAGGTTCTTATTATTCACAGGGAAATGAGTGACTTGGCCACTGATTTTCCCACACATCATTCTCTACTGCAGAAGACTTAGCACCTGAATTAGTGGAAGGATTATACATGTCTCTATGGCTGCAGCTTCTTGGGACACTGAAACAGGGCTTAATAGTTCAATCATTCGACAGATACTTGTTCATTGCCTACTTTAAATTAGGAATTAGTTACAATGATATGAAATAAATAGCTTTAAATCCAGGATGATGGGAGAGGCCAGTGAATTCAAATACCTTATTTTATAGATAAAGAAAAAGAGGACCATAGGTTAAATGACTTCCCCAAGTCATTTTAACCGAAAAGTTTAAAAAGTATTGTCAAAGACAAAATTTGAATTTGGATCTTTTCTCTCCAAGTTTATTGTTCTTTCCACTGTAGTATAAATAATAGTTAAAAAGTAATGATCACCAAATGATTTTCTAAGAGATAAGGTAATTTTCATTTTACTGATTTTTACATCAATTAGTTACATGAAGAAATGCTTGAATGAACTCCAGATACAGTTCCTATTTGGAATGTTCAGAATATTTTCTTACCCTCCTAAGGATAATATTATCCTACCATGTAAGTAGGACTGAATAAAGAAATACTTTCATTTTGTACAAATATTTAATAAGTGTTTGTACTATAGGTAGTATTATTACATTAAAAAAAAATCACAAACTAAGAGTTAAGAGATCAGTCTATGAATCCCCAGCAATTAGCCAGAGATTTACACATGATGCCTTACATGTAACAAGGTCTTAATTATTCTAAATTTATTTCCTTATTTTAAAAATAAGAATACTAATTTTCATGCTTTGTACCACCCAGGGTTAATAGGAAGAGAAATTTTCTATCTTAATGTGATCTTAAAGGACAGATGTTCATTGATCTTTTATCATTACAAGTTAGCCCTCATTTGGCAACTCAGTGAACCAATGAACGGATTCAGAAATACCAAACTGTGTCCTCTTTCCTTTTTTCATATCACTATTTATTTCTACACAGGACAGATGACCTGGGCATCAGTAAAATAGGAAATGGGCCTAGTGATTCTCCAGAAATATCAGAGCGAGATGTAAAAAACACCTTTGTGTTTTAGCTTTCTAATATCTTTAATTTACTTATCTATGAACAAATTATATCCCTCTAGGACAATGTAAGCACCTTAAAGGGAAGCTTTTGATTTTATATCTGTATTATGTCCCCTTTATTAACACAGTTCCTCTCATACAGGAGGTACTTCCTGTCTGCTTACTGAATTAAACTAAATGTCCACGTTGGAAGGGACCTTATAGGTCATTTACTTCAAGCCATATTTGAGAAGAGATTCTCTTTATAAATCAACCAATCAAAAGGGATTCATTAAGCATGTCAAATGTGCTAAGGATATAAATACAAAAGTTCTGATTCACATCTGTCTCTGAGCCTTTACATATCTTCAGTAGTTATGAGATTTGGATACTTCTAGCTACTGGAAAAGGACAAGTTGAAAAAAAAAAGTAACCATTTATTACTTATATTTTGAACAAAAGACATTAAATATCCAATATGGGAAACTGGCAAGTTGTGAGTGAATAAAGTACATTAAAGCAATTGTCAGAGAGCAATTGTATTTCAAGTTGAAATAAATCAAAGGAGGGGAAAATGAAGTCTCTAAGAATTGCCGATGGAGATTTTTAATTTTATTTTTAATTTTTTGTCTCAGATGATAAAACCTCGTTCCCTCTATGTAATCACATTCTTATTTAGTGTGACAGGAATATAAAGTATCCCATTATTATGCCTTCATTTAGCTGTTTGTCTGGAGTGTGTGGCTCTTAACAATGACATTTTATTAATGTGTGCAAATGTACTTTGAAGACAAAATGTAGGATTTCTTGCTAAGCTTTTTAGGGGATGATCTGGGTTTAAACTCCAAAAGTACCAACTTAGTAAATCACATTCACACAGTGGGTCTGCAACTACACAACACACACACAATTCTTTAATACTTAAAAGTTTCAAGGCATATTCCCCAAAGTAACACAGTGATTTCAGTGATATTGGCACAATCATTCTCATTTTTCATTTTATTTTATTTCGCTTTTTGATGAGGAATTGAGGATCAGAGGTAATCAGTGACTTGTTCAAGGTCCCATAATTAATATCAGAGATAAAATTCAAATAAATCCATGTTTCCCAATTCCAAATCCAATACTCATTTTACTATAATACATTATATTTCAACGGATGTTTTATAAAAAATCATCGTAGTCAATCAAATTAAAAAACATCTTAATTCTTTATTACTTGTAGTCACTTTTGATAAGTAGTAGATATGAAAGAATACATAGGACATCATTCCTGCCTTCAAGGATCTTAAAATCTGGAAGTCAGCTATGAAACATGTCATATGTGCTTACTTTTTGTTGCATCTGAGGAATACAAAAGAAGGAAAAAACACTGCCCTTGAACTCAAGAGACTCCAAAACCAATGGAAAAGATAGAATATGCATAATTAGCTACACTTAACATATATCTATATGAAATTCCCTTTCCAAAGTTACCAATGATCTCTTAATCTACAAATAGATGGAATGTAATGTCAAATAGAGCACAGCGGCAGCAGGAAGCACTTAGAAGTTTGATTTTGAGTTCCATTTTGAAGGAAATAAAGGAAGCTAAAAGGCAGAAGTCAGGAGAGAGAGTGACAGAGAGAGAGAGAGAGGCAGCGGGGGGAGGGGGAGAATGGTGGTGCCCTCGATAGTAAGAGAAAATTTTGAAGAATGACAAATTATCAGGTAAAAGGAATTGCCTTTTTGTACATGTTCAGTTTGAGATGCTTATGGGATCTAATTCAAGATGCCCTAGAGGTAGTTAACATTGTACTGAACCTTGTTATAGACAACTTAACTAGAAGAATGAAATGAGTGAGATGAAAAGATTAAATAAACACACATATGTGGAAACAGGATGTAGGAGTGATGTTACTTCCAGGATAAATATTTGTTAATTTAATTATTGACAAGAGGTCATTTTATGCTAAACATAAAACAGCTGAGCAATTGGTATCTTGACTGCTGAGAGTTTCATCCTTGAAAATGTGAATGTCTGGGGAGGCTAGGTGGCACAGTGAATAGATCACCAGCCCTGCAGTCAAGAGGACCCAAGTTCAAATCTGGCCTCAGACACTTAACACTTACTAGACATGTAACCTTAGGCAAGTCACTTAACCCCAATTGCCCTTCCAAAGAGCAAACAAAGAAAAGAAAAAGAAAATGTGGATGTCTGCATCTGATTTTCACCATCTGGGAGGAACTATTTGTCTCAGAAAAATTGGGGGAATCTTGAAAGGAAATGAACATATCATCTTAAATTTTTTGATAGATAAGAAGGGGGAGTATGTGTTATAGATTTTCCTAAAAATTCCCTGTATGTGGGGAGAGATAATTCTATCGTTTTCGTAGAAAGGATATATAGCATTTCATGGCCTAAGTGTTCATAGAGGGAGTCAATTAAAATGAAATTGGTGACTCACAGAAAAAACATTTTCATGACTGACACAAACATGAATGATTCCTTTGAAGATGAAGAGGAGAAACAGAAAATAAAAAATGGATTGTGTAAAACCAGATCTAATGAAATAAATTCATATTTGAAAAAATAGTATGGAAGGTGAAAGTAAGGGCAGTAACTGAGAATATTTGCAAAATAATATCATGATCCTAAAAGAATAGTGTCAGGATCTATAAAAAATAGAATAAGATGTTGTATACGTTGAATATTATTTGGGTCACTTTCCAGTTTTTGAAATATAAATCATTACCACATTGGTACTGAAAGGATATGTCAGTCTGCTCTGATATGACTTGATTCATGAAATTTGTAACTTTCCAGACCAAAATATCCTGTACTTGGTCACCATTCACCTCTATATCCATTAGAAAAGGATCTTCTTGATAGCAAGGACAATCTTAATTTTATTTTTAAATTTGTATCCTCCACATAGTGAGCACTTGAAAAATGCTTTTTCATTCATTCATTCATTTATTCATTTGATACCTTATTATGTTTTTCATATGACTTTCCTACAGCCATGCCATCAAAATGCAAGATTTGCAAGGTCCTACCAGAATAGATTTGCTTTAGTTGCTACCCAGATCTATTATTGTTGGAATAAACCAGCTGTGTTTAAATGGCTTGTTGATTCTCAGGGGAATCAATATTGGTCCACCGAATCTCTCAAATATTATTAAGTTAAAGATATTCTGTTTTATGGAGAGAATACTCAAATTAAGGAAATTCTAAATTCTTGAAAGAATTATTTAAGTGGAAATTCAAAGCAGGGATAACATTCCACCAGTAGATGTTATTGTGTGACCTAGACTAGTGACTTCCTCTCAAAGTCTCAATTTCCCAATATGCAAAATGCTGTTAAACAACCCCATGATCACTAAGGTTCTTTTCAACTCTAAATCTATGATCCTATGATCTTTCCAAAATGGAAGAAAGTCATAGGATTGGAAATGGACAAATGTTATTCTGGTTTTCAAGAAAGGTTAACAAATAGATTCTTCAAATGCAAAGATACAATTTCCCCTTTTATAAAATAGGTTAGAGTGTGTATTGGGGTACAAACATTCCTCTCAGACTTGTGGTAAGATTCAAAGGAAATAATGTCCCAAAAAGTGTTTGAAAATTTTAAATCCCCATATAAATTTAAGCTATTGTGCTGACAGTGATTAATAAGAATACTTGGAGGGTCCTTCCATTCCCAGTGAAGTTATAATTAAATAAAACAATTAGATATACTCTTTGTGCCTGGGTGTTATTCTGTTTGTTTAGCAAAAGCTGACACTGTAACTAACCTAATTATCCATGTTTGCAGAGAGTTGAGGAATTTTGTGCTAAATATAAGGAAAACAGCCTATGAAGCAGATATTTCATATGACTCACTTAAAAGGCTGAAAAGGAATTTCTTCATGGATTGGTTGTTTAACAACATTCTCAAAATAGCTTTGCTGGTTTTGATAGCTAGAAATAGTTAAATGGCTAGTTAAGGTTTTGATTTTTTCATCTATTTATTCATAAGTATTATTATATGTTAAAGTATGATATGTAACATGTATGGGGTACCTCAGCTTTACTCAAATTTCAGAGGTAATAACAATTTTAATTGAAATTAGAATATGATAAGTTCATAAGGGCAACATAAATGCTATGAAGTTAGATAAGGAAAAAATGAGGGGGAAAGTGAATAATGGAGGACATCAATTTTCAGATAAATCTTGAATGATATTGATAAGCAAATATTTGGATGAGAAATTCAGATCGTGAGGGTATTTTGTATTTTACCCAGCAAAATAGCATTTGTGTTGGCATATTTGCTTTAATTACTTTTAAAGAGTAGCCTTGAAGATTCATCTCCATTTCAAGCATGCAGTCATCACTAAAATATAATATAATCTCTTCCTTTGAAAAGCTTAGAGTCTAGTGAGGATGATAAGACATCCCATTCCTCTGAATTTCACAGTAAAGTAGTTAAATCAATGTAGATATTGTTAAATGTAATTGGCAAATTCACATCATAGATAATACAAAAATGCAATAAAAAAGTATTGGTCAAAGAAAATAGTTTCTTAGTTATTATTGCAGTATATAGTTAAGAAAAATAAAAAAGGACCTTTGTAGGCATAAATTACTGCCAGACCATTGATGAGAACATTTGACTAAATATATGCATCAGTCTCTAACTGCCTTCAGTCACTATTCCATTAATAATCTAAGCTAATTAAAATTATCTTTTCTGAAATAAAAGAAAACTATTTCCTCAGATCCAGTAGAATGTAAGTTTCTTGAAAGCAAGGACTCTTCTATTGTTTTCTTTGTATACCAGTACCTAGAATGAGATTGAAATATGGTGAATAGATGCTTTTTGTATCAAGCAAAATTTGAATTACATATCTTCCATATCATTTTTTTCATAAAACATCTCATGAGATCCATGGAGGTATTTTCTTCATGCCCAATAGAGGCATAGAATATGTTAAGTTTTTAATTATCTTCTCAGCATCAAAAATTTATTATTAAAGTCAGAAATTAATACAGTATTAATAATTAGAATAATATTAATAATAATGATTAGTGTATTCCATTGTCCCTTATTCCACCTGCTGTTCTTTTTCCTTTCAGTGGTGGCAGACTACTCCCATTCCTCCAAAATTATACACTTTCTTTTCTCTTTAGACCTTTACACACACATACCCTTTTTTCTGAATACAGTCCCACTTTCTCTTTCTTTCTGGAGCCTTCTTTTTCTTTAAGGCTAAGCTCAATTGCCATCTCCTCCATGAAGTTTCCCCTGAATCACCCAACTGAAGATTTTTTTTTCCTCCTTTCTCAAATTCCCCCAGAACAATCTGTCTCATGTATCTTGTCCTCCACCCCTATATATTGCAGTTTACTTTTCTCTGTGCAGGTTATGATTGGACTATAGAACATAACTTCTTTAAATTCAGCAACTGTATTATTTCTTAATCTTTGAATATACACTGCCTAGCACCCAATAGGTATTTCGTGTTTGTGGAGTCAATATTTCCCTATTTAGTTTGCTCAAACCATGAGCTAAGATTAAAGCAACAGATTTCGTTTTTACTGTTAGATTATAATATCCCTGAGTGTTAGGATGTCACCTAAACTTTGTATTTTCCCCCAATATCAAACTCGATATTCTCATAGATGATGTGTTACCTCATCTACATGAACATTTCTTCCATCAGCATAGAATGCAATTTATATATCCCTCTCAGATTCTTATTTATCTTTTCCAAACAATTCTTTACTGAAGATGGTACTTAAATTATTTTTAATATTAAACTGAATTAAAATGTATTTTAGAATGTTTTCAGTACAATAGGACCATTCTCTGTTACTAGAAAGCAGTCTGGCAAGAGTTAATGATTGAGTCATATTATCTAGGCATTTGACTATAACTTTACCTTGGTAAAAAAAAAAAAAGATAAGAAAGGGAGAAGATAAGATATGATTAAGAAAAAGGAAAAGAGGTAAATGTCCAGAGTGAACTAAGATTAGAGCAAAGCAATTGGTGAATATTAAGCTATCTTCAAAATTAAACGTTCAGAATCATCATACAAAGGAGTCCATCCTTTTGAAGATGAATGTGATGGTTTTTAAAGCTAAAGAAAGTCAGTCCATACATAGGTACAGAGAGAGAACACAACAGGACTCAGGACTGGAAAGAACATGAAAGCTAAGAAGATAGACAAGGGTTACAGAAATCAGACGGTGGTGATGATGATGAAATGATGATGATGATGATGATGATGCTAGCATTCATATAACACTTCAAGTTTTACAAAAATGATAAACATATATTATTTCCCTTGATCCTCAGACTGACCTCAGAATATAGGTGATGCTGTTACTATTATTTTATTTATGAAGTAACTAAAAGAATAAGAACTTAAGTGACTTCTCTGGGGTTATATAGAGCTACTAACCACTTATTTGAAGTTGAATTTGGACTCCAGATAAAAAGTTCTATTGACTATGCCATCTAGCAGCTTCTGAAAGAACCTCTTAAAGTTTCATTTTCCTTATATTTGAAAGAAGGAAATTAGACAGGGTGACCTTTAAATCAAGCTCTACATTCTATACTTCTATGCTATCCAGAATCAGCTAAAGAGTAAGAGCTCAGGGCCATTAAGGAAAGAGTAATTGACTTTGTTCACCTTGTGTTCTGGTACAATATTTTTTTATGATTGGACTAGCTCATGTCAAACATACAGGATAAACTCTTAAAAAGACAGCCCTGACTGAATTCAGGATCCATAGAACAAGGTCTTAATTACAGGGTAGCAAATTTGACTATGTCATTTTCCTCACCTTGCCTCATACCCGCCCTGCTCTTCTATATTGTGAGTAACTCTACATATGATTAAATCCAAAAAAAAGAACTTTATATTTGTTATGAAAATTGTCACAAGCACAGGATTTAAAGAAAAGTTTTCTAGGCTTCAAATAAATTTAGTGTCCTCTGCACATTGATTTTTTTTTTTCTGAGATGTATTAGATCATATATAATGGAATGGACGAAAGTCTCACTACCTTCAGTTAGGACAGCAGAAAATATGCTAATGTATCAAATAAACACTGATTGATACAAGCAATACCTAAACTGGGTATGATTATTCTCTATCTAATCTAAGCAGTAAAATCCAATCTACAATATGTTATTTTAAATTAAAATGAGGAGATGAGACTAGGAAAAATTACAAGCATAAATAGCCTATAAGCTTTCATCTATGAAGCTGGGCGTGTTTGTGCATGTGAGTTCTTTTTTTTTTCCCCTAGCACATAAAATACTGTATGAGTAGTGTCTAACAGAATCCTTCTGACAGCTGTCACTGAAAATTAAAGGTCCACAACAACCTTCTCCCTGTTTATTTCATTGGTCTTGACATGGTTCAGAGAAGATTAAGTCTGATAATGGAAACCCACGATTATGACAACTTTGTTAAATCTTGTTCATCCATGTAATGGAAATGCACTTCAAATGAATGCCAAGAGATGCTTTCAGGCTGTGAGGTGGCTTCCAGGATTGGTATGTCAAGCCAAAATTGTTATTGTGTTGTCTCAATTCATGATTATTTATATCTATGCCACAAGCTCTCTTCAGCCCTGGAATACAAAGAAAATAAAACTGTGGTACTTGTAAAGGTGTTTGTCTTTACAAACTGAATACCAGTATCCATTTATTAACTTAGTAGAAGCAACTGATAATATTATCTTTATATTTTCTCCCTCCAGCAATGCACATCACAATCCTTCCATGACTTCTCATCATCATTTTATACATTCGTTATCCATAGCTATCCATGTCATTCTCTCAGATTAACTCTGAGACAGAGACAGAGACAGAGACAGAGAGACAGACACAGAGAGGGTGTTTCTTGTTTTTCTTACAAGAACAACTTACTTCCTTTGTTTTGGTGCCTTTGTATTACATCTCTTGTGGAAATCTCTTTTGGCAATACTCTATACTGACCAGACTTACCCCATATAATTCTCTCCTTATTCCATTAGGTTTCAATGCTCTGGTAAATAGAGGACTGGGAATGGAGTTATATTGTCGCCCCCCTTTGTCATGGGGACAAGTCTTATAACCATAGAATTTCAGAGTCAGAGTCAACATCATCAATCATCTGGTTATAAATCAGGAATCTCCTCCGCGATATTTCTGATAAGTGTATTATGATCATGTTTGAACACTTCAACAGCATGGTTAGCACCTTCTACCTGGATATTTCAATGTTAGGCAGAAACAATTGTTGGAAATTCTGCTTCCTGGAGACATTTATCCATTGGGCCTGAGTTTGCCTTTCTAAGTCACACTGAATGAGTTCATTCTTTTTTTCTAAAGAAAGTCCTTCAGGGAGTGAGAAAGAAGAATCTTACGACCATAAGATGCAGAGCTCAAAGAGGCATTAGAGATAATATATTCTAACACCCTCATGGGAAATCTAAGCCATATTCTCCCCTAAATCATTTCCCCTCTATAGGCATCAGTTTTCCTATTTATAAAATGAAAGTGGTACAAGTGAATTCTATAATCCTTTCCAGGTATCATATTCATTTTAAATCTTATTTTATTTTTCACTTGAAGTATTTATTTTCTATCCATCCTATTTCCACCACTAGAGGAAAAAGAAAAACAGAACAAAATAAAACTTGTAGCTAATTACATAATCTAAGAATTTTTTTTTCTTTAACCTTTTCAAAAAATGCATGTCTCTGTCTGTATCTTCACTTTATCATAATAGCCATATTTGATAATTCTGTAATTCTCTTCTTAATTATACCTCTTTTGACTTTATTATTGACATTATGATTTCCTTCCCTGTAAAATGTTGGATAAAAGTGGTATATTTTTAATTTGTGCCAAATCTCTTGAGGACCCTACCAGTACCCCTGAAATTTCCTTGGATGGTATAGTAGAAAGAGAACCAGCACAGCCATAAGCAAATTCCCTCTGTTTGAGGACTAGCCCTGCCACCTAATTTGAGGCCTCTCAGGCCCTCACTCTTCTCATCAGTAAAATGAAAGGAATAGACTCAGTAATTTCCCAAATGTCTTCCAGACCTCAAATGCCATGTTTTAAGTCTACTCCAGCCCTTACAGTTTATATTTCAGACCTTCACATTTTGTAATACTCTGATTGTAACTAGGTTATCTATGGTGGTACAAGCAATCAAAGGAAGACTTCATAAGTAGAACTTATGTTTCCTTATCCCTTGACACATTCCCTCTTTGAGTCAGGATTAAATCTAAGAAGGTATCTATTGACCTAACAAAATGTGTGGAGACTTTAAGGAGCTATATTTCCATATTTATTGGAACCATTGCTTTGTCCTGAAATTCAGTTGCCCTGTTTATGGGCACATTTTTCTTGGTGGTAACGCAAATGGTCCAAATTAATATTTCTTAGGTGAATTTATGCTTCAATAGGTGACAATTGCATTAAATTTTGGGAACTCTGTATATAAAAGTTTCTGTATACAGATGTGCATATATGTATGTGTATGTATATGGGTATTTGTATAAATGTACAAAATAAACAAATGAGATTATATCTATATTTATATATTGCTATAGATAGATGGATGGATACATACGTATGTATGTCTATCACTCTACTTCTGTATGTATAGGTGTAGATATAGATAGAAAGATAGATCTGTTTTTTTGTTTGTGTGTCTGTGTGTGTGTTTGAGAGAGAGAGAGAGACAGAGAGAGAGAGAAAAAGAGAGAGAGAGAGAGAGAGAGAGAGAAAGAGAGAGAGAGAGAAAGGGAGAGAGAGACAGAGAGAGGAGACAGAGATGGAGATGGAGAAACAGAGACAGAGAGATATATATTGTCATGATAGGCGGCATGATGTACTATGTAGAATTCAAGATTAAAAAGGATAAGGAATAAGCACTCATAGAGCATTTAATATGTGCCAGATATTGTACTAAGTGATTTATAAATATTACGTTAATTAATCCTGACAAAAACCCTGTGAGGTAGGTGTTATTATTACCCCAGTTATACAGTTGAAGAAACTGAGACAAATAGAAGTTATGACTTGCCTAGAGTCACACAACTATAAAGTGTCTGGAATCAGATTTGAGCTGAGATCTTTAGACTCCAGGCCCAGTGCTCCATCCACTGGGCCATCTTTGAATCAGAAAGTTTTAAAAACAAATCCTTCCTTGTGGCACATTTCCTGTAACCTTTGCTACTGGGGAGTATAAGGACGGTGAATCTCTTCAGGTTTTGGAGTTCTGAAATTAAGGTGATTGGTTGTTCACATTAATTCTACCACAAAGAGGAGGAGTTAGGAAGCAAGGGCCTCTAGGCCTCTTATGAAAAGACAGAGACAAACAAAAGAAGTAAAATTTGATGACCAAAACTGGAATTGGGCTTATGTTGGCTGCTGCAATTGCAACCAGGATAAGACAGGGATAATCAATCTCTAAATGAATTATGACAATACAAATAAATAATAATAATTTCAACAACATCAGTGATGAACTGCTTTTAATCCTTATTACATGATCCTTCACTTATTTGATATTATTTGAATATGAACATAAATTATAGATTGGTTGTGATCTATTAGTGGTAAGAGTCCCCATACCGATTATATCACAGGCAACAAACAAATAAATAAAACGCATGATATAGGTAGAGAGATAAATAGATGCATAGAAATGTTACACAGCTGGGTGGATATTCTATGGTGCGTCACATCACATCACATCACAAGTGATGGTGCATCAGCACATATATCTTAAACAGATGTTGCAAATGGAAAATAACCTAGACCGGGCAGGGAAATTGCAGCCTCAAGGCCACCTCTGTCCTTCCAAGTCCTCAACTGCAGCCCTTTGAATGACTCCAAACTTCTCAGATTAAAAGGGAGATTTCTTCTGTGAAGTTTAGAGTCAGTCAAAGGATGGCACTTGAGGACCCAGAGGGTCATGTGTGGCCTAGAGACTATGCGCTCCCCACCCCAAGTTGAGTTGAGTCCAGTAGGAAAAGAAAGACTGGATTATTTTGGGGGTATTATCTGATATTTCTGATGAACTCAAACTTAATTCTAAAACAAAACACGTATTTTAATAAGCAAAAATGTGCTTTTAGTGATGGTTAATGGCTACAATAATATTACACCTTTTTTGTGTTATATTTGTGCTAAACATAGCAATAATCTTTAACTAGGTGAAATAGTGGATAGAGCACTGGGCCTAGAGTCAGTAACATCTACTTTTGGATTACTCTGATTTCGGGAAAAAAAGCATATTTTATGCTTGTTTTTTTTCTTTATCATAAATTTAAATTGCTTTTCTATAATTTGCCTTCATTGTTCAAATTTCTGCATCTTGGAGCCAAGCAGATCAAATCATTTACTACATGTGTCACTTTGGGCCAATCGTGTTCCCTTTTTTTCTTCTATTTCTTCATCTGTAAAATAAGAATGTTTAGTTAGGTGCCTTCTCATTTCCCTTCTAGCTGTGAATCTATGACCTAATCTTTCCTCATTTAGAGAGTTGTTCAGATAGCTTAATAAAGTGATCATACCCTTTCATCAATTGTTTCATGCTTCCAGGTTACAAAGATACTTGTGAACTACATTGCTTTCCCTAAACTTCAAGTGTATTGGGAATACATGTAGATCATAAAACATTATACAAGATGCTATTATTTTTGTTATCAACATTGGTGATAACATTGGTTGGGTGGATTCTCATATAGAATTAAAATGACCATCACCAATTGGATTACTGTCTTTGATATGCTTTTGTTGTTGTTTTAAGTCATTTTTCTGTTGTGTTCAATTCTTTCTTCCTTTTTTTTTTTTTGGCTGACATGCGGGAGTGGTTTACCATTTCCTTCTCCAACTCATTTTACAGATGAGGAACTAAGAACACAGGAATAAGTGGCTTGCCCAGGGTCATACAGTTAGTAAGTTTGTGATATCAGATTTGACTTCCCAAAAAGGTATTTTCCTGATTTTAGGTCTGGCATTCTACCCACTGTACCACTTAGCTGCCTTTTGTGATTTCCTACAACCTTTCAATTAAACAAATAAGCAAAACTGTTTTGTACTCTTTGTAAACACCATAAAATGGGGAAACAAATTACTTTCTTTTGGTCTGATTTAAACTACAGAAATCATTTTAAAAATAATTTTGTTTGATTATTTTTCCAGGAATGAGGGGAAAGGAGGGACTCATTATTCAGATCCAATAGAGGCATGAGATATAACTACTGACTGGATTGAATCAAGCCCAAATATAACCATTTTATCTGTGATGAAAAGACTGATTAATGATAATTTAATGAAGTTTGTAAAATTATGGGTCAATTGAGCGTTTTTTTCCTTATTGGATTTTTATGGCAAATTGGAAAGAATAATCAAAATGACTTAGGATAATTAAAGCTAAATATTCCATAAAAGCATACTATCATTCATTTGCAGAGTTGCGCCTTCTCTTGGATTTTTTTTTCCTTTCAATTTTCTCCTAATGATCAATTGTCTATATCAGCAAAGAATAGCCCTGATACTTAGCGACTTATAAGACCAATCAAAGATTTGTAAGCTGACTTCACTAAATCTGTTTTCACCCAAATCAAGTAATTAAATTCTTGTTATCCATGACCCTGAAAGGACTTTCTGTTGAGAGAGAGGCTTTTCACTAGCCTGGAGGGATATTAAATTAATCACTAATAGCTTAGGGTCACCTCGTTATTATTTTAAAGATAGATCCCATTCAGGGGGTGCAGTAGACCTGTATTTTAAGCTAGTAGACCTAATAAGTTTTACCCTGCTATGTATGAGTTATTATGACCCCTTATTAGATGTGGAGGAAATTATATAAACAAATATGAAAGCAGGCATATGCTTTTAAGAGTAAACACTTTTTTTTCCTAAAATGAAAGTTCAGAGAGACGAGTAGGCCAAAGAAATAGGTTTTTTTATGCAATATTGAAATCTATTATTATTTAAAAAAATGTTAAATTTAGATATAGTATAATACTTGACAAGATATTTTCATTCTTTTGTTTTTGTTAGCTTGAAGGAGAAAAATATAATTTTTATTTTGTTATTTCCACTAACAATTGCGCATTTTCACTCATTTATGCTTTCATTATTTTTATACTACTAACTATAATTCCACATTTCATAAGATTTAATAGGTATAATTTCTTCCTCTTTATCCCCTAAGTAATGTTACTACAGCTTAAGGTTTGATGAATTACCACTCCTACCTTCTGCTCTTGAACATGCATGTTTGTGCGCACGTGTGTGGGTACGTGTGTGTGCAGGTGTTGTGTACTTACTCATACATAAAAACGTTATAATTATGGCAATCTGTTTGGTGGTGAGCCTCCATACTTTTAATTAAAGGATTCCTTCTCTAGTTCCTTACTAAAAGTTTTCCAGGAGGGCAGGACCAATAAGAATTGATGTTCCTGAGGCGGCTGGGTGGTGCAGTGAATAGAGCACTGGCCCTGGAGTCAGGAGGACCTGAGTTCAAATCCGACCTCAGACACTTAACACTTACTAGCCATGTGACCTTGGGCAAGTCACTTAACTCTGATTGCCCTACCTTCCCCCCTCCAAAAAGCAAAAAAAAAAAAAAAGAAAAGCAAAAAAATGATGTTCCTATGGAACCAACCTTCACAGGGTTGATTGTCAATCATGAGTGATCATGAGGGAGCAGGGAGAATTTAGTTCCAGAAGTATTAAGTAATTATGAAATTTCTCTTAAGTGATTGATTTACTTTTTTATATGGATGTTTAATGCAAAAGATTGTTGGTTAAATAGCCCTGACTTGCAACTTTTGTGTTGCCAACACACAAGTACATTCTTAAAAGAAGGAATTCAAAGGAAAACATGAATGGTTGTCTTTTCTTTCACACATACATACGTGCATACACATATTAATAAATGCATGTAAATGTATATGTGTGTGCACAAACATATAAATATAGGTATGTACACACATATACATACAAATTTTCCTTGGATTAAAGACTAGGAAGAACTATATAGATAGTTATAGATACATGCATGCATGTATATGTATGTATACATATGTGTACAGCACACATATACATATATATGAATATGTATGTGCATATGTGTATATATGCGTGTACATTTTTATGCATTTGTATCTTCTTGGATCCCAGAATTATTGAAGTACAAGAGACATTGAAGAAAATTCAAATATAAACTAGAATAACTAATACCAGGATAGAAGTACCTTTTACATTATGCCTAACAAGTAGTTCTCTAGTCTCTGCTTAAAGCTCTTCAGTGATAGGACACTTGTTGCCTCCTGAGGCAAATAATTTGACTTCTAAAGAATTCTAAATATCAGAAGATTTTTGCTTAGAATAAATAATAATTTGTTCCTCTGCAATTCTCAACTCACCCTCCCCCTCGCCCTTGCTTTTATACAAGGCTACTGAACATTGACTTTGAGAAAGAATTCCTAGATTTAAGCCTCCAGTCCTTTCATTTACTCTCTTTGTGACTCTGGGCAAATCTCTCAACCTTTATGAGTCTTAGTTTATTCAGCTGTATAGTGGGGATTACAATATATGTAATACTTCTTTCATAGGGTTATCATGAGAAACAAAGGAGAGAAAAATATTGTGAAGTCATAAATAGTATATGAGTATCAATATATTTTATTTGCGTTTTAAAAATGCTTATTATACAAATTATTTCTAAAGAGAGAGAGTTCACATAATTCCCCTATTTCCTTTGGCTTATCTCCATCTACAGTCTTACTATACCATTTTCTCTCCACCATAATAAGCTACATTACTTTATGCTCTGCCTATTCCTTTTTTTTTTTT
>CM053582.1:150934513-150965158 GCA_028627135.1 Pseudochirops cupreus | reverse complement strand
TTGACTCTCTTTTCATGATTTTCTTGCTTCATTCTTATTTCTCTTCTCAATTTTTCTTCCACTCCTCTCTTTCGGGTTTCAAAATCTTTTTTAAGCTGATCTCTAGCTTTTAGGCAATCTTTATGTTTCTTGGAAGCTTTTGGTGTGGGAGTTTTGACTGTGTTGTCTTCCTCCCGTTCTCTGCTTTGATCCTTCTTTTTACCAAAGAAGGAATCCAGAGTTTGGTTACTGCTCTTACTTTGCTTCCTATGCTTATTTATGGCTGGCTGGTAAGCGAATTTTTTTTTTTTAGCTCTGTGGAACTCTGCTTCCAGAGAGGAAAGCTCTGTCCCAAATTGCTGGGTTTTTCCCAGCTGCTGGAGCTTTTAGGAGGCTGCTGGGTCCTTCCCCAAATCCGGCTCCCTGAAAAGACACCCCAGGAACCCCGCCCAAGACCGCGATCCTGATCTAGGCCACTCAACACGAGTGCACTTGGCCTCTGAAAGATTGCTTTGTCCCCCTGCAGTCTGCAGGCCAGGAGCTCTGAAGCAGCAGTATGGAGGCAGGTGCAAGACCTCTGCTTCTTCAGCTTCTTTGCCCTGGAGGTGGTTTGGCTGAACTGCTTTTCTCCCCCAATTTAGCCAAGCTCCACTAACCTTTCACTCAGTACTTTTTTTTTTCCTTATGGCTTGATAATTCTGGAAATTTCCACAGCTGCCACAGATCTACTCTCCCGAAGCTCCAGCCGGGGCTAGTCTTGTCTCATCCAGCCACCCCTGGGGAAAAGCTGTGGTTTCAGGGTAGGTTGGTTTTGGCTTGGAGAACTGAGCTGCCTTTAGCGGAAAGTATATTTGTGTGTATTTTGGAGTTCAAGAATTTCTTTAGAGTCATATTTTATGGGTATTTTGAGGTGGCTATGTGAGAGCTGCGATATGTTACTGTGCCTATACCGCCATCTTGGCTCCTCTCTCAGGAATTCTTTTTGGACTTCTGTAGAATTCACATTTTTATTTTGAGGTTTCGTTTGTAGCTGTTTTCATGTTGTTTTCTTCTGAGTTCATGTCTTGCCATGGTGGTAACTTTTTATGGTCAAATTCATTTTTGTAATGTTGGCTTATTTTTTACAACTTATTTTTTTAAACTTGATGTTAATGTTGGGCTCTGCTCATCTGAAGTGAGAAAGCATTGTCTCAAGCTTCAGATTTTGTTTGCTTACTTGTTTGTTGCTATTTTCAGAGCTGGTTCTGGAGATGTGCAAGTTTTTGGTGCTTTTAAGGTGGTATGCTCTAGGGAGAGGTGTGGTCACTAGTTTCATGGTCTGATGTCTGGTCTTTATTTAGGAAGCATCCCTGCTCCCATGTATCCACAAGTACTAAGACTTGTTTCCCTCTTAGAACTGATACCAGACCTTCTACTCCCTTGTGCCCAATCACAATTGCTCCTCTTTATTCTGTAACTACAAATGGATAATGTAAAAGGGTCCTGAGCCTAGTGTCAGGCCTCTTCTTTATTCTCTTTCTGACCGGTTGTCTGACCCCTTTACAATTTCTGGGCTGAGAGTTGCGGACGTTGCTGCTGCCACTGTTGCAGCTGCTTCCGAGGTCCATAGCTGGTGCTACTGCAGCATTGTCTCTGAGATACAAGCCACCCCGGTGTCACAAATTTCTCCCACCAACCTCTTAAGTTGTCTTGGGCTTGAAAAATATCTCAATTTGACCTTTTTTGGGCTCTGCTGCTCCAGGATTATCTTTGAGGTGTCATTTTAAAGTTGTTTGTAGGGCGATGACGGGAGAGTTCATCTGGGTTGCTACCTCTACACTGCCTTCTTGGCTCTTCACAAATGCATTTTGATAACTACATTTTAGTGTAATTTGTTTACTTTGTAATCTGATTATTTTATATCCTACATTTTAAAATATTATTCTGAAAAGGTGTCCAAAGGTTTCAACAGACTGTGAAAGGAACCATGATCAAAAAAAGGGGGTGGGGAGAAACACTTTTTGCCAATACAAGACTTTCAGACTTAGACCATAGAAGATTTTACCCCTGGCCTAACCCTAGAGTGGGACTGAGTGGGAAATTTGAAGTGTCAGTCACTTAAAATAAATGGTATAATACTAGCTGTAAAATTCTGAATTAAAATGTGAATGTGAAAAGTCACTTGTCTCTTACAGTTGAGGGAGCTGTCGGGAAAGAAATAGTGAGCTCAAAGTGTTGGGGGGTGGGGTGGGGCTGAGTATTAGAAGGGGGAGGAAATATTTATGATGGGTGGAGAGGATTAATTGTATTTATATTTTCTAACAGGCAAAGCCACCCAATCTGCCAATGCTAAGGAAAAGATCAATTTGTGAGTTAGTGGGAACATGTGCCTGGACATATTGAATTTATGACTTTAATCTAAAACTGGAAAGGAAATATAGTAACAAGAAAGCCATGGGATAGTACACACTTTGTCCATTTATTTTCTAATCAAAGAAAAGATGCTTTTCTCACTGAATTTTGACAGAGCACCCAAAGCAGGCTTGGTCACCCACCTCCCTGCATTCCAAAATTTTGGATTATTTGTTACTGAATGTCTCAGACTATGATTGCTTCTGTGATTTCACCAAGTGACATTCTATTAATGAATTTGTTTATATTTTCTAAATGAAGAGACAAAAGATAAATTTTTCCCCAAGCATCCTAGTAATAAATTCCCTCATGATTTTTTTTGTCTCCTAGGGCCTGCTACCAAGATGATACGTTTAATGCCAAAAAATGCAAAAAGATTATCAATATTATTTATGTTTAAAAAGAGTGTTTTCAGAATCTACAGTTATCTTTGAAATCCACTTAATCAGAAAAATGTTGGACTTCATTCAGGTCAAAAGGCATATGGACTATGGCTTAATTGAAATCTAAAAATATTCATATTATCCAATCCCTTACCCACCCTAAAATTGTGCCCATCACCATTCTCAGGTTCATGCAGCTCGGAAACATATTTTTTGCGTGTGTCTGTGAGGGGAACAAAAGTCTGAGGATTATAATAAACTGCAAATTTATTAAGTCTATCAGTAGTGTGACAAGGAAGCAAAAAAAAAAGTTAACACAAACATAGGTTGAATTAATGGCAGGTAATCTAGTCTAAGACTAGAGAGCCGTTAGTTTCAGCATGTTCTGCCCTGAGGCTCTTGAACTCACAAGACAAACCCTAAATCTGGAAATGTATATTCTGGACATGTCCTCCTGTTAGAGAAAGATTAAACACAGTAGATGCAGCCCCAAATTCCAAGCTCAGGTTTGCCTAGATATTAGAGAAGCCTGAGATCATATGTGCCCATGACTGAAGGAGGATGAGCCAAGTCATTGTCACACCTCACAGATAGTCACTCAAAACAGTCCTGCCCTAATACATAGCCTAAAGAAAGAGGACACCCTTTCACTCCCTATTTAATAACCACCAAACCATCAGTCCCTCTTGCTCAGAGGACAATAAGGAAATTATTTTATTATGTCAGTGCGCCATGCCTTCTCAATGCTAAATTCAAAAGTTGTCATCCAGAAATAATATCATTTTTGCACAAAGACGTCATTAACCAATGGTAAAAAAAAAAATGATCATTTACAGCAATTTGTTCATAGGATGACAGGGTGAAGCTAAGAGTGGAAACAACTGGAGTGGGGGCAGAAATGGGGAAAGAACTTCAAAATAAGCTCCAAATTTAGAAAATGATGGAGATTATTTGACATCTTTAAAGAATTGAAATAATTTGGGATATCTCTTCTTCGTGAAAGCATTCTGACTTTTTTTTTTAATTACTTCTTTCTTGGTTTGATGCTGATTACCCCTACTCTAAATAGTTCCATCAAAAATTTTGCCAGGAATCAAAGTGAAACTCATTGGCATTTAGTTTGAAAACTTCACATTCTTCTCTTTTTCTGAAAATGTCAACAGCATTTTCCTATCTATAATCTTGCATCACCTCTTTCTTATTCATAATTTTTCGAGGATCACTGACTCAATATCAGTCCTCACTTCTTGTTTCCATATTTGGGGACATAGTTCCTGTGGGTCAGCTGATTTCTGTTTATCAGGAGAATCTAGATGATATGAATTTTTCCCTATTTTCTGTAGTTTGCAACTTGGTAATTGTTCTATTCTTTATGTCTCAATGATCCATCTCTCTAGGCCAGGAAAACAGAAGCAAAATAAATGTTGAACAGCTCTGCTTTCTCTCTTTCACCCATTATAATCAACCTATGTACTCTGAGGAGTCATCTGATCCATTCTTTTGAGCTCTTGGTTTCCCCAAATGACTGCAAAATCACACAACATTCCATTTTCTCTCAGTGTGCCTTTGTATTTGCTCTCCCCCATGTGTGCGCTACTCTTTCTCCTCACCTTTACCTCTAGTCTTCCCTGGATTCCCTCAACATTGGGCTCAAATTCCATCGTCAACAGAAAGCTTTCTTTGGTCCTTTTTATGCCCTTCTGTCTTCCCCTCTGAGATGATATTTCAACTGCTTTGTATGTATTTTATATGTACCTGATCATTTATTTGTCATCTCCCTCTTTAGAATATGCACTCACTGAGAGCTCAGATGGGTATTATTTTTGTGATCATTAAAGATTTTTTCACAGAAAATAACAGTGTCTAAGCCATAGCAAAAAGCTTAATAAATGGTTATTGACTGAGTGAATATGAAATTGAAAATTTGTTATGTCCTAAATTTTATCAATTACAGGTAGTTATGGTAATTTCAGGTTTAATGTAAGGAAGACCCTTATGATAATCAGAACTGTCTGGTAAAATAAACATGAACTGCCTCAGATTATAGTGAGTTCCCCAGCAAAAGAGGTATTCAAATGAAGGCTGGATGGACACTTAACAAGGATTTTATAGAAAGGATACATGCATCAGTCAGGCTATTGGAATAAATGACGTCCAAAGTCTATTTTTTTCACTTTTTTTCTCTACAAGTCTATTAAAATGTCATCTCCATTTTGCCTTAATTCTTCCCCACCATATGAATGAAGACATTTTGATATCAGTTTTTTTTTCTAATAATTCTTTTAAAATTAATCAGAAAATGAAAATTTCTCTTATAATTGAATTGCCACATAGCATCCAGGCGTAGCATCTGAGTCATAATTTACCTGGAAATAAGATAATGTTGACTCTATTTGCTTAATTGTTTCATGGATATTTCAAATCTCTTTAATATCTTTCCAAGAAGAGCTGATTAGTATAGACTGATAAACCAAAGAGAATCCAGAGAAGAGAAATTAAAATAGTTGAGTCACTTGAGTCTATGCCCTATGCTGTAAGTTAATTGATCAGAAGAATTAGAAATTAATAGCCTTGAGAAGAGAAGGGTCAGATAGGACATGATAATAATATTTAAGTAGTTTAGGCTACCTAATGAGAAAGAGACTGGATCTGTTTTGTTGTTGTTGTTGCTGTTGTTCCAGATGGCAAAATTAGTAGCAATGAGTGGAAATTACAAAGGAGCAAATTTTAACTTGACATAAGGAAAAACATCTTATTAACTATCCAGAGGGGCTGCTTTTAGAAACACTGTTGTCTTCACAGGTAACCTTCAAAAATGTGTTGAATGATAATTTGGGTATATTGTAGTAGAGATTTTTTTTTTTTTTAGTTATAAGCTAGTCAGAATAAATGGCTAGTGATTTTCTTAATTCTTAAATTCTGTGATTCTGCACACATACATTCTCCTTTTTTACTTATTTCTTTTCCTTCTTTTCCTTTTCTTTTAAATAATCAAAGTATCGTAGAAAGAAGAGTATCATAATATGCATCTCCATCTGTGTTGATTCAGAAATGGCATCAAGTAACTCATCCATGAAGAGTTAATTTGGAGAACCTTACTCCTCAGGGTTGTGCTGAGATTTATTGGGGCCTCACAGATGGGAGATATGCTTGCTCCTATTATACCAAACATGGCACAGATAAATCTTGACTTATTTGTGAAGTGTTTGGAAACAACAATCTTGAGATCATGCTTTGACCGAGTCATGTTTTGGCAAGGAAGATACAATGCATCTCGTGGAACCTGCCCTGGTGATTAGGCCTATTAAAGTGTGCTTGGAGCATATGGTCACAGTGGAGGGGAAATTAGTCTCATGCCACACATCCATTTCTAGTTGTATATTTTTGGACACACCTCATTAGTGCCCCCTTCTTTCCAATATATCTCTTCTAAATGGCTTGTGTTGTGTGTTATTTTAATAGTGCATTATTTAGTAACCTCCAATGGCTTCCTAGTCATACTTGGCTGCTTGCCTCCCCGTCTTCCCTCCCACCTCACCTCCATATTATAATTATGCTCAATCAACAGCTCCTCTCATTCATTGGCTCTTTGTTCTAATAGAATCAACAGAGGTTGGTTTTGTTGTTATCGTTCTCTCCCTAAACACATGTAGGTTGTATGTTTAATGAAAACTATTTAGCACTTAGCACCTCCCAATCTTCACCTCCCTCAAAAGCCTATAGAGGCAAGGAATGTAGAATAGGATATTGACGGAGGAAAATAAGAACAAGTCTCATCAATTCAGCTTTAGTGGTCGCTGCCAGTAATCTCTTAGGTAGAAGGACTCTTTATGCCCATCTTGCACCATAAGTTCAACTGCAAAGTTGAGTCAAAAAACTAGTTCTGTCACTTACCACCTAATTAACTTTGGGCAGACCACTTATCATCTGCAAGGCTTAGTTAACATCCTAGATCACTACCAGGTGAGAATCTATATTCCTCTGAAACTATAAATAAGGAGACATGGCTATATACTGTGGTTTGATACTTTGGAGTCACTTTGGTCAACAGAACTGATAGCAATGAATAACTTTATGTTTACAAAGTAATTTCCTCATAATAGTTTTGTCAGATACATTTAGAAGTCTGATAGAGCCTTTGACTCCTTCTGAAAACTATTTTTAATTAATTAATTAATTTTTAGTTTGTAACATTCTGTTCCACAAGATTTTGAGTTCCAAATTTTCTCTTTCCTCTCCTCCCCCCTCGTCCTCCTATGGTATCATACAATTAAACATAAATTCTACAATAACCTTCACATTAAACACTAGTCAAGTTGTAAAGAAGAATTATAACCATTGGAATAAATGAGAAAGAAGGAACAAAATAAAACAAAAAAAGAAAGAGAGAGCAAATAGTTTGCTTAAAACTGCATCCAGACTCCATATTTTTTTTCTCTGAATATGAATAGCCCTTTCCATCCTGAGTCATTTGATGTTGTCTTGTAGCCTTGCATTGCTTATAGGAGTTCAGCCTATCTAAGTTACTCATCACAGATGTGATGTGTCTGTAATTGCATACAGTGTTCTGCTGGTTCTTCTCCTCTCACTCAGCATCAGTTTATATAAGTCTCTCCAGGTTATTGTGAAGTCTGTCTGTTCCTCATTTCTTACAGCACAATAGTATTCCATTACATTCATATACCACAATTTATTTAGTCATTACCCAATTGATGGACATCACCTTGATTTCCAATACTTTGCCACCATGAAAAGAGTTACTATAAATATTTTTGTATGTTCTAGTCTTTTTCCCACTTCTATGATCTCTTTGGGATACAACCCTGGAAATAGTATTGATGGGTCAAAGGATATGGACACTTTTTTAACCCTTTGAGCATAGTTTGAAATTGCTCTCCAGAATAGTTGGATCAGTTCACAACTCTACCAACAATGCATTACTGTTCCAATTTCCCCTCATCTTCTCCAGAATGTATCATTTTCCTGTTTTGTCATGTTAGTCAATCTGAGAGGTGAGATGTGGTACCTCATAGTTGTTCTGATTTTCATTTCTCTAGTCAGTAGTGCTTTTGAGCATGATTTCATATGATTATAGATATCTTTAATTTCTTCCTGTGAAAATTGCCTGTTCATATCCTTTGACCATTTTTCAATCATGGAATGACATATATATTTGACTCATTTCTCTGTATATTTTAGAAATGAGGCCTTTATCAGTTTACTGATTGTAAACATTCTTTCTCAATTTTATACTTCCCTTCAAATCTTGGTTACATTGGCTTTGTTTCTACAAAAACTTTTCAACTTAATGTATTTAACATTATCCATTTTGCATTTAGTAATGCTCTCTATCCCTTGTTTGGTCCTAAATTTTTTTTCTTTTCCATAAATCTGACAGGTAAACTATGTCTTCCTCCCCCAGATTGCATACAGTGTCACCTTTTATATCTAGATTGTGAATCTATTTAGACTTTATTTTGGCATATGGTGTAAAATATTGGTCTATGCCCAGTTTCTGCCATACTGTTTTTCCAGTTGTCCCAGCAGTTTTTGTCAAATAGTAGATTCTTTTTCCAGAAGTTGGAGTCTTTGTGTTTATCAAGCAGTAGATTACTATAGTCATCGACTGCTGTGTCTTGTCACTTAATCTATTCCACTGATCCCCTATTCCATTCCTCAGTTAGCACCAAGTAGTTTGGATGGTGGTACTTTGTGATATATTTTAAAATCTCATATGGCTTGATCACTTTCCCTACCATTTCTTTTAATTAATTCCCTTGATATTCTGAACTTTTTATTCTTCCAGATGAACTTCATTACTATTTTTTTTTCTTGGTTCATAAAGTAATTTTTTGGATGATTGATCAGTATAGCATTAGATAGGCGTAAAGCCAAACACAAGCAGCTTTCCAGAGGACTGCTGCTGTGAACAGTTTTCAAAGTTCTAATTGCACAGTATAATGAATTCTCTATTTATTCAATAACAAACCAAGACAAAACATTCACAGAAATTAAAATACAGCATTTGGAATGTTATAACATAACAACTTAGCACTAAAATGGCCACATAGTTTTCACCAAAGTGGTTACATAGTTTTAAGCCAGTGGTTCTCAACCTGTGGGCCGTGACCCCTTTGGGGGTTGAACGACCATTTCACAGGGGTCACAGAGGTTGCTTAAGACCATTGGAAAACACATATTTCCAATAGTCTTAGTAACCGAGACACTAGTCCTCTATTGGTCTCCAGGTGGGTCTGCCCACATGCAGATATGCCCACATAGGAATATTAAAGGAGTTGCAGCATTAGGAAGGTTGAGAACCACTGTAATTTAAGCAAAAGATAACATTCATTTAGTAAGTCCTTCATTTATTAAATCCTTAATTCAATCATCCTTGAGGAGGCAAGGCCTTTTAATTGACACAAAGTACAAAGGAGAAAATCCTCCACCCAAGGGGTGCAATTAAGTAACAATATCATCAGTCACTACTAACAACCCTCTTAAGGGGTAGTGGAAAGTACAAAGGCCATCCACCCCTACAATAACAAGTAATTTAAAATCTCACCAGTCAGCATTAAATACCTAAGGAGAGGTCTTTTCATCTTGACTTGAGACTGGCTCTCGGCTTCCATGGTTCCTCTTCCATGGTCTCAGCTCCTGCCTAACCCTAACCAACTGCCACCTGAGATCAAAGGCAGACAGCTCCCAGTTCCTTGTCCAGCTTTCCATGTAGTTCGTGTTCCATATTGAAGCTCACAATGCTAACCCACCTCAAGTCCTTCACAGTTTCTGTTCCTGGGAATAAAAAGCTTAACCAAGCCACAATAACATACATGTACATTGCCAGCATCCTCATCAATTCACTTTCTGTCTGTGAAATCAACATAGACTGAAAACGGACCAAGTACCAGACCACAATCATGCTTCCTTAGTCTTCACAGCTCCAGCTGGACCTCAGAAGTCTTTGTTAGCTCTGGCTGGCCCTCAGAAGTTCTTGGCAGTTCTCAGCAGAAGTTCCCAGAAGAAAGGTCTCACCAGAAGCTCCAGCTGGCTCTCAGAAGAAACTCCACTACCACAAGCTCCATTATCAAAATCAAAATCACTCTCTCCAGCCTGGGCCTTTCCTCTTCAGCCTCCATGCTGCTTGCTTCAAGAAATTCTGGCTTCTGTCAGCTTCGGCTTTTCCTTATATATGGTATTAGCTCCTTCCTATTCAGCCCCTTCCTGGTACAACAACAAGTCCATCCCACTGTGGGATTCACAATTCTGGGTCTTAATAGTTAACTTGAAACTAAGTACTAAGTACCTGTTAGCTTGCCAATACAAGGAGATCTACAAATTCTATTTCTCTTACAATATGTAAATTAATTTAGGTAAAATTATCATTTTTATCATATTAGCTTGACATAACCACAAGGAACTGATGTTTTAACAATTATTTAGATCTGACTTTATTTGTGTCAAAAGTATTTTGTAATTGTGTTCATCTGGATCCTGGGTTTGTTTTGTCAGATAAACTCTCATATATTTTATAATTTATACAGTAACTTTAAATGGAATTTCTTTTTCTATTTCTTGCTTTTGGGCTTCATTAGAATTATATAAGACTGCCAAGCATTTATGTAGGTTTATTTAATATCGTGTAACTTTGCTAAATTTATTTATTATCTCAAATAATTTTGACTTTATTTTTGGTATTCTCTAAGTATATCAATATATCATTTGCAAAGAGTCATAGCTTAGTTTCTTTGCCTAATCAAATTCCTTCCATTTCTTTTTCCTCTCATTGCTACAGCTAACATTTCTAGTACCAAGCTGAATAACAGGGGTGATAGTGGACATACTTATTTCATGCTCAATCTTACTGGAAATGCTTCTACCTTATCCCCATTACATAGAATGCTTGCTGATGGTTTTAGATAGATGCTACTTTTTACTTTAAGGAAGACTCCATTTTTTCTATTCTTTCTATTGTTTTTAATGGGAATGAGTGTTGTTTTTTATCAAAGGCTTTTTCTGCATCTACTGAGATAAGCATATAGTTTCTACTAGTGTTGTTTTTGATGTGATCTGTTTTACTGATAGTTTTCATAATATTGAGCCAGTCTTGCATTCTTGGAATAAATCTAGGATTATAGTGTATTATTTTCATGATAAGTTGCTTTAAACTTTTTGTTCATATTTCCTTTAAATTTTTTGCATCTGTATACATGAGGGAAATTGGTTGATAATTTTCTTTCTCTGTTTTGGCTCCTCTGAATTTGGTTATCAGTACCATAGTTGTACCATAAAAGGAATTTGGTAGGACTTCTTCCTCACCAATTTTCTGAAATAGTCTATAAAGTATTAGAATTAATTGTTCTTTATATTTTTGATAGAATTTGCTTGTAAATCCATCTGACCTGGTAGATTTTTTTCCTAGTGAATTTATTGTTGTCTTGTTAAATTTCTTTTTCTGAGATTGGATAATTAAGCATTTTACTTCCTGTTCAGTTAATCTGGGTAACTAAAATTTTTGTAAATATTCCTCCATTTCACTAAGATTGTCAAATTTTTGGGCACATAATTGGGAAAATTATTCCTAATTATTGTTTTAATTTCCTCTTTACTGGAGGTAGATTCCCCCTTTTCATTTTTGATACTGGTAATTTGGGTTTCTTCTTTAATTTTTTTAAAAATCACTTTGACTAAAGGTTTATTAATTATATTGGGGGTTTTTCCCCATAAAACTGGCTCTTAGTTTTATTTATTAGTTCAATAGTTTTCTTAATTTCACTTTTATTTATCTCTCCTTTGGTTTTCAGTATGTCAAATTTAGTATTTAATTGAGGATTTTCAATTTGTTCTTTTTCTAGCTTTTTTAGTTGCATGCCCAATTCATTCATCTCCTTTTTATCTTTGTTATTCATGCAAGCATTCAGAGATATAAAACTTCCCCTAAGGAGAACTTTCACTGCATCCCATAAGTTTTAGTATATTGTCTCATTGTCATTCTCTGGAATGAAGTTACTTCTGATTGTTTCTATTATTTGTTGTTTGACCCACTCATTTTTTAGGCTTAAGTTAGTTTCCAATTAGTTTTTAGTTTATCTTTCCACATTGCATCATGATCTGAAAAGGATGCATTTAATAATTCTGCCTTTCTGCTTTGGACTGTGAGGTTTTTATGCTCTAGTACATGGTCAGCATTTATGTATCTTCCATGTACTGCTCAGAGGAAGGTATATTCCTTTTTATCCCCATTCACTTTTCTCCAGAGATCTATCATATCTACCTTCTCTAAAGTTCTATTCACCTCTTTAACTTCTTTCTTGTTTATTTTGAGGTTAGGTTTATGAAGTTCAGAAAGGGGGAGATTGAGGTTCCCCACTAGTATAGCTTTGCTATCTATTTTTTCCTCTAATCTAACTCCTTTAATTTCTCCTCTAAGAATTTGGATGCTATACCACTAGAGGTATTTTTGTTCAGAAATGGTATCGCTTCATTGTCAATGGTGCATTTTAGCAGGATATAGTTACTTTCCTTATCTTGTTTAAATAGATGTATTATTGCTTTGTCTGAGATTAGCATTGCTACTCCTGTTTGTTTGTTTTTTCACATTAGCTGAAGCATAATGTAGTCTATTTTAGACTTTTACCTTTACCTTGTGTGTTTCCTCACTTTTCACATGTGTTTCTTGCAAACAACATATTGTAGGGTTATGATTTTTAATCCATTCTGCTATCCATCTTTGTTTTGTGGGCGAGTTCATCCCATTCACATTCATAGTTATGATTATTATTTGTGTCTCTTTATCCATTCTATTCCCTCACCTGTTTATGCTTTTATTTTTCCTTTCTCTCTTCCCCTCCTTAAGAGTTTTGCTTTTGACCATGGTCTCCCTCAATATTGCTTCCCTATCAGCCACCCTCCTTTTTCCTACCCTTTTCCCTTACTACTTCTTCCCTCTCTTCTCACCACCCTCCCTTTTCTTTCCCCTTTCCCCTTCCTCTTCCTGTAGGGGATATTAGAATATTATGCTTAACAAGGTATATTATTCCCTCTTTGAAACAAAATGGGTGAGAGTAAATCTCAAATGACGCTCCTTTCCCTCCCTTCTTTCTGTCTACTATCATGTTTTTGTGTCTCTTCATGTTAGACCCCTATACTTAACTGAGTATATTATTCTCTCCTTGAGCCAAAACCAATGAGAATAAAGGTCAATGTTCATCTCCCTCCCTTCTTTCCCTCTGCTATAATACATATTTTATGCCTCTTCATGTGGCAAAATTTACCCTTTTCAGCCTCCTCCTTTCCCTCTTCTTCCATTAGAATCTCTTTGTACCTGCTAATAAGGTTTTTTTTTTAAATTATCACATTGGTTAATTTGTACCAGCCTCTATCTATGCGTATCCCTTTTAAATGTCATGATATTTATACAAATAATGATGGATATCATCCTCCCATTTAGGGATATAAAGAGTTTGCTCTTATCGAATAACAAGTTGTACATCTATGTGTGTGTGTGTGTGTGTGTGTCTGTGTGTGTGTTCTGTGTTTACCTTTCTTTGTCTCTTTTGAGTCTTGTATTTGGAGATCAAATTTTCCATTAAGCTCTGGCCTTTTCATCAGGAATGTCTGGAAGTCCCTTATTTCATTGAATGACCATCTCCTTGGTGGTTATTTTTTGCTGGGTAATTGATCCTGGGTTTCAGTCCAAGCTCTTTTGCCTTATGAAATATCATTTTCTAATCCCTCCAATCTTTTAATGTAGAACCTGCTAGGTCTTGTGTGATCCTGACTGTAGTTTGTTGATATTTGAATTGTTTCTTTCTGGCTGTTTTCAATATTTTCTCCTTGACCTGATAATGCTGGAATTTGACTATATTATTCCTTGGAGTTTTCTATTTGGAATCTCTTTCAGGAGATGTTTGATGAATTTGATAAGGATTTTATCCTCTGTTTCTAAGACCTCAGGGCAGTTTTCCTTGATGATTTCTTGGAATATGTTGTCCAGGCTCTTTTTTTCATCGTGAATTTCCTGTAGACCTATAATTCTTAGATTTTTCTCTCCTGGTTCTTTTTTCCATGTCATTTGTTTTTCCAATGAGATATTTCTTTTTTTTATTCTCTATATTTTGTTTGACTGATTCTTGATGCCTAATAGAGTCATTAATTTCAATTTGTCTAATTCTAATTTTTTTTAGTGAATTGTTTTCCTAAGTTAGTTTTTGAACCTCCTTTTCCAATTGTTCAGTTTTTACTTTTAAAGATTTATTTTTTTCTAGTTACATTTTGAACTTCTTTCCAATTTGACAAATTTTTCTTTTTAGGAAGTTGTTTTCTTCCATGATTTTTTTTTTGTCAGCTATATTTTAAAAATAATTGATCAATTTTCTTCTACCTCTCTATTCAGGCTTTTAAAATCCTTCTTGATGTCTTCCAAGAATGCTTATTGGGCTTGAGAGCAGTTCATATTCCCTTTTGAGGTTTCAGATGTGGGTATAGGGTCAATGCTGTCCTCTTCTGAATTTGATTCTTCATGTTCACCATAATAGGATTTTAAGGTCTTTGTCTTTTCAATTTGCTTTTTTCCCCAATGTGATTGCCTATTTCCTGGTTTTTAAAATGGATCTCTGCTTCTGGGGTGCAGAGGCTGTGACTCATGCTTCTTATGCTGGGAGTTAGAGACCTATTTTTGGCTTTTTCCACTGTGGCCTCTCAGTGGCTACACTGAGGCCAAGGCCAGGATTTTCTGAGTTGCCCTGGGGTTACACTGAAGCCCTCAGGGTGAGGTGTCAGGGAGGAGTGCACTGGCCATTTCAGGATTCCACCTCCCCTCCCCTGGGTTAGAGCTCAGCAGAAGGTGACTAGAACCATGCTGGTGTCTGCTAATTCCCCTGGTTGTATGAAGCATACCTGGGGTTCTGCTGTTAGTGCTTGCTGAGTCCACAACCCTGGAGTTCAGGGTCTCCTGCTGATTGGCCAATATGGGACTTGTTGGGATGCCTCCTGAACTGTACTTTAGCCTCAGCACAGTCACAACCACACCCTTTTTCCTGGCTTCCCAAGCCTCCCTATTATTTCAGGATTTTGTAGTAGGGCAATATTCTTTGGGTTTTTCAAGTCAGAGAGGGAGAAGGGAGTACCTACAGTTTTTCTCCACCATCTTGGCTCCCTGAATTTCACATAGGTGATTTTTAAACTTCCATGATGTGGGCTGATAGCCCCAGGAGTAACTACTGCCACTGCCAGAGGCCCTGCCTTGTTTCTTACCTAGCTCCAACAGATTCCTGTCCTTCAGGGAGAGGTTTGGGAATCGCCCCTCTGGTGGCTGAGTCAGTTTACCCTGGCTCATTTAAGTTCTGCTATGGTCAGATCTGTGTGAGTGCAGCCCCCATGCTTTGTGCTCTGTACTTCCCCCTCCCAGAGCAATAAATCCTACTGGTCTATTCTTTCCTAGCCTGCAAATTTGCCACACTCTGTCTCTCAAAGTATTCTGCCACTCTAAAATATGTTAAGATTCACTTTTTTAGGAGTAACTGAAGGAGTTCATGGGCAAGTTCAAGTGAGATTATGCTTTCATTCCACCATCTTGGATCTACCAACATTTTTTTTAATATAATTGAAATATGTGACCATTTTCTCTTAGCTGATAGTAAAAAAAAAAAAAAAGGAGATGCAATATATTGTTTCTGTTTTTTTCCCCCATCCAACTTCATGGATTGTCCTGAAATCTATCCATGGACTACAGGCTAAGAATACCTAATCTAACCCTAATCCTCACTAGAATGATAAATTCCATCTATAGCATTATTATATCCAGCTTCTGCTTAAAGACCCCCATGCTGAGAAACTCAATTCCATCCATTACCTTTTGGTACATTCAGACAATGAATTTCAGCAGCTTTCCATTTGACAATTAACTTGCTAGTATAGCTTTGTTTCACTGGGTACCACTTTTCCTTATGAAAAAAAAATGATAGGCATTCATAAGGAGAAACAGTGTTATAAACAAAAATGCACTACATGATAAGGCACACAATCCTTGTTCCTTTTTCCCACTGCCAATTTGCTTTGTGACCTTTGTGTCCTTGCATAAACAATTCAATTTTGAATGCATGTCTTATACTTTAATATTTTTTCCCTTTCTGTTGCACATAAGAATTCCATAAACATTCATCAGAAGTTAGAATAACCTGAGTTCAAATCAGGTCTTAGACATTAGCTGAGTGAAACTTAGCAGATCACTTGGACCTCTGCCTCAGTTTATTGGAATGTAAAATGGGGATAGTAATAACATTTGTTTCCCAAGGTTGTTCTAAGGATAAAATGAGACATTGATAAAGCACTTAGCACAGTGCCTGGCATATAGGTATTCATTTCAGTAAATGCTTGTTTCCTTCCTTCTTTGTTCTCTTTCCTTCATATCCTGACACATCTTCCCCCAACTTGAATCATCTAGGTTTTATGCTCTTTCGCAAGAAGTGTAAGGAGTGGCACTTGTATCAACAACAACAAAAAATAGTCATATTTATTTCAGCAATTGAATTCTGGCTGTCACAAAGCATGAAATATCATTGAATCCCCTGAGCTAAATAGGTTACTGAGGTCTATTGCTCTGACTGATGCAATTAGAGATTTCTCTGCCAGGTACAGTACATTGCTAGTCATATTTTTTTTTCATTATTTCAGTGGGATACAAGTGGATTTCAATCTTGGCAATGACTTTAACAGTATAAATAATTGAATAGCACTTAGCAGGTTTTGGTTATTATTTCTCTTATATGCCATGTGTAGATGTACAGGCAAAATGGAATGAGAAAATGAGTGGTCCTTTCTTCTCTAACAAAGTGTTTCTTCTTGAAAATCTTTCTATTTGTGAAGACTATATTTTGCTATCCAGGTCATCATAGTCATTTTGGTTTGTGTATGATTTATAGTTCTGAAGAGCTTCACCTGGATTGTGTTAGCTCTTAGATACAGCAACTTCCTAACTGTTCTTAACGATCTCTTAGTTCAGGGAAGTTTCAATCCAGTTCTAACCTGTGTTCTAAGACCCAGCTTTTGGGAATAAGACTGACCAACAATCTTCTGCTGTACATTTGTGCAATAGGAGAGGAGGGCGTTTTTCAAAGTTTTTTTTTTTCTTTGCAATTTTCTGAGAAGCAGACAGAACACACCTCACCTCACAAAACGCATTGCTGCTGCAAACCTCAGTTTGCTCATCTGGGAAATGAGGATACTATCACCTTAGTTATCTGCCTCAGTGGTGTCAAAATCAAATTGAATCATGGGGCCATGAAATCTTAAACAAGCATGCCTGGGGGATACATTTTGATTTAGAAAATCACATGTTGACTTTTTCTGTGTTCTATTATAATTATTTTGTTAAATATTTCCCAATACTTTTCAATCTGGTCGGGCTATTCTTGGGACTGTTAGGGCCCTATAAATCAGTAGACTGCAGGTTTGATACCTCTGTTCTACTTCATATCATTGAGATAATCACATCCATTTTTTCATGAAATCTTTCTTGATTGACTTCTGACTCTCCCCAAAAGAGGTGATCTTTCTTTTTCTTTTAATGTTCAAAACTCCCTTTTTATATCTTATATATTCTACTTTATATTATAATTATTCAACAGTCAGTCTACTAAAATGGGTACAGAATAAGCTTTACAATCACAAAACCCTGGGTTTGAGTCTTGTCTCTAACACGTACAGACTGTGTCACCCTGGACAAGTCACCTAATCAATCAAGGCCTTAGGCAATTCTTTAAGTATAAGATGCTGAACAAGTACATATCTACTTCAATAGTTCCAAATACCAGTGAAATCACATCAAGTTCAAAAAAGAAATTATTTTAATTAATTAGAATTTTATTTAGAAGCTCCCTAAAATCAAAACATAATGGAAAGAATGAGTTTAAAGCACTTTATTCCAAAACAATATCCATCAACATAAATTTTTGGATCCATGAAAAGTTCTATAATATCATTCACCCTGAGGCGTTTATGGGAGGAAAGGAGAGGAGAGGAAAAGAGAGGAGAGGACAGGAGAAGAGAAGAGAAGACAGGACAGGAGAGGAAAGAGAGAGGAGAGGAGAGGACAGAACAGGACGGGACAGGAGAGGAGAGGAGAGGAAGAGACAGACAGACAGAGACAGAGATAAAGATGCAGAGAGAGACAGAGACAGGCAGACAGAGATCCAGAAAGATGGATAAGTCTTCTTACAACACATGAAAAATTAAAAACAAGCAGAAATACTTACAGAATAACTAATAATATCAGTTTTTAGTGCTTTAAATTTTGTAATTTTTTAACATGACCTCATTTTATCCTCATAACTATTTTGTATATCCTATTAATTCTATTACTGAATATTCTGTAATTATTCACATTTTTTCGGAAGATGAGGAAATTGAGCTGACCGAAGTCAAGTTAAGTGGCTTTCCTAGAGCCACACAACTACTAAGTTCCAGGATTCTATTGATGCAAGAGTAAGAAATTCACAATAGGTCCATAACATGAGATTTGTTGTATGTAACTAAAAGTGGTTCATCCCCAGGCAAGGCATATGAAACGCATAAGATACAAAAATGGAATAAAAACAATTCCATAGGCAACATCCATAGAAGTTTGAAACAAATGTCTGAATCTTATGGATTTGTTAATAGAAATGGAACTGTTTATTATAGCAATTCAGATCAAGTCATCCCCACGAGAAGTTACAGAAGGGTTGTCCTTAATGCTCCAAGACTTATTTACCAATGAAAATTATGCCAGTAAATGGTTTAAAAAAGGAAAGTCTAGTATGTTGCTTCAGGTTGCAAAAATTTAGCAATGAACAGCTAGCAACATGTGACCTGATAGTGAGAAACTTGCTATCTTTTATAAAATAATGGATGATAAATCTCCATGTCACAAATAGTGACATCAAAATATCCTTGAGAATTTAATAAAATATACTTGAACTGGAGCATTATCATAGACAAAACAATTGCCCATAATCAACCAGACATAAAATTGATCCATAAAGTCTTAAAAATATGTACAAAATGTGCTGGATGTTCCAAATACTGCAATTCTTCAAGTTATATGGAATTAAGGAAAGAAGAATTCAAAATGTAGTGACTTACCAGAAGAAATCAATATCAAGTAGAATGTTTTTGGAAACCTTTAGATGCTATCTAAATGTAAATTATTATCATTAGCTCATTTTTTTCTCATCACGTTCAATGAAAATGATTCTGGGCCTAGTCACTCATCATTCTGCTGTTTTTATTCTTTTAAACTTAATGTTCTAGACATTATTCCGTTGATAGATAAAAATAACTATCTTTAGTAATCAAAGAAAAGGAGTAAAATTTAAGCTCACCTTCTGCAGACTTACCATATTATAAGGTACATTTCATCCTCATTATCCTTTTCATTTTGGGGGTTTTCTCTAAAACACTCTGAGTTACAAAATGGATACCTGGGACCAGGCTGAAAAGCACTCTAGAACATACATATAAAGTAATGTAGTTTTCACAGAGAAGAACATACTAGTAATTCATTAATTCTGTAGTTACTTTTACTTTGCACATAGTTATAATGACCTTTGTAATCTGGTTTACCAGTCTATAACTGGTCTATAATAGCAAGTGAGATTATTTAGAAATGAGGAGAGAAATCTGCTGGAAGCAGACACATTGATAGGAAAAAGAAAAAAAAAGACAATTAACACTGATGACAGAAAAATTCCTTTAAAAAAGAGCTGAAAAATTCATCCGTCTTTATTCTAAGGTTTTCATTAGGCTACCTAGTTTGATTCTATACAGTATCTGAAGGCTAAACATTGCATGCCTTGTGTTTTGAGGATCAAATGTTATCACAACTGTAAAGTGCATAGTAGGGGCTATTTCAATGTTAGCTATTATAAGCTATTATTCACCCAAAATAGAGGATCTCCGAAGTGAAATATGAATTTACCTGCGTGCTTCTGACGTCTCATTTTCCACAGGGGAGTTAGTATATATAGGAAAAGAAAGAAGAGTTTTGGACATCTTTAATTATATAGAAGAGTTATTATGAGTAGGAAAATGACTAAATTTCCTCCTTTCTGAAAAAAGGAAAGACATTAAGCAAGTGCCAACCTGCTTATATTAGCAATTAGCACATCAGCAGAGTGTGTTGACACTTGCAAAGTTATTAACTGTGCTTTTGATTATGCTCTTGTTCCCAAGGTCAGTTACTGTTGTTTTTTAAGATGTGCTTTTTGCTTCAGACAAATGGAGGAGGAGGCACAATTTACTAATAATTGGCCAAATTTTGATAGATTTTTAATAGCATAGACCTATTTTCATGTGCTTCCAAGCATCCACCATTCATTTCACCCACACTTAAGTTCATGGTCTGAGAAGCAGTATGGTAGAATTAATCTGGAATCTGTGATGCCTGGGTTCTAATATGGCACTTATTGACTGTGTGCGTGAGTACTTTGTAGCCTCTCAGTAATTAAGTGGCATGATAGAATGATGGAAGTGGAGTAAGGAAGGCCCAAATTCAAACCTGTCCACAGACAATTATTAGTTGTGTGAGTAAGCAAGTCACTTAACTCTGTCTGCCTCAGTTTCCTCTATTATAAAATGGAGATAATAATAATATCTACCTCCCAAGGTTATTGTCCTAATCAAATGAGAGGTTAGTGCAGTGACTGGAATATACTATGTATTTAATATGTACTTTTTCTCTTCTCCCTACCTTTCTGTTTCCTTATATGTAAAATGGGAATGATACCCTCTAGAATCCTTTCTTGATACATTCATTGTGTGACTCAAAAAAGACAACGTATCTAAAGCATTTTGCAAATGTTACAGGGCTATATAAATCTCAACCATCAAGATTAATTCCCTATATCTTGTTCTAGATACCATGTTGCTATTAATGTGACAGGAGATAATATTACCTTTGAGGGAACTCCTGTTATACTGGCTTCCCTCCTCTTTGTATTTGTTCAACACAAAATGTTAGTTGGATTTAAATTCTAATCTTGGAAACCTGAGCCCAAATGTCATTGGCCATTCACCCATTCTTCTGTCAGAATCATTTTCCACTCTTCCCCCCCCCCCACCATTCTCTTTTATTTGTTGTGTGTATATGTATAGATAGATATAAACATATCTATACATATACATATACTATCTATCTATACATATAGATAGATATAAACATATCTATCTATACATATGCTTACCTAAGATATTAAATTAAATATTCTGTGCATATATATATAAATGTAAATATATATTCACAGATACAGATATAGATATATATACATACACATGTGTGAATGTATATGTTTGTATATATACTGAATCATATATGTGTGTGCATGTCTGTATATGTGTGTATATGCATACACACACTAGTCTTAGATAAGGTTTATGTGAGATTTTCACAGTCAGTTTATATTTTCTATGAAGTGATGTTGGTGATTACAAACTGCCACTAGAAAATCACTCTCTCCCTATCAAGAGCCTTGGCAACCCAGTGAGCAGTCTCATTATTGGATTTTCAAAGCTCTCTCAATAAACTTGGGCAGTAACAAGAAAAGTGACTCATTTACTTTTCAAAGCAGTCTTAAGAAAAGTACCCCTTTGAGGATACACATCACTTTGCTTCTTTGTTAGTAATAACAGTTTGTCGATCAGGCAATCAACATTTATTAAGTGCCTACTATGTGCCAGGAACCGTGCTACAAGCTTTAATTTTATTAATAATCACTTTGAATGAAAATGCTATTGAGTAAGAGGATTCACAGATTTAAAGTTGGAAAAGACTTCAGCTCTCAGCTAGTTCAATCTTCTCTTTACATTGGAGGAAAATGGAGTCCAGGAAGATTTAAATAACTTATCCAAGATCACACAGTTTGTGGAAAAGCAGAGATGATGTCCCAGATCCTCAGTTTCCAAATCTAGAATGTTTTCCATTGTATCATGATGCTAATCTAATCACCTTTTCCACATAATATTCCTTTAATTAATTTGATCCTGCAGGTGTTTGAATAGAGTGATTATATCCTCCTCTTCAGGCTAAATGTTTCCAATTCTTTCAAACAATAGAGCAGGTTTTTTAATGTCGTCCCAATTCTGATAACTCACATCTGGATATGTTTCACCTTCTCAATCCCCATGTCCCTAAAATACGGTCTAACAAAGTCAGGTGACTCCTCCACTAAAGTCTTACTCTAATTATAATGCTTCAGGAGCAGACTCTGGATTCTCAAAGACAATACACAATGGAACAGGGGTTTTGATAAGTTTTGAAAAGCTTTAAAGGTTTATAATTTAATAACATGTCAGTTATATGATCACCAGCCTATTTCAATGTAGAGAAGTTCAATGATAGAATGTGACATCATCATCATAAATCATCTCCTAAATTTCAAGCTAGAAGGGACCTTTTTATTGTTGTTATTTCTTTAGACATTTCAGTCATGTCCAACTCTTTGTGACACCATTTTGGGTTTTCTTGGTAAAAGATCCTGAAGTGCTTTTTCCATTTCCTTCTCCAGCTCATTTTATAGATTAGCAAACTGAGACAGAGTTAAATGACTTGCCCAGGGTCATACATCTATTAAGTGTGTGATGTCAGATAATAAATGACTCACATTCTGACTCCAGGACCAGCACTCTAAGTACTGTGCCATCTTACCGCACCAAAGCATTGGATTTAGAATTAAAATGAAGACAAAGAAAGAAACAAAAGCTAAATTCAAATCTTACCTCAGAGACATACTTTTGTCATGGTTATCTATTAGTCCCTTCTCTCCCCCACCATTTGTTAGTCAATTAGCTTTTATTAAGTGTTTTCAATGTATCAGGCACTGTACTAAGTGGTAGGGATACAAAGAAGGGCAAAAGACAGTTCTTATTCTCAAAGAGTTTATAGTCCAATCTATAAAATGGGAATATTAGCACCTACTTCATAGGATTGTTGTGAGGAGGATCTCAAATAATATGTTAAAGTACTTTGATAAAATTAAGGCATTAAATAAATACTAGCTTTGATGGTGAGGATGAGGATGATGATGAAGACAATAAATTGCTGATTGCGGTGTAAAGGTCAAAATAATAGTTATCTGTTGTCAGCTAGGTATCTCAGTGGATAGAGCACTGGCCCTGAAGTCAATAGGACTTGAGTTACAGACACTTACTAGCTGTGTGATCCTGGAAAAGTCACCTAACCCTGACTGCCTCCCTCAAAATAACACCAATATCTTTTAAAGTCTTTGGCAGAGTTGAACAAGTTTTTGGAGACACGCAAAAAGTCACTGGAAAGAGAAAAAAATTGTTGGGGGGTGGCATCAATGAGAGGGAATGAATATTAGGACTAATTCTAAGGGAGGAAAAAGAGAGGAGGATTAGAGGCAGAAGAATTAGCTTTATCAAGTGGTAAGGCTATTTTTTTATTTGTTCATGGTAAAGAAAAGGACTGAGTAGGTGTTGATACCAAAAAAGTATATGGAATGGAGTGGGGAGGTAATGATGAAGCTAACCCCAGATGCACTTAAGTTTCACTGTGAAGAAGAAGTTATATCATCTGCTCCAAATACAGTCAGTGGCACAGGTTTGGAATATGAATGGGTTTGGGGACACAGCTAAAGGAAAGCAAATGTAATTTGGAACATATGTTGCATGTAAGGAGATTAGAAGTCAGAGATTGTAGCATAAAAGGATTATCAAACAGTAATGGGGACCCACATGATTTTATGTAATATAAATTTGAAGTGGGTTATATCTATTTAGTTCTGCAATTTTCTATTACAATAGTGGCTACCTATTTTTTCCTCATCCTCTAAATATTGTTCATGGGTTTTTCTGAGTCAAATTCTCTATAATATTCCCAGCATTAATTAATTATAAACATATCAACAGTTGGGTTATTTTATTTCCTGGTCTTGTGCATCTTTATTTCTCCATAAAGTCCTCTTAAGCCAAGGGAGATATATGAAGGAAAATGCATCAATAAATATTTATTTAGCCCCTATTATGTGTCAGTCATTATACTAAACTCTGGGAAGAAATATAATATACAATTGTTCAGTTGCTGCACTTGAGGAGCTCACACTTTCTTTTTTGGCTGGTAACTGACTTCGTAAACCCCTGCACTCTTCTTTTTCTCTCCTTTCATAAAACTTCTACGTCCTGTGGCCTACTCATCTATGACGAATATATATATATATATATATATTTTTGGCCAGGGCATTATGAAGAGATGCTGACTTTAGGTAGGGATGGATGGACGGAAGGAAGGGAGGAAGGAAGGAAAGAAAGAAGGAAAGAAGGAAGGAAGGAAGGAAGGAAAGGAAGAAGGGAAGGAATGAAGGAAGGAAGGAAAAGGGGAGAGAGAGAGAGAGAGAGAGAGATTGAGACTGAGATTACCAGGTATGAGGCCAGTCAATTGAAAGTGTTAGGGTCAGGAAGTAGAATGCCTTGTTTAAGGACCAGTAAGTAGGTTGATATTACTGTATCTAAGAGAAAGTGGTAGTACTAAGTTGTAAGATGCTGCAAAGTTTGAGTGGGGGGAAGAGGCATGGAAGGTTAGGAAGAGCCCTGAAGGCCAAATGGAGGATTTGATCTTTGATCCAGGAGATAATAGGGAGCTAGTAAATTTTATTGAATAGGGGAGTGTCATGGTAACTATCAGCTTTAGGAAAATACATTTAAAACTGAGTAAAGGATAGACTGGAGTGGGGAGAAGATTATTATTTTTTTATCATTGGTTTCAAAATGTAACATTATGCAGAATTGTTTATTAAGGAGATTGATTATTTAGATGGAGACAATGGGATAGATACAGTGAAGTTATCTAGACAATTACCTCAATTCTGGAGTTTCCTGTGTTTGAATAGATCTATCTTTAGAATGGTGTTGAAGAAAGAGCATTGGACTCAGTGTTCCAATGCTTAGTTTCAAGTTCTGACACCACCACTTACTATGTGTTTTTGGTCCACTCACTTTTGTGGAACTGTTTCTTCAAATTTAAGATGAAAGTTGGACTAAATAGTTTTCTTTTTTTCAAGGCAGACATCATATGATTTTCCTGTTAAATGAATCCAACATAATATCAGAGAATTTCAGTTTATGCTTATAGGCACTGAAGGTGATATTTGTGTTAAAAATAAAACCACCATTAAAAAAACCTTTTTTTATTCACTTGTTAATGCTTTGTCCCTTTTGACTTTCTTTATTTCAGTCTACAGTTATTTCTGGGGTTTCCAGAAGAGGTTTTATAGCAATAATGTGTCAATGAGTGAATTTTAATAGCCACTGGGAAATATGAAGGACACACTTTAAGTCCAGAATGATCAAAATGATAGCCATATTCTAAAAATTGTATTAATACTGTAATTTATTTCACCAGCCCTGATCACTGCTCAATTGCTCATATATGCATGCATCTTCATTCTACTTCAAAAACATTCATTAAAAATAAGATATTTAATATAATTTAGCCAAATTTAATGAATCCTGATCTACCCTAGGTAATAATTCTTCTTTATAAATTTGCTGACTTCTTCCAATTAATTCATCATACCTGTGTTATCTGGAGGCTAAATCTAAGAGTAGTAAAAAGAAGAGAATGCAATAATTTAGACAGAGCTAATAAGTATTTCTGACTCCCGGTTGGCACATACATGTTCATACATACATACACACACTCCTACACAAAGAGAAGGGATGTAGGCTCATAGGCCTATATTTCTAGAGATGAGAGAGAATCTGCTAGTCCAATCCTTTTGTCTTTCAGTTGAAGAAATTGAGTCCCAGGGAGGTGAATATGAGTTCATTGAGAGCAAAGGCTGTTTCATTTTTGTCTATGCTTCTCCGGTTTCAAACAGAATGATGCATGCATAGTTAAGCTTCTATTTTGTCATTGTTTGTTCATTTTCAATCATGTCTGACTCTTCATGACCCCTTCTTTCGTTTTCTTGGCAAAGATACTATAGTGGTTTGCAATTTTTTTCCTTGGCTCATTTTACAGATGAGGAAACTGAGGCAAACAGGATTAAATGACTAGCTTAGGATCACATAGCTCATAAGTGTCAGAGGTTGGATCTGAAGTCAGGTTTTGCTGAATTCAGGCCCAGCACTCTATCCACTGAGTCACCTAGCTGCCCACATGGTTAAGTTGAAGATACTTAATAAATGGTTGTTTCTTGATTGATTTTTCAAAAACAAATAGGTCAGTATGGGACACAGTCAGTAATTAAACCCTAGAAACAATTACTACAAACTAATATTCTTTGACTATACAGGAATATCTTATGTGTTAAAATATTTTCATAATTTCATACTTTCAATGTTTTAGTGATTCCTTCACTTGTATTTCTTACTTCTTCCTGCCCAAGTTGCACTGTGCTCTTTTCTGTCTACTCAGGACACTTCTGACTAGGGGCAATGGCCTCAGCAAGAGTTGTCAAAGATTTTTTCTGGGACAGTAGTTTTCAAACTTCTATGGTCTCAGGACCAGTTTACACACTTTAAAATTATTAGGTATCCCTTGAAAAAGAGGTTTTGCTTATGTGGATGATCTCAATTAATATTTATAGTATTAGAAATGACCCGCATACCACCTGGGAGGACCCCAAGACTACCAAGGCTCCCCAACAAATCTGTGGTATCTAGGAATGAGGATCTATAGGAATGTGGACTCAGACAACCAACCTCAGGTCAAGAGAACAGGAAGAGCTGATGCTTATCTCAGCAAGAGGTCAGTCACAGATGATCTTAAAAAGTCCAGAGGCAATGACTGTGATAGTTGCCCAGGCAGTCAGCAAGAGGATCCAGAGCATAGGCAGAAATAGAACCAAGCGTCAAAGGAATAGATCAGGAGAGCCAGTAACAAGACAGATCAGGGGAGAGCTTCTAAGGGGGTAAAATGCCTGTCATAATTTGCTGTCGTCATTTATTTGGGAACTTTATATTCTCTTAAATTGGAGTACTTAGATCTGTTTTTACCTGATCTCCCCAATGGTAGAAGGAAGGTGCCATCTAATCTCCTTATCTTTCTGAATAGGAAGCAGCTGTCTTACTGTCGGTAACATTTTGGGTGTCTTCATCTTCTCCTCACCCCTCTTCCTTTGGCCTGTCTCTGCACTCAGAAATGGCAGTTATACCCAATTAGGTATTGACTCCTTTAGAACCCTTATGAAAGAACTGAATTTCAATCCTGAGATACCTAAGCAAGTCACTTAAACTCTGTTATCCTCTGTTTCCATATCTGCAAAATAGGGACAATACTAGGACCTATCTCACTGGGAAGTTGTGAAGATCAAAGGAGATAAAGCAAGTAAAGTTCCTTGCAAACCCTAAAGTGCTACATTAGCGTATGTTATTATTAGTATTATTAGTGTTTATATGACTTTGGACAAATCATAAAACTGAGCCTTTGTTTTGTTATCCATACAAATACAAACTTTTGCTCTGCCTGCCTCACAGGAAAGCTGTGAGTAAAGTGTTTTCGAGTTATTTATGCCTTATTTAAAGGCAGTTTTTGATGATATGTATTACAGTTGTTCCTCTGTGTCTCTGTGGTTTATCCCCCATTGGATTATAAGCACCTTAAAGGCAGGGAACCTGTACTATTTAAAGTAGGCACCTCACTCAATGCAGAGCAGGCACAGTGCCCTGCACATGGTAGGCACATGATAAATATTTGTCAATGAATAAGTGGATGACAGTTTAAATGAATGCTAGACTTCTTGTTGCCACTTTCTCACCTCATCATCATTTCTCAACCTTTTATATTCTGATTTCTGAGCCTACCCCTTGACTGAAATTCTTCTCACCAAAGTTGCTAGTGATGTCCCAAATGGTAAATTCAAGTCCTTTTTTTTTTCAGTCTTCTCTGTTCCTGATAATTCTACAGTATGTGTTACTGTTGAACATTTTTTTTCCTCCTGAATATGTTTCTCTTTGGATTTCTCTCTGGTTTCTCTCATGTCTCTGAGTTTTTTTCTTTTTTTTTTTTTTTGAGGGCAGTTGGGGTTAAGTGACTTGCCCAAAGTCACATGGTTAGTAAGTGTGTCAAGTGTCTGAGGCCACATTTGAACTCAGGTCCTCCTGACTTTAAGGCTGTTGCTTTATTCACTGCACCACCTAGCTGCCCCTCTGAGATTTTATGATGTTATTATCTAGGTTTTTACTTATCTTCTTGATTATTCCTTTTCAGTCACTTTTTCTGAATTCTTATCCATGCCCTGTCCCTCCCCCTCCTTTTCTTTTCTATTCCCACACATTCTTACCCAGAGTAACTCAACTAGTAAGTATCTGATGCCAGATTTGAACTAAGGAAGATGAGTCTGCTTCAGGTCCAACACTCTCTCTATCCACTCACTGTTCATCTAGCTGCCTAAAGCTGAGTTTTGACTGTATCTTTCCCCTTCTGAGGAACATTCAGTGCCTACCTTCTGCCTCTTGGCTAAAAGACAAGTGCAATTTTTTGGCAATTAAAAATCTCCCAGATCTGGCTCCTACTTGTGTTTTCATATTGATGCTACTTTACCCCTTCTCCTGCTTTATATATTTTACCAAATCAGCCTATTATTTCACATATGCAAGATTCTAGCTCCAAATTCCAATCTTTTCCACATGATGCCCTGGTATCTGGAATACCATCCTTCCTTTTGTCTACCTGTTGCAATCCATAACTCTATCCAAAGTGCAGCTCACTTCTTAGATCTAACAAGAGACATTTACTGACCTCCCCTCCCCCATTCTTCTAAACATTGTCAACCATGGAGCCATTCTTGATTTCCTTTTCCTTTCTCCCAAATCCTGTGACCATATCCAAGCAGCTGCCAAATCTTATCAACTCTATAAAATTGGTCACCTCTGTCATTCTTCCTTTTATCTGTTCATACACTCTCTGCCCTTTTTTATTTCTTTCTATAACCACTCACCTGGACTTCATTTCAATCCCTGCCTCAAGTCTTTCCCTACTGTAATCTATTTTTCACACAGCTGGCCATATTATTTTCATATACAAAACAAAGATCTGACCATGCTCAGAAATATTCAATGACTGTCTATTGCCTTGAGGACAAAATTTAAATTTTCCAACCTGTCATTTAAAAGTCCTCCACAAGCTAATGTTGACTTACATCTCCAGCCTTATTCCGTATGTTGTCTTCTCTCATTCTGTATTTCATTGGGCATGGTCTGGAACTCTTCCTTACACATATAATTCCCCTCCTATGTTAACAAATCTGGTCCTCCATGTCTTCTCCAAATGGATTGCAAGCTCCTCAAGGACAGGGACTATTTTCTTTTCCTCATTCTTTGAATTCCTGGCACGTAGTATAGTGCCTGGTGCATAGAGGGCATTTAACAGATACTTAATGACTAACTTGATGGAATTCATTCTTTTATAGCTCCCACTTCTTTCACAGGACAGCTCAAATACTACCTCTTAAAAGAAGCCTTTTTGATTCTCCTCTCCCCCAGTCATTTGCATTTTATCCCTTTTGAAATTACTTTCTATTTCCTTAAATAGACAGGGACAAGATATTTATGTCCATAGTAAGATGTCAGATTATCTATTGCAGGGTTTTTTTTGTTGTTGTTGTTTTTTTGTTTTTTGGTCTTTGGTAGCGTTGTTCCTTGCCTATAGATGTCTATAAGTGTTTAACAAATTTTTGAAATAAATTATTGATTGAATTTTCATCCTTTCATAGAGAATTCTCAGTCAACGATGGACTGATCTAACCTGGCTTTGAAATCCCTTCGAATATTGAAATTTTGTAATTATTAACAAATATTTATTACCTACTGTGTGCACAGTCCCGTTCTGACAGTGGCAAATCTACAGGCAACTTCCTCTTCTCAGTCCTTGGCATGATGAGAATCAGAGTCAGGATTGACTGCTGTGAACAATGTCAACCTTCTCCCTTGTTTATTTAATGTTTTATAGGCACACACAAACTATGTATGAAAAAGCAATCTATTAAGAGTAAATAGTTTAATGGAATCTCTCATACAATTCTGACCAAGACTCATGAGTGTAGTATTTTTCTAATGGAAAATCATTAATTTCTTTGGCATAAGCCCATTAATCATAATCCATTCCTTTGTTAAAACTTGGTGTTCTCAAACGTGTAATTTTTAGGTCAGCCATCACAATGCCTGTTTCAAGCAAATGAGGATGTGTGTCTGAGAGATGCATTGCTTATGCCTTCCACTCACTAATCAGTTTAAATATGATTGCCAGGCATTAGGCATTATACAGATGGATTTTAGCCTCATCTATCTAAAGAATAAATAGCTTCTCAGGGACTTACTTGTGTTTCATCCTTTTACTCTACTGGTACCATTCTTTGGGAACCACTTTAGGGGCAAACTTTTATTACATTTTGCTATTTATTCATTAACTCTTTCTTGAGATCATAGGATCATAGATTTAAGGCTAGAAGGGTACTTAGAGGTCATCTAGTACAACCCCTTTATTTTATGGTGAGGATTTTAGACCCAGAATTTAAGCAACTTGTCTAAGGTCACTTGGTAGTAAATGTCAGAGCTGGGATATAAACTTAGCCCATCTGATCTAAGATCCATCCCTCTTTCCACTGCACCACACTGTTTTCCACAAGTGGTTGGAGTAGACAATGAATGGTCCACCTTGGTGTAATAGATAGTTTCAGTATAAATTTAAAAAAAAAGAAATATGCCTTTTATCACATACGTTATGACTTCTACCACAAAGTCATAGAATCTCAGTTTTGGGAAGAAGAGAACCCAGGGGTTTTCTAGCATAATCTCTACCTATAAAATGGCTATCATTCTTCTGTAGATCATCACCAAGTTGCTTCTTTAATACCTTTAGTAAATGGGAGATCACCGCTATTGATACATATATACATAC
>CM053582.1:150910941-150934013 GCA_028627135.1 Pseudochirops cupreus | reverse complement strand
TAGTATTTATATGTAATATATATAATGAATATGTTTATTATACATACACTATTTATTTATTCATTTTTTTTGTTTATTCATGATATTCAAAATAATAAGTCATTCAAAGTTATTCCTAAACCGATATTGCTATTCTTGTCACTTCTTACAAGTGAAAAAAATCAAGGTACCCAAAAACAAAGTGACTCAGTCAAAGGCTTAGGGATTCAAAAGTAGAAATAGGGCTTAAGTGTTTCTATCATTCCAGTTTCCATCAATCCTATAATTTAGAGAAAGCACCTGAGAAAAACAGGCTACATAAACACAGCACCACCTTTTAAAATCTGTGCCTGCCTGGAACTATGTGTTCATACTCTGAATCTATATACTTTTTCCTGTCTACGCTGGATTTGATATTCACTCGAAACAGAACCTCATCTTATAGCTGCTTTTCAACTATCCCACTAGTGTTTTATTCAATTTGTTGGTGATAGTGAATTTTTCATTCCAGTTCAGCTTTTCCCAGTTGGTTTGTGATCAGTAAAGGCAAAGAATATTAGTTTAAGCAAGTCATATTTTACAGAGTCATATTTTATACAGAATTACTTGCAATATGGTAGAGCAGAGTCTTAGATTTCTAAAAATTGCTATCAATATAGCTATAGATACAGTTACAGATATAAAGATGCAGATATATAAATGTAGCTATAACTCTAGAAATAGATATAGAAAAATATTGAAATAACTACACAGATAGCATGCATAGTGGTTACAGCTGGCCTCAGATCTAGGAAGATGAGTTGAATTTCCACTCCAACACAAATTGGCTGTCTGACGCTGGGCAAGTCACTTAACCTTTCAAGGTTGTCACAAGGGACTGTATCTATGAGTTTCAAAGAAGGTTCCAGCCTGCATTGGTAGGGGAATATCTAATGGAGAAGCTCTGTATACGTATGAAGTCACAGGTCTCTACCTATCCCATCTGATACCATTGCTGTTGTATTTACAGCTATAAATTTAGACTGTAATCTTCCTATGACCTTGAGTACCATAAGAGTAGAGAATATACCCCGAGCTCTTAGCACAGCGGTTCTCAACCTTCCTAGTGCTGTGACCCTTTAATACAGTTCCTCATGTGATGGTGACCCCCAACCATAAAATTATTTTCGTTGCTACTTTATAACTGTGATTTTGCTACTGTTATGAATCGTAATGTAAATATTTGATATACAGGATATATTTAAATTGAACATAACCCACAGGTTGAGAACTACTGTGATTGAGCACAATTCTAGGCACCAAGTGACTGCTTAATAAGTGCTTTTCCATTACATTTTATATCAACATAGATGTAGTTCATTAATCTATTGACTACAGAAAATAAAAATAGTCCAATAATAAACACTTGTCAAGTACATGCTAGGGAAGGCAGAATCGTCAGGGAAGAGACTCAGAATTTGAGTCAGAAGATGGACATTCAAAACCTTGCAGCAACAATTACCTGTGAAATCTGAGACAGGTATTATAGCTTAGTTGGGTAGGTTTTTCATCTTTAGAGGGGTAGCACGGCCATAGTACGTTTGACACTGACTCACACTCAGCAGAACCTGCATTAAAATCCTGTCTGAGACATTTACTAGCCCTGTGAGCCAGGGCAAATCATTTAAAGTCTCTGTGTCTCAAATATCCCATTTGCAAAATGGGATGTTAGACAATGTCCTCTCAGATCCCTTCCAACTCCAAGTCTGAATCTGTGATTATAAGTCTAAAGCACTGGGCTAGGTGCTGCAATGCAATGAATGGAACAGCCATTGCCCTCAAGAAGCTTGAATTCCAACAAGAGGAAGCTTCAGGTAAACAAGTAACTAGATATAACATATATATGAAGTAGCTTCATGTCAGAGCACTAATTACAATGGAGGGAGAAAGTTTCAGGAGATACCTAATACAGGAAGTAGCACTTAAGCTATGCTTTGAAAGATGGTAGGAATATTATAAAAAAGAGGTGAGAAAAAAGGGTAATCCAGAAATGGGTGGGAGGCATCTATATAAGACACAATGGAAGGAGACATAATATTCTCAGAAAAATGATTGTTGTCCCATTTAACTGGAATGAGAGTATGCAAAAGGTAATGAATTCGTGAATGAATCAAACAAATATTTATTTAGCATTTACTATATTCCTGGTACTCTGTCAGGCACTGGGGGTACACATATACTCATGAAAGACAGTCCCTGCTTTCAATGAATATGTATTCTAATAGGGTAAGAAAAGTCAGGAAATAAACAAGAGATTGTTAACCTTTTTTTGTGCATCATTGACTGTTTTAGCAGACTAGTGAAACCTATGGACTCCTCAGATTGTTTTTTTTTTTTAGTTAAAAATGAAATGCAAAGAATTATAAAGAAAACTATGTTGAAATGCAGTTGTCAATTTTTTTAGAAGTTTATGGATTCCAAGTTAAGAACTGAAATAAATGTTTTATTCACATATGCTAGTGTGTATTCTTTTATGAACACCTGCACTTGTTTCTTTTTCACAGAATAAACAATCATCAAATCACATTTTATGCTAGATGACCTGTCATTGTTCTTCATTTTGTGTTTCAGATAAAATTATGTGCTAATTACAAAGGACAGTTTTGGAGGGTTTATCTCATTATATATCATAATTATTATGCATTAGAAAAAGAAAACAGGAATCCTGTGGTTTTTAGGCAACAACATTGCACTAAATACCATTTCCATGCTTAGCCAGATATAAATTCAGTTTGAAATGTTTTAAAATTCAATTTAATTGACTATATTGCAGTGGAACATCCCATACTACGTAACAACCAGATGATTTCCAGATTTCTAGATCCAAAATATGTTCCCATTCTTACTCAAGTTTTTCAATTCTTCATGACCCCATTTAAGGTTTTCATGGCAAAGATAAAGCAGGGATTCTGAATTTACTTTTGCAACTCATTTTCCGATGAAGAACTAAGGCCAATACACTTAAGTGACTTGCCCAGGGTTACACAGTTTATAAGTCACACCTGAGGTCAGATGTGAAATTGGGAAAATGTCTTCCTGAATTCAGGCCCAACACCCTTAGCACTATGCAACCTAGCTACCAAGATCGAAAATATATTGTTCTTGCTGTTGCCTCTGCTGCTATTGTTCAGAAGAACTGAGTTAAAATCTGGCTTCAAACATTTATTAGCTGTGTGATTGAGCTAGTCACTTAACCCTGTTTATCTTAGGTTTTTTTTTTTTTAGAGTTGAAAAACACTTTATTTTTTTCTGTTTTTTAAATTAAATTTTGCGCTTATTTTTAGTTTACAACATCTATTTCCACAAGATTTTGAGTAACAAATTTTCTCCCCGTCTTTGCCCTACCCACTACTCCAAAACTGCAATCCCACTGAATACCCCATGCCCCAGTCTGCTCTCTCCTGTATCTTCCAACATTCCCCCTTCGACTTTCCAGTAGATGGATCTCCAGATGGATCTCCATCCAGCAAGATGGATCTCCATACCCCAGTGCCTGTATATCTTATTTCCCAGTTGCATGCTATAATAATAATAATAATAATAATAATATTTTTAAACATTTGATTTTAAAACTTTGAATTCCTGAATTGTTCCCTTCTTCCCTCATCACCCACCCTTACTGGAAAGATAAGAAATTCAATACAGGTTGTACATGTGTATTTACACAAAACATTTCCATAATGCATATATTGTGAAAGACTGACTGGATTTCCCTCCATCCTATCCCACCCCCCCACTTGTTCTATTTTCTACTTTGACCTTGTCCCTTTTCAAAAGTGTGTGCTTCTAACTACCCTCTCCCCCAAGATCTCCTCCCTTCTTTCATGCTCCACCTTATCCCCTTTTCCTCTACTTTCCTGCAGGGTAGGATATCCAATTGAGTGTGTATATAATTCTCTCCTTAAGTCAAATAAAGTAAGAGTAAGGTTGACTCATTCCCTTTTGCCTTCCCGTTATTCCCCTCTATTGTAACATTTTTCCCTTGCCTCTTTTATATGAGATAATTTACCCTATTCTGTCTCTCCAGATCTCCTCTCATTATATTTCTCTTTCACCTCTTAATTTTATTTTTTAAATATCATCCTTTCCTAATTTAATTTATCCTATGCCCTCTGTCTATATCAGTGGTTCTCGACCTTCCTAATGCTGCAACCCTTTAATACAGTTCCTCATGTTGTGGTGACCCCCAACCATAAAATTATTTTCGTTGCTACTTCATACCTGCAATTTTGCTACTGTTATGAATCATAATGTAAATATCTGATATGCAGGATGTGTTTTCATTGTTACAAATTAAACATAACCCACAGGTTGAGAATCACTGGTCTACGTATACCTGTACTCATACATACACACACTCACATACGTATTCATATGTATGTATACATACATACATATATATGTATACAAACATACATATATACACATATATATATATACATACATACATATATGTATATACATACGCACACACACAAATTTATATTCCCTTCATATTTTTCTTGGAAGCTTTTGGTGTAGGAGTTCTGACTTCATTTTCCTCCACCAGTTCCATGCTTCAATCCTTTTTGTCCCCAAAAAAGAAACCTAAGGTTTGATTGAACAGCAACAAATAAGGAAGAATTTACTTGTAAAAAAAAAAATACCATAAAGGTGCACAGGTCTTTGGTAAAACCTCTTCCCTAGTTTCATCCTTAGTTCTGGGTACCATAGTTAATAGCTTATTATTTCTCTTTCAAGATCATCATTATCAGTTTCTTCTGTCTCCTCCTCCTCCATTTTCTCCTCCTCTTCCTCCTCCAAATTTACCTATTCAAGGTCTCTTAGAATCACATTTCTGCTATGCCTCTATTCTTATTGCTTTAAAACAGTTCAAACTTACCACTGACCATTGGTATAACTCCCTAATGGGCTTTAAATGCTTTTGAATCTCTACTTTACGCAATCTCTAGAGTATATTGCTCATTACTGCCAGACAAAGGTTTCCTATGGACAGATAAGAAAAGCTGTTTCACTGATAAACCTCCAAATCTTCAATTATCTCTCTATTGTTTATTGTATAGAGCAAATAAGTTAGATTCTGTTGCCCAGTGTTCAAGGTCTTCCAAAACCAGCAGCAACCTAAATGGCCAGTTTTAACTCCTTCTGTATTTTAGGCTTCCCAGTCTAAATGCACTGACTGCTCTCTCACCTTTGAAAATTCTCTTCACTTGCTTATAAATATTTTTTATTGATGCCTTTTGTTTTCACATTCTCACTTCCAGAACCATTTCCTTCCCCCTCTCTGATCCCATTGTATCCTACATTATTACAAAAAGGAAAAAAGATGAGGAAAAATTGATAGACTGCTTCTGACAATATACGCAGAGATTTTTAAAATTATTTTTCAGTATTTTCCTGCTTCTTTGCTGAGATGAAAGAGTTATGTTACATTATTTGTTTTAGCTTTTTTTCTTTTTTTTTTGGTTCTGCTTATTTATCATTTTTTTTCAGTTCAAATCCATCTCCCCATGTTTCTCTTAGTTCTTCATATTTGTTGTTTACTGCAAAGTATTTCAATAACAGGAATAGATCATTACACACATAGTTAATTAAGTTATTCCTCAATTGATAGAAAACAAATAATGCCTCACTTTCCCACCTTCCTGCTTTTGTACATAATTTTCTCTGTTCATAGTATCTTATTATCCATTCCCTTCTTAGTCTTCTGAATTTCTACATCTATTAAAGCCCAACTCAGATGTCTTCTCTGTAAATAAAGCCTTTCCTGATGCCAGGTCTCTAAAGATCCTTCCTCTTGGACCCTCTTGGACTGCTTATCTTTTTGAATTTATCTAATGTACTTAATAGGTGATATATATGAATACAAACAGATAGATAGATAGACAGACAGACAGACAGACAGAGACAGATAGACAGATAGATAGATAGACAGATAGATAGATAGATAGATAGATAGATGTACATTATTTGTATGTATGAGCATGTATAAGATGCTAGGACGTAACATTCACCAGAACAGAAACTTTTTCTTATCTAAACTTAGTGTGTTCTCCATAGATCATCAAAGTATTCTGTAAACAATATTTGATTTATAACTTTTTATTGAATGAATGTTGGAGTCACCAGAATGATGATAGGGGCCTTCAAATAATACATATTTAAAAGGCATTTTGACTGTTCTTTGAGGTTTTTTGATCCCTGCCTCTGGAGGTATTAGTCAAATATTGGCTGATTACTTGTGGGGTATGTTGCATAGGGGGATGGATTCAAGCTTCCAGTCTAGGTATGATGTCTTGATGATTTTTGAAATCCATTTAAAATCTATGAGGCTAGATGGCATAGGAGCAGCAAGGTAGCGCAGCTCCCACATAGCCACCTCAAATACTCGTACAATATGATTCTAAACAAATTTTAGGACTCCAAAACTCACATAAAAATACAGAAAAACACATCTCCAGCTGAAGGCAGCTAGGCACAAAGGGCTCAGCACAGCACACTAGGAGCCTAAACCAGGCCACCTTGAAACCATGGTGGGGCGGCCAGGAGAAGCCACAGCTGGAGCCTTCAGGAGAATGGATCAGTGGCAGCCAAGGCAGTTTCCAGAATTATCAAGCCATAAAAAACAGGACCAAGTGAAAGGTCAGTGGAACTCAGCTAAACTTGGGGGAGAAAAACAGTCTGGCCAAACTGCCTGCAGGGCAAAGAAGCACCAGAAGCGGTGGCCCTGCAGCTGCCTCCTCATAGTTGCTTCAGAGCTCCTGGCTTGCAGACTGCAGGGGGGCCAAGCAATCTTTCAGAGGCCAAGTGTTCTTGTGTTGAGCAGCCTGGATCCGGATCATGGTCTTGGGTGGTGGCCCTGGAGTGCATTTTCAGTGAGCCAAAGCTAGTGGGGGTGGTAAAAAAAAAAGACAGATGGCTAATAGCTCTGACAGCTAATAGCTCTGGGAAAACCCCAGCAATTTGGCACAGAGCTTTCCCCTCTGCAAGCAGAGTTCCACAGAGCTAAAAAATCATTGACTGGCCAACATGAACAGACAAAGGAAGCAAAGTAAGAACAGCAACCAAACTCTAGATTCCTTCTTTGGGCACAAGAAGGATCAAATCATGGAATGGGAGTAAGACAACATAGTCAGAACTCCCGCACCAAAAGCTTCCAAGAAACATGAAGATTGCCTAAAAGCCATAGATCAGCTGAATAAGGATTTTGAAAACCAAATGACACAAAGGGAGGAAAAACTGAGGAGAGAAATAAGAATGATGCAAGAAAATCATGAAAAGAGAGTCAACAACCTGACTGAAGAAAATGAGACCTTAAAAAATAGATAAACTCAAATGGCAAAAGAGGCACAAAAAGCCAATGAGGAGAAGAATGCCTTAAAAAGTCGCATTTGCCACATGGAAAAAGAATCTCAAAAGCTTTCTGAAGAGACTAATTCCTTCAGAATTAGGGTGGAGCAAATGGAAGCAAATGACTTTATGAGAAATCAAGATACTATTAAACAAATACAAACAAATGAAAAAATAGAAGGCAATGTGAAATATCTCCTTGAAAAACCCACTGACCTGGAAAACAGGTCCAGGAGAGACAATTTAAAAATTACTGGACTACCTGAAAGCCATGATCAAAAACAGAACCTAGAAAGCATCCTTCAAAAGATTCTCAAGGAAAATTGCCCTGATATTTTAGAACCAGAGGGCAAAATATGACTTGAAAGAATTCACCAATCACTTCTTGAAAACAATCCCCAAAAGAAAACTCCTAGGAATATTATAGTCAGGTTCCAGAGCCCCAGATCAAAGAGAAAATATTACAAGCTGACAAGAAGAAACAATTTGAATACTGTGGAAACAAAATTAGGATAACCCAGGATCTAGCACTTTCTACATTAAGGGATCAAAGGCCCTGGAATATGATATTCTGGAGATCAAGCGAGCTGGAATTTAAACCAAGTATCACCTACAAGCAAAACTGAGTATAGTGTTCCAGGGGAAAATATGGTCATTCAGTGAGGTAGAGGACTTTCAAACATTCTTGCTGAAAAAACCAGAACTGAAAAGAAAATTTGACACTCAAATACAAGAAGCATGAGAAGGTAAACATGGAAAAGAAATCATAAGGAACTTATCAAAGTTGAACTATTTAGATGCCAACATGGAAAAGTGATAATTGTAACTTATGAAACTTTTCTCAGTATGAGGATAGGTGAAGGGAATACAAATGTATATACACATATACATCCACTTATGTCTATATAGGAGAGTTTATACATGTATACAAACACATATCTAAGTATGTTTATATATGAGTACATAGAGGGCACAAGATCAACTCAATAGGAAGGGATAATACTCTAAAAGGTGAAATTATGAGGTGGGAGAGGATTAGAAAGAGAGGAAACATGTAAAGACAGAATGGGGTTAATCACCTCAAAGAAGAGGCAAAGGATAATTGTTACAAGGAAGGGGAAGAACAGGAAGGCAAAAGGGAAAGGGTCAACCTTACTCTCATTGAGCTTGGCTTGGGGAAGGAATGACATAAACTCTAACCTGGGTATCTTGCCCCATTGGAGAGTAGGTGGGATGGGGATGAGATGTGGGATGATGGAGTGGAGGGCAAGGTGGGGTGGGAGGGTTGATGGAAGCACACACTTCTGTAAAGGAACAGGGACAGGAACAGGGCAGAGAATAGAACAAGGTGAGGGGAGGGAGAGGAAAGAGTGACATATAATCAGTCTCTCACAATATGCCCACTGTGGAGAGGTTCTGCATAATTACACATGTACATCCTGTATTTAATTGCTTGTTCTTCCAGTGGGGCTGGGTGATGATGGAGGAAGGGAAAGAATCTAGAATTTAAATTTTTATAATGAAATGTTAAATATATATGTATATATATATATATATATATATATATATATATATATATATAATTATTATTATTATTAACTACATCCAACTGGGAATTAAGATACACAGGCACTGTGGAAGGGAGATCCATCCTGCCCTACCAGAAAGTCAGAGGGGTGAGGGGGAGGACATAGGAGGGAGCAGATTGGAGGAGGGGTTATACAGTGGGGTGGCTGTTTTTTGGTGTTGGGTAGGGAAAGACGGGGAGAAAATTTGTCACTCAAAATCTTGTGTCAATGATATAAACAAGAAAATAAATAAATTAATTAAAAAACAAAACAAAACAAAAAAATCTATAAGGCTACTCACTAGGAATTTATAGGTATTGTTAATAATCAAGAAAGTACTGGAAAGAGAAAATTTTGCAATGGGGACTGGGATATTTTGTGAGTGTTCTGCTCTTCTCTTTTTACATATGTCCATTATAGTTTCTTTTTTTAATGGTTCATCATTTAAATAGCTTTCCAATGACTTCTTCTGTCTATTGAAAGTTTTATTGAGTTTTTCTAACTAGTCTTTTTGGATGTTGAAAAATACACCAGTGGAAAACAATATTGCAATCCTTGTAACACCCTAGAAATGGAAGTCTTATTCTGCAACATTGCTTTGCATTTAATATATTTTTAGTATATCTCAAGAGACATTTAGCAATGATTTTACACAATGATGTACCATCCTTGTCAATAAAGCTTAAACTTTTACTGACATAGATTGCAATGTAATCTTGTTTCCTCTTATTGGAAAGAATATCAAATTGTTTCTCTCTTGGCAAGAACAATGTCCCCAGAGATATATTAACAAGGAAAATACCATGGACAGTTCTTCCTAATCTGTTTTGGGGAAAACTATTCATAAAGGGAGGAACCAAATCGAAAATGTATATGCAAACATAATATAATAAAACAACACAAGCATAGTGACCAGTGTCTGTTTATAATTTTACTGGGTGTGATCACCTTGGCAAACTCAGGCTGTTACACAGAGATTTAGTAATAAAGCAAATATCATTATGCTGTTTTCATGGAAGGATCTGAGAGACATAAGTGTATAGAAACAATTTCCCTGCTTTTGTCTTAAACAAAAAACCTAGCACTTCCTTATAATAACCCATATTTACATAAGGCTTTATGGCTCACAAACCATTTTCCTAGGAATCCATTATCTCATCTAATCCTCACATGCTCCCTGGAAGGCCTGTAGTACCAGTACTTTTGTGTCCATTTTACAGATTTTTTTTAAATTTTTTTTATTTACTCATTTACTTTTAATTTACAAGATTCAGTTCCACTATCACTTGAGTTTCAGATTTTCTCCCCTCCCTTCCCCACCCCACCATGGTGGCGTGCAATCATGTATAGGATCTGCAAATACTTTCACATTGTACAATAGTTTGGTCATATAGAACGGTTGTAACCCATTTTACAGATTTATAGATTGAGGTTTAGATTAGTGGAAACAGGGAAATAAGGGAGAGCCTGGTCTCAAAGTCATGTCTTCTGAAACCCAATGGTTCTTTCAACAATGTCCTTCCATTTTGGGTCTGGCATTTAATCATTTCAGGCAAAGAACTGCCAAGAAAATATTCTCAGTCTAACATCTTTGTTCTTTAATAACTGTGTGATGTTTAGAAACTAAATTAATCTTTCTGGGTCTCAGTTTATATATCAAAAGAGTGCATCTTACTTTGTACTATGGTATACCCGTGATTTTAAATTTCTACTTTGTAATCTCCTTAGATCTGGCAAATTAACCTACTACCTGTTAATTATTGACTCCTTTATCAATAGCCAAATTAGATAATGAGGTTGAAAATATGACTGTTCTTTTGATTATTTAGGAAAGAGTAATAACTATAATTTCTAAAAAGTGTTTAAGACTTACAATGTATAAATTTTGTAGACAGGGACTCTTACTGAAGCTTTGTATCTCTCCCTACTTTTACTCTGACCCAATGTCCCTCCTAGCCTCAGACATTCAGAATACCCTGACTATATCTAAAGTGAGAAGGTAAATAATCTCTCCAATGTCACATTGCCTGTAAATATCATAGATGTCATTTGAATCCCAGGATGATTATGTGATATAAAATTGGAAAAAAAAAACACCTGCATTTAAACAGATGAAGATAATGAGTACAAGAGAGGTTAAATGTCTTCCATAAAGTGCCAAAGTAGTAAGGGGCACAACTGGATTCACACCTTGGTTCTCTGATTAAAAATCGAGGACTCTCACTCTTTCTGAATTATAAAGGTAATGTTCTTTCTATGTCTCAATGCAATCAAAACACGTTTTGAAAGGGTCAAGGGAAGAAGGAAGGTCACCAAGCTTGAATTGTCCAGAGTATACTCAGAGTTAAGTGGTGCTATAGATAGAGCTCTGGGCCTGGAGTCAGGGAGATGAGTCTTCCTGAGTTAAAATCTGACCTAAGACACTTATTAGCTGTGTGACTCTGGGCAAGTCACTTAACCTTGTTTAGTTTTGTTTTCTCATTTATAAAACAAGCTGGATAAGGAATGTCACACTAGTCAAGTATCTTTGCCAAGAAAACTCTCACTGGGATCACAAAGAGTTGGAGACAACTGAAACTACTAAACAACAACACAGTAACATACTGTGTAGACACAGTATGAGTCAGTCTAGATGGCAAGCTGCCCTGAAACATCAAATGAAGAATTGACTGAAAGGAGAACTCACCATGAATGTATATACCAGAATTATTCTAGCTCATTGCCTCCAAAACATTCAGATCAAATTGTTTCCATTGGGAAAAAAAAAGCAAATTTTATTACTTTCTAAATCGTTCCAATTGGCTGCAAGAGGTTTGAGGAAGATAGTAGTTTTCTCTCTTGTATCATTTTTTTAACCCTAGATCTAAGTTATGAGGCTGCAGGATGATAACAGAAAATAAAAGAGGCTGTGAATTCCTGAGCTAGTTTCTATTTGAAGGAGACATTAAGCCTCAAAAGACTGATCAAATTTCACATCTCCAGGCATAGCATTCATAACATTATTTCAGATAATTATTTAATTTATACTTGTAAATCATGACCAAATCATAAAATTACAACTCCAGAGATATGTGAAGCAAACATATAATTAAGAGCACACTGTACTTGAGCAAGGTTACTATTATAGGTGGATATTATTCTGATTGCAATAAATAATAAAGCCAGGAGTATGGACTCACGAAAAATCTCTTAATCTCCCCATGTTCTAGACCCCTGGTGTCAAACTCAGATAGAACGACAGGCCACTAAGCTTTACATAAGAATCCCTGAGGGCTGCACAGAGACTTAGAAAACCATACATACACACACACACAAACACACACATATGTGTATGTATGCATATGTGTATATATGTGTATGTGGGTATATATACATATATTTGTATGCATTGTATGCACACACTCATTCTTTTGAATTAACACATCAGCACTTTAAAATCAGCTGGGAACTACATTTTAATATGGTGCAGGCTAGTATTGGGGCCTCCAGGTTCAATATAATTTCCTACAACTGTAAGCTGTAGAGCAGGTACTAATTTACATTGATAAAAGAACAACAACAGAGGTTCCCTCTACTAACGCAATGATACATCTGGTTAACAAAACCCAGCTATGCACTCCTTTGTATGAAAGTTCTGTAACTCTCCTTCAGTCTTCCTACCTAAGCCTACTCTTGCCCTCATTTGGAGACCTCAGTATTCACATTGAATTCCTCCCCCACATCCTGTTCATGGTTTCCATTAACTTCCTCTGTTTTTAAATGAGGTTTACTCCTAAGAGCACCTCTTACAAATAATGTTTTAACCTCCAAAAGTTCAAGGACTAAAACATCCTTTTCTTAATCATTATTTCTTTTTTTAAATTTGACTAAGGATTTTCTACTTTAATTAATTTATTAATATTTAGTTTTCAACTTCCACAAGGTTTTGAGTTTGTTTTCTCCCTGTCTCTCTCCTCGCATCCATCACCCCAAGATAGTGTGCATTATAATTACCCCTTCCTCCAATAAGCCATCCCTTTTATCACCACCACCACCCTTCTCTTACTCCCTTCCCCTTCTGTTTTCTTCTAGGGAAAGATAGATTTCTATACCCCATTACCTGTATATCTTATTTCCCAGTTCCATGTAAAAACAAAAAACAAACATTTGTTTTAAGAACTTTTAGTTCTAAATTCTCTCCCTTCTTCCCGCCACACCCACCCTCATTGAGAAGGCAAGCAATCTGATATAGTTTATACATGTGTAGTCAATGCAAAACATTTCCATAATAGTCATGTGTGAAAGATTAATTACATTTCCCTCCATCCTGTCCTGCCCACCACTTATTCTATTCTCTCCTTTGACCATGTCCCTCCTCGTGTTTGCTTCTGATTATCCTCTCCCTCCATCTGCCCATCCTTCTATCATCCCCTTTTATCAATTTCCGCCCTACTTTCTCATAGGGTAAGATAGATTTTCATACTTAATTGAGTGTGTATGTTATGTGCTCCTTAAGCCAAATCCAATGAGAGTAAGGTTCGCTCATGCCCTCTTACCTCCCTTCTCATCCCCTCCACTATAAAAGCATTTTATTGCCTCTTTTGTGTGAGATAATTTACCCCATTCTACCTCTCCCTTTCCCCTTCTCCTATTAGATTCCTCTCTCACATCCCTTATTTTTATGTTTTAGTTATCATCCCTTTATATTCAATTCACCCTGTGACCCCTGTGTATGTGTGTATATATAGATATATGTGTGTATGTATATATGCATATGTGTATTTATATGTGTGTGCATGTATATATGCATGTGTATGCGTATGTTTATATGTCTCTGTGTATGTGTGCATGTGTATATACATAAATACACACACGTATGTATGTTCCCTCTTGAGTTTTGTATTTGAAAGTCAAATTTTCTATTCAAATCTAATCTTTTCGTCAGGAATACTTAAAAGTCCTCTGTTTCTTTGAATATTTATTTTTTTTCCCTTGAAGGATTATACTCAGTTTTGCTGGGTAAGTGATTCTTGGTTTTAATTGTAGCTCATTTGACCTCCAGAATATCATATTCCAGATAGATACTCCTAAATCTTCTGTTATTTTGATTGTGCTTCCACAATACTTGAATTAGTTCTTTCTAGCTCCTCGCAATATTTTCTTCTTGACTTGTGAATTCTGGAATTTGGCTATAATATCCCTAGTAGTTTTCCTTTCAGGATCTCTTCCAGGAGGTGATCAATTGGTGGACTCCTTCAATTTCTATTTTACCCTCTGGTTGCAGAACATTAGGACAGTTTTCCTTTAAAATTTCTTGAAAGATAATGTGTAGGCTCTTTTTTTATCATGGCTTTCAGGTAGTCCAATATTTTTTTTTAATTATCTCTCTTAGAACTATTTTCCAGGTCAGTGGTTTTTCAAATGAGATATTTCACATTGTTTTCTATTTTTTTTCATTCTTTTGGTCTTATTTCATAATTTCTTGATTTCTCAGAGAGTCATTATCTTCCATTTGGTCCATTAAAATTTTTTTAGGAATTATTTCCTTCAGTGTGTTTTTGGACCTCCTTTTCCATTTGGCCAATTCTACTTTTTAAGGCTTTCTTCTCCTTATTGGCTTTTTGGACCTCTTTTGTCATTTGAATTAGTCTATTTTGTAAGATGTTATTTTCTTCAGTATTTCATTATTTTGGGGTTTCCTTTAGCAAGCTGTTGACTCATTTTTCATGATTTTCTTGCATCCTCATTTCTCTTCCTATTTTTTCCTCTACTTCTCTTACTGGATTTTCAAAATCCTTTTTGATCTCGTCTATGGCCTGAGACTAATTCATATTTTTCTTGGAGGCTTTGGATATAGGACATTTGACTTTGTTGTCTCCTGGTTATATGTTTTCTTCTTTATCACCAAAGTAAAATTCTATAGTCTACATGCTATAATCCTTATTTTACATTTTTTTATACATTTTGCTCATTTTCCCAGACAATTACTTGTCTTTTTAACTCTTTGTTAAGGTAGGGTTCTGTTTCTAGTGTGGGAGTTGTACTGTCCCAAGCTTCAGGGGTTTTTGTGACTATTTTCAGAGATACTTCTAGGAATCTGCAAGTTTTCAGTTCTTTGAAGGGAGTATGATCAAAGGAGAGGTGCTTATTCCTCTCCTGGCCTGTACTCTGGTCTGTGAGTGACCACAAGCACTCCATTCTCCCTTGGAAATGTGAGAAAGTTTCCCTCTCCAGCACTACCACAAAACAACACCATTCCAGTGCTGCTCCTCACCCCAGAACTGCCAGCTAGCAAAATGGATCAAGCACAGGCAAAGAAAGAGAATCCTGCCCCAGAACCACCAAAGAGATCCTTGCAATCCCGCTCTGATCAGCTGCTCGAACCCCCACTGTTTGGGTGCTAACAGCTCCAGAAACAGCCATTTCTGCTGCCACCTCCACCACTGTAGTCCCAGAGGTGGTGCCAAACCATGCTCCTTTCTCCCCCAGGTCTGACAGCTCTTTCCTACTGACCTTCTAAATTGTCTTTGTTGTTTGTGGGTTGAGAAGTCAGGAAACTGCCAGTAATTCAGTCCCCTGAGGCCTGCTCTAGATTTGTTGAGGCCCTATATGTGCTGATGCATTTTGCACTGGATCGTACTCCTCTGCCAGCCTGGTTCAATAGAGCTTTCCTGTTGACCTTCTAGGTTGTCTTGAGCTGAAAATTTTTTTCACTCTGTCATTTTGTGAGTTCTGAAGCTCTAGAATTTGCTTAGAGTCAGTTTTAGAGATATTTGGAAGGGTTTGGGGAGAGTTCAAGCCAGTCCCTGCTTTTATTGCTCCATCTTGGCTCCACCCTTAATCATTATTTCTTCTCTTTCCCTCTCTCACTCTACCAAATTCCTGCTAAACTTATGTTTGATCTTCACAATGATATCTAAGACCTCTTACTACTCTACCAATCAACCTCTTTTAGGAAGATAGGGAATGAACTTTTTTGGGAAGTAATGTCTCCCTTTACTGACAGTCTTCAAACAGATTCTGGATAACCACTACTCAGGAATAATTTAGTATACTCTATATCCCATATGGGTTAGAATTTTAAAAAACAAATCTTTATTGTCCTTTCAATCTCTGATATTCTGTCAGTCATAATTATTGCTGCCAAGGAAAATGCCAGAGAGGTAGAAAAATCTAGTAAGGAAACATGTTCTGTAGAACAATGATCAATCTGAAATCAGAAGATATTTGTTTCATAAATGTAATAACTCTGGTAGTCATCATATTCTACCCAGGGAACCTTACAAACCCCCAAGTCATTGTCTCAGAATAAGAATAGACATAATTGTCCATTTACCCCAATGTCTAGTGCTACTAGACCCAGATAAAAACTCTATAACCACCACCTCCCCAGATTTTTATTTAGAAAGGAGACCCTTGGGGCAGCTAGTGGTGCAGTGAATAGAGAATCAGCCCTGGAGTCAGGAGGACCTTAGTTCAAATGTGCCCTCAGACACCTAACACAAAAACTAGCCATGTGACCTTGGGCAAGTCACTTAACCCCAATTTCACTAACTTCCCCCCTCCAAAAAGAGCAAAAAAATTTAAAAAAAGAAAGGAGACCCTTTCCTTCCAGTACCTCAGCAGCGCTCAACCAATTTTACTTAGGATTCTAGCAGACTTTATCAGTTTCTACCATTCTCCTTCAATAAATTAGATAATATTTATAAAGCACTAAGCACAGTGCCAGGAACTTAGTAGGTATTATATCAATGCTTCATCTCTTCTCCTCCCTTACCCTCTCTTTTGTATTTTTAAGCATATCCACTTAATAAAACTGGCTTACTTTACTCTTATGAATGTTACATATTTCCTTGCACTGGAATACTGGTATTGAAAAACTTGTTGAGGCTATATTAATATAAAATCCTACCTCAGACATTTCCTAACTATGAAATCATGGGCAATGTGTGGGATCTCTAAAAACCTGTTTCCTCATCTGCAAAATGGAAATAATGCATTATGATCTACCTTACATGACTATTGAGAATTGTAGTTTTTTTGTAAACTTTTTGCTGTTCAGTCATTTTTCAGTTGTATCCACTTCTTCATTACTCTATTTGGGGCTTTCTTAGCAAAGATACTGGAGTAATTTGTCATTTCCTTCTTAAGCTCATTTTACAGATGAGAAAACTGAGGCAAACAGGGTTAAGTGACTTTTCCTAGTGACTTTGTGACTTTTCCTAAGTGTCTTTCCACAGCTAGTAAGAGTGAGGCCAGATGTGAACTCAAGAAGATGAGTCTCCCTGACTCGAGGCCTAGTACTCAATCCACTGAACCATTTAGCTGTTGAAGATTTTGTAAACTGTAAAGCACCACAAAGTTGGACTTATTTTATTATGATTTCTGCAAAGGCATTTCCTTTAGTCAATACCCAGGTATCTCCCTCTTGTTTTTAAGTCTTTGATTGTTCTTAATTTGCTTTTACTGGTTATCTTTGTTTTGTTTTGTTGCTTTTTGGAGGGGGGAAAGGCGAAGCAATTGGGGTTAAGTGACTTGCCCAACGTCACACAGCTATTGTTATGTATCTGAGGTCATATTTGAACTTGGGACCTCCTGAATCTATGATTGGTACTCTATTTATTGCACCACCAACTGCCCCTTTACTGGTTATCTTTATGTTACAACACGTGTGTGTGTGTGTGTGTGTGTGTGTATGTGTGCTAGCTAAATGTGTATAATATATCAGATGCTAATATAGAAAATATTCCTTATGTTCAAGGAAGCCTCAACACACTCATGACAGAGAACATGATTCACTTGGCTATTCTAAAGTATTGCTTGTCATCATTCCTTGCCCCCAACCCTAAATTACCATTTACTCTGTACATATGATGTATTTCTTTATTTGCACACGTTTTCTTCAGTAGATTCTAAACTCTTTGAAATCAGGTACTGCTTTATTTTTGTCTCTATATCCTCCTTACCTTGTAATAAACAGAGTACATGGGATATATACAATGAATACAACTGGAACTGAAGTGAATTAAATGACCAAGCGCAGGAAGGTGAACAATGTTCACAGCAAAACCTAGACTCGTTTCTGCCCTTATTTTTCCTTAGGCTTTTTTTCTATATTTTGTCTAATGGGCTGCACAGATACCCACTCCCCATCCCTCTCTCCCTCCCCATTTCCATTGCTATGCAGTCCTATCTGGCCTCAAATTACTCTAATTCTCTATCCTAAGCTACTTCTCATTGCTCTGTTCTGGGTAAAAGTGCTTCTACCCTTTGGTTCACCTGAGAGAGGTTGACCTTTCAAAAGTACATTTGCTAGTATCTAGGGAAATGGGTAAAAATAAAGCAATTCATAGAGTATGGAATACCTAATTGATAGAGTGCAGTAATCTTATCCTATGTCAGTGGGTGACAGAAACCTTTTATGAGAGAAAAGTCATTTCTTAGTAACATTTTAACATTCTGAGGAGCTGCATAATGTTTTAAACATTATACACACATATGTGTGTACATGTGCACATGCACGTATATGCCCATATATGTATGTGTACATGTGTGCATGTGTATGTATACACACATAATTTTCAATTGACAGCATTAAATTTTACACCAACTTCATCTGTGCTGGCTTATCCATTTTTATTGCTTACTACAATATTTCACAGATGAGGTACTTCATCAGCATGGGTATTCCATTTAGTAGTGCAAATTTCAGCCCCTCCGTGGCTTACCAGAAGATTTGCCTGAGTTGTAGTAGCTTAAAAAATTAAATTTTTATTGATTACCTCTGGGTAATGAGTTTCTCTGGAATTAACTATACTGGTTACGAGATTATAGGTACGTAGCCCATTTCTTGGCCCCATATTCAAAGCCTTGTCAACTTAATGGGGAGAAGGAACAGAAACATACTTGGTGTCAGGAAGACTTCATTTTGAATCCTGCTTCAGACAATTATTAGTTCTGTGAACCTAATCAAGTCATTGAATCTCCATGACTTTCACTTCCCTTGTCTATAAAACGGGTCAAGCAGTGACACCTACACCAAATTATACTATCACATGAATTGAATGAGATATCTTAAGTAGAGCCCTTTGCAATCCTTAAAGTGATATAAACATGTCCACTATTTTTATTAATGTTCTTATTAATTTTGTTGTTGTATGGCTGTTTTTCAGTTGTGTCCCACTCTTTGTGACGTTTTTGGGGGGTTTTCTTGGCAAAGTCACTGGAGTGGCTTGCCATTTCCTTCTCTAGTTCATTTTATATATGAGGAAACTGAGGCAAACAGGGTTAAGTGACTTGCCCAGGGTCACACAGCTAGTAAGGGTCTGAGATTAGATTTAAACTCAGAAAGATGAGTCTTCCTGGCTTCAGGCCCAGCACTCTATCCATCATGCATATAGTTGCCCATTATTATCAGTAATGTATATAAAAGGGCATCTAGGTGGCACAACAAATAAAACACTAACCCTGGAGTCAGGAAGACCAGAGTTCAAATCCGGCCTCAGACATTTAACATGTACTAGCTGCGTGACCTTGGGTGAGTCACTTAACTGCAACTGCCCTGCCTTCCTCCCTCCAAAAAGACAAAAAAAAATGTATTTAAGTATATAATTATATCACATATAGCATATATTTTAATATATAACAAATATCAAAAAAATTAATAATAAATAATGGTAGTAGCAGTAGAAATATCTGTCAGGCATTATATTCTACTAGCATTTCCATTGAAAGTTCAGAATTGCCTGCATAAAATGATAATTTATCAAAGATGGGTTGATAATAATTATATTATATATTAAGCGATAAAAGGGACATCAGAGGCTACTGAGGCTGCCTCTTATTCTCTTAAGAAGAAAATTAAAGAAGAAAGAGAAGTGAGTAGTTTAAGACAGTGAGTTGTTTGTAGCATTTTCAGTAAATAAGCCTTGATCTTCTGTCTTCCATGCTTCCATCCTTCCTCTGTGCCATGCACCTTTCAAGGAGGTATGCATTTGCATTTATAATCTAATTTATATGACTATAAATCTAAGCACTACAAATCCTATTATTGTATATAACCTACTTCTGGATAGTAGTATTGTCTAATGCATAATATTCTGGGCCAAGGCTTACTTTGCCAGGGCTTTAGGTTCATCCTGTCCAAATCTATCACAATTTAAGGAAAAAAAGAAAAAAAAAGGAAACAAGCATTTATTAAGCTCCTATAATACACCAGGCACTGTGCTAACAAATATCTCATGTTATGTTCAAAACAATCCTGTGAATTAACTGCTTTACTCTCCTCATTCTACATTTGAGGGAACTGAAACAAATAAAAGTAAGTTGCAAATCCTGTTTAGATGCCAAATGTAGTATCAATGAAATATTTACAGCACTCAAGATCATGATAAAGACTGTGACTAGCATTCCCATGTGGTGCTAGAGGCAAAATATAACAAACTCTCCATATAGACGACAGAAGCAAAGCATTCATTTAGACACCAGAAAACTGAATTCCAAAACCAGTAAGCCAATTCCATCATAGTAGCAAAGAACTTAACAAGCCACAACAACACAGAGAGACAAAGCAACCTTTAGCCTTCCCACAAACCAATATAAGAAAAATATTTACTCACAAACCTCTCTATCTCCTTGCCTGAGCATCCTCTGTCTCCCACCATCTCTCTAGCTCTGATTCCCAGCTTCTACTCTACTCTACCCTTTAGCAAACTCCCCCCATCACAGGCTCCATGTGACTACATTCAGCCTATTACGAGAAGAGTTTACTTTCAAAGAATCAGGGAAAATCTTCCAATTCCCCCTAAGCTTGTTAAGGGGTATTATTTAATTACATAAGTGTCTAAGGTCACATTTGAACTCAAAAGTTCCTCTCTCTAGGCCCAGAGCTAAATTCACTTAAATGCTTTTATCGTCAGCCAAAAGCAACACCAACATTTCCTTGTGTTTCATTGTTCTGAGTACAATCTGCTACTTAAAATCTACACTCAGAATTTCTTAAATGCTATGAATAGTCATTAATAAGTTTTATACATCTTATAATTATAAAAGTAAGTCTTATAACAAGTCTTGCAATTCTTATTTTGAAGTACTAAAGTATGTACACATTACTAAGATGACTCACCACACTGATATACTTGTTATTTTATATTGTCTATAAAAGCCATATGTAGAGTCCCATGTTTTATACTTAGAAGGGACCTTACAAAGATGATGTAATATCACTATTATCAAATGCCAAGTTACCAGCACACTTATGATTAGAGCCATTCAAGAATCAGGGAACAGAGTAGAAAGAGGTACAGAGATAGGAGAGACCAAGGTAAAAAAAAAAAAAAAAAGGATGGTAAATAGCATGGATTGGCTGGACTAGAGGGTCCATGAAGAACAATGGAGTTAGGTTGTAGAAGGCCCTGAATAAGATAATATTTTATTTAATAGATAATGGAGAGCCATTGAACATTTTTAGTAAAGGTTTAAGAAAATCAGAACTGTGCATTAAGATCTTTTTTCAATTAACATACATTTTTCCTTTAACTCCCCCCCCCAAAAAAAGAACTCAACCAAACAAACATTTAAAAAATTTTGCAAACTCAAAAAAATAAAATAAATAAAACTATACACTGGCCACGACCCCAATTATGTTTCATTCTTCATATTTAATTCATCTATCTGTTTGTAGATGGGTAACATGTATCAATATGAGTCCTATGGAGTTATGGGTGATCATTGCATTAATCATAGTTTTTTATACTTTCAATTTTTTTTCACTTTTACACTGTTATTTTTTATACTATATATTATTCAACAGGTTCGACAGATTCTACTCACTTCATTCTGCATTAATTCCTAAATATGTCCCAAGATTTCTCTAAAACCTTCTTCTTCATCATTTATAATGGCACAACAGTATGATGTGTGTGTGTGTGTGTGTGTGTGTGTGTGTGTGTGTGTGAATAAAACACTATGTACATGTGGGTATATTGCCAATGTGATACCCACAGCGACTGCTATGAAAATGCAGGTGTATTTCCAGGTTCAAGTCGAAAGACACAACAGACTCTCTTCTTCAAAGACAAAATCAAGACATTCATTCATATACCAGAAAGGCAAATCCACCATGGTAATAAAGAAGTTAGTATATATTACCAATGTAGGGAGCACTACGATCCTCAAGCTTTCCCTCTGTTAGACCTCCCCAAACAAGCTCCCTTAGGTAAAATGCCCCTCTCTCACCCGGGCTAACTGATCTGCCTCTCTCTGTCTCCTCTCTCTCTCTCTGCTCCATCTCAGTCTCCCACTTCCTGCTATATGTTGGGCAAGCTCCTCCCACCACAGGCTTCATGTGACTCAGGCTTAAAACAAATCCCATAGACCTATTAATGGGCAAGTAAGATCTTCCCATTCCATTGACAATACTTTAACAATGCAGTGGGTATGCATATATGTGTATGTATGCATGTGTGTATATATATACATATACATATACATATACATATACATATACATATACATATACATATACATATATACACTCATACACACACACACACACACACATATATGTATATATACACTCACATATACATTGTTTAAGTATTCCCTAAATTATTGGCACCCCTTCTAATTCTTTGCTACAACAAAAAGAGTTGTTATAAATAAATTTGCACATATCAGTCTTTTTACTTTGCCTTTCTTCGCTTTAAAAGTTTAAAGAGTATGAGCAATTTTGTTGATTTGAGGCATAGATCCAAATTGCTTCCTAAAATGACTAGACCAAATCACAGCTCCACTGACAATAAGTATATCAAGATGCCTATTTTCTCATAGTTCTTCTAACATTTGTCATTTGCCTTTCCTGTCAACTCTGAGAATCTGATGGGTGTGAGATGGACCTCAGATTTATTTTAATTTGCATGTCTCATTATTAATCATTTGGAGCAGTTAAAAAAGTATGGCTTGCACATAGAAGAGTAGGGGGAAGAGTGATGAGAGGTAGGATGATGGAGGGGAGGGCAGGGTGGGGGGGAGGGCTGATGAATGTTCACATTTCTGGAGAGGGACAGGGACAGGGTGGAGAGTGGTTGGGGGGGCAGATTAGGAAGAAGGGACATGTAATCAGACTCCCACAGTGTGCTCACTATGGAGAGGTTCTGC